>JAVDOI010000060.1:555000-871325 GCA_032191485.1 Leptoclinus maculatus | reverse complement strand
GTTGATTTCACAGTTTCATGTCATTGTCATGAATATCTGCTGCTTTCAGCACTTTACTGCATGGAGATGCATTTTCACTTTTTATGCTCTTAAAAGTCGTTTCAGACTGAGAGGAGGCCAAAACTGGATTTTGTGAAAGTAAACATAGTTTCAAAGATTTTCTTCAAAAAGTGGCTCAGGTCAGTTGATTTCACAGTTTCATGTCATTTTCATGAATATCTGCTGCTTTCAGCACTTTAATGCCTTAGAAATGCATCTTCACTTTTTTATGCTCTTAAGGATACTTTCAACCTCACACATTAGCGTTCGGAGATTGTCGTCAGTGAGGGTCTGTTCTCTCCCAAGGGCGTTAAGGATCCTACGTGCAGTACGAATCTGCCGCTCCCAAACCCCTCCTTGGTTATAGCTTGGATCACCGTCTATGTCCTCATTATCATCAGCTGTACTTTCTTTGCTTATTTCTTTTTCACTCAAAGCACACATCCAGCTTTCAGCTTCTTCTGCAAACTTCAGCTCCAACCAGTTATTCACATCTGCATCTTTTTCTTCTTCAGACAGAAGATCTGCTACTTGTCCACTGCGTTTTAAACTCACTGACAAGAGTGTTGAAATCCTTATGGATTAATGTTTGCACTTTTTGCAGATTGCCAGCATCACTCATCAAACTTTCAATTTATTTTATTTTTCCAGTTATCCGACCTAATACTCCTCTCCTGGTTCCAATGAGCCTGTGCAGCTTCTCCTCCAATGCTCTGTTAACTTTCTCGTTCTCTTAGATTCCATTTTTTCAGCATTAATTACCTCCTTATCTTCAGCCATCATATCAATAAAGCAATGCCTAAATTGCGTGCAAATGTTTAAAAAGTATTTCCACTTTTCTCATCAGACATGTGCATCACAACTTCTGAAACATGCAGAGACTTGGCTTTTAATGAGCGCTGTCTGATTTGCATGAGAAGTCCTTAAAGAAGCGACCATCTTGGATCAAATTAGCGACATCAATCTTCATTAACGTAAAAGAAACTGACGGTCCATCTTCATAAATCTGACACCATGAACGGATTTCAGGTCCTTTCTTTAAGAGTATTATTTTAGACATACTATACTACGTTTTTTTGACATTCTACTATGGCTTTTTTTTAAACATATTATAATTGGTCTTTTTATGACTTTTTTGACATGAAATACAATGAATTATTTTAGACCAGTGGTGGCCGTCAGGGCCAGCTAAGCCTTCTTTGCTGGCCTAAACAGAATCACAAAGTTATAGCTATGTTATAATTTAATAATTTTTCACAACTACACTACATGTATAATTTTTTTTCCCATTAGCTTATTTTCTCATTGCACAGCTACTGTCTTCCTCAGTTGCTCTGCTTCCAGTGCAGCTTGTTTTAAGTAGAGCTTTTATCCAATCAGATTTCACCTCTATGTCTCTAGGTAAGAAGAGAGGCCCGAGGCCCGCTAGAGAGCCTTTGCAGTTTAAGTAAAAGGGGACGTTATTGTTGATTGTCAGTGTTCAACCAATCAGATCATTAGTTTGACATGTTGGGCGTATTCTTTGACGTGCCAGTGGTCAAACAGAAAGCTAGCTAGCAGATCTTAGTATTTAGTAAGAGTTCAGGTTGAAACATATATATAAGAGAAGTTATGACATTTTTAGCGTTTTGCTTGGTGTAGATTCTTTTTTATTTTACCTAGCTGTGTTTTTTTAACACTCAATGGCTGAAGGAGGAGAAATGGATTTGGTGGCGGAGTTACTGACAACGCCTTTCTCGAGGACATTTCAGGAAAAGCGGGAAATCGTATCAAAGGGTCGGCCAACCCCACAGCTAGCAGCCTTGACCCAGCAAGTAAAAGGATTTGTGCGTCATTTTCAGTCCACCAACTACCAACGTTATTCCTGGCTGACAGCATTGGAAAAGAGTTGCAAATTGTATTGCTGGGAATGCCTTTTATTTGCGACTGAGCGTCTTGGTGTTTGGAGCCACGTTGGATTTGCTAACCTGGGTTGCCTTACCAAGGCTGCAACACGACACAAAAGAACGGCAGGACACTTACAAGCTACACTTCTCTTGAAAACGTTTGGAGAGACCCGAGTGGATCTACAGATCAACGAACAAGTTCGCAGGGAAATGGTTAAGAAGAATAGGGAAATACTGAAAAGGAGGATGGACTTTATCCAGTGGCGGCTGGTCCATAGAGGGCGCTAGGGCGCCGCCCCCCCTAGAGCTACAAAAAATAAAAATAAAAATAAAAATAAAATTAAAAATATAAATAAAAATAAAATTTAAAATAAAAATAAACTATACAAATTGTCAATATTTGTGTTTTTGAAACATGGAATCACCCAGTAATATGTGTAAAATATGATATCTGCGGTAAATATATGCTTTTCCTGCTTGTCCTCTCTGCCTGTCTGCTCTTCCTCTCTGTGTGTGCACGTCTCAGCTGGCTGGGGCGCTGGAAAAACTGCCCCAAAGAGGCGGGTCTATAAAGCAGTTTAGCCAATGCTGAGTAAAGATATAAATGAGTGACATACAATTCAGCCAATCAGCGTCCTCAAATAGATTCAGCTTGGGGCAGTTTTTTTCCTGCCCCAAGCTGGCGTTCTCGTCAGGAGAAGTCTCTACAGGAGAGCGCCAGTGTGAGCACTACTCCTCCAAGACCCGTTTGAGAGGAGAACTGAGAGGAGAAACTACTGAAAGAGCTGATCCCAGATCAGCCTGACCTCACAATCAGACAGCAGACTAGCAGGAAAGAGAAGCAGCACATGAAGCTTCTCTACTAGCTGTACACCAGACAGGTTTGACTAGCTGGATGACGTCATGATAATAACTTATTTATCTTTTTAAAACAACGGGGACAGAACCAGCATGGACAGTTAGGGAGTGAGGGACATGAAGCACCTGTCTGAGAAATGGATATATAGTTATATATATATATATATATTATTATATATATATATATATATATATATATATGTATGTGTGTGTGTGTGTGTGTGTGTGTGTTTTATATTATAGTGAATATTATTATATGATATATATATATATTATTATATTATACAGAATATTATATGATATATATATTATTATATTATACAGAATATTATATGATATATATATATATTATTATATTATACAGAATATTATTATATGTTATATATATTATATTATACTGAATTCCCTGTGAGGGTGACTAAAATAAGATGTCCTGACGTGTTTGTGAAAGTGTTATTTACTGCTTTTTTTCGTGTTGGAATAAATGTTAAATATTTAACTGCAAAGTAGTAATGCGTGTTTGATACCTTAATTTGTTTGCATTAAATCATTCTGGGATGTTTGCTGAAATTGATTGGATGTGGCACAGCCCTACCAAGAACATTTTCCACCAGCCGCCACTGACTTTATCTGTAAATAGTGAACAGCATTTGGTAAGTGAACTGCTTTTGTGTTTTTACATCTGCAGTAGCTTTACTACTGTGTTAATTTGTCTATCGTGTTGTTTTTATTATATAGTTAATATTGTTCCCTCTGATGTAAATAATATTTGAATGGCCCGTGCTCTTGAGTGTGCGGTGTCTTAGTGCCTCAGTTTTGATGGATTGTTTTGTCATGCTTTGTTGTAAATAAATGTGTTTGTTCTTGTCATTGTGTTAATTACGTTGATTTTGACTATATGCATTGTCAGTTAATGATGCAGCATCCCGTCATGCGCGTATTCATGTATCTGCACTCTGCAGTTAGTGTATTTGTAGGTGTTGAGCTTCATGTAACATTTTATTTCACTTGTCAAATGTTGCAGTGTTATGTGAATATGAGGTGCTTACACGAAACAAATAACCGTAGCTGTGGCGTCATGAGGTTATTAGGAGGTGATTCAACTGTAGTAAGACGGCACAGAAGGCCCAGGTAGAAAATGCACGGCCCGCCACTGTCTTAGACATACTATACTATGACTTTTCATGAGTTTTTTCGACATATTATACTTGGTCTTGTAAATTACTTTTATTTACATGAAATACAATGAATTGTTTTGGAGTTACTATACTATGATTTTGATGTTTTTTTGGGATATAAAATACAGTGAATTGTTTTGGACATTATGTTACGTCCCTTTTCTTTACTGGTCTAGGGGATGATTAGGGAATAACACAAAACAACCCAAATTATAAACAAATACTTCAACATGGAGTTTAACCGTAAACAATATTTATTTCACTCCCATATTCCAATTAGTGAGTGCCATCTTAACAGCAGCTTTTATTTACCATTCGTTTATTGTTTGCACACATTGATATTACAGAATATCACCAATATAATCATAGATACATAAGACTAACATTTACAATATCAAAAGTAATGGATGAAAAAAGAAAAGAAAGATCACTAAGTATCAGTAAATCAGCTGAGAAACCACAATATTTCTCCAACAGAGAAATCACTGTCACCATGACAAAAGTTACAGTACAGAGATCCATAGATTGATCAGCAGAGTTGAGGAGAAACAGTGTCATAAAATGTAATAAACACAAATTATAGTTGGTTATTACTGTAAAAATAACAAGCTGTAATCAGATTATAAAGTGAAGGGAAAATTTGGTTGTACAACATTTTAAACTTCTGAAACAGCTGATCATTTGTACAGTGATTCTCATAATTTGAAAGTGTTTCTGAATTATACATTAATATCTGGTTGACTGGATATTGTAGAAACATATGTGACATAAGGCTTAAAGCTCAAATTTAAATCTTACATGTATATAATTTCAGAATTGCATGTCATTTATGTATCAGAATATCAAGATGAATTACAAAACTAAAATTTGAATGAGGATCAATCCTCTTTAGAAGTTATAGAGTTCATCATTATGAGGTTCAATTTCTCAAGCCTGTGATCATCCATTACAGAACTGGCTGTGTTCAACCAGCAGAAGAGTTTGAATAGAAGCTCCATAGTCCCCCTCGTGCTGTGTGGAGCAGAACCCATCAGCCCATTTGGACCACTGTCACTAGACCACTGTCTAACATCCAAACACCAGAGCTTTGTTGAACTCACCTCACATTGTTTAAATCTATGGCAGAACGGGCACACTGGCACTTTGATGGATAACACATGATCACTGGGAGAAACAAATAAGGCGCACGGACGGACGGACACACACACACACACACACACACAGCAGTTATCAAATGGAAAAACTCGTACCACCATCCTGTCAATAGTCTTAGATTCATCTGCATTTTGTTGTTTTACAATAAGGTTTTGTATATATAAGATTCATATATCAACTAAAAGGAGCCCTAGTCATACTACAATCCTATATATTCAAAAGCCAACAGTCAGATATATACTCAAATATGCTGGGTCCAGCTGAGTTAGCACTTACACACACCCACATACTGTATACACCAATAGCATGCCGATTACCACATGATTGACATGACTGGGAGTTACAACAGGGAAACATTTGAGATTGATTTTTTGCTTTCAGCTTCAGTCAAACCAAATATATTTTGGTGCTCTTCAGTCACATATTAGGTATCATAGCAACATTACAACACTAATACTCCCCTAATGCAAGTATTTTGGCCATTCACAAAATAAAAGACAACTAAAAAAGCACAGTTTGGTCAAAAGTCTTTACAAAAGCAGACACAATAATCAAGGTCACAAAGGTCAAACTGTCTTGTTCCTGGGACTTGCATGCAAAGTCATATACAGTAGAGTATATACTAGAGTTCACAAGTACACTGAGCTGCTCCACTCTAAAAAAACTTCTACTTTACATAGAATGCAAAGCTTCAAGAGACAGATGGCAGAAAATAAGAAAATGTTCTTTAGATTAAGACTTGGGGAACTGAATTAAGACCAAATAAACTTGATTACAGAAATACTATTTGGCTTTGGAATAACATGTAATTAACTATTTAATGAAAATGAGAGAACAATAAATGAACAAAAGCTCTCCTCTGTAAGCTGCTCTAACCACACAGCTCTTCTCTAACTTAACCCTTGATGCTTTATTGGGTCAACATGGAGCCTTAGAGCAGCACTGGCCTCACAGCTGCTGACTGCTGCTGTGTGTTACAACTGTAACATTAGAAACTAGTTCACAACCTTTTTCATCTGAAAACAAACGGATGAACCCACATCAGAGGTGGTGGACCATTGGAGATCAACCAGAAACAATGAACACAATTCTGGGTAGCAGTAATGTAATGCTTTGTCTTCTTTTTTAGGGACCACTACCGTCAGCTACATTTACAGTAAATAGTCAATTCCCGAATCTTGGCTTTTAAGATTTGAGTCAAGTCAAAGTCTTAAAGTTAGTTTCAAGTCCTGAACTTGTCATTATTTGTGTGTGTTGCTCTGCACTATAAGCATTATTAAATGTGGAAGCGATTGATTAAATGTCAGTCGGACACAGATTTTTGTCTGATTTTAATCCTGTATCTGAATTGAAAAAATAATTGTTCAACTACAAACTACAAATACTACAGCTGATTCAATTAGATTAAAGATTATTTTTTAGTTTGGCCATTTCTTTTCGTCCACTTCCACATTGTCTCCACAACCCTGTTGCTCCATGGGTCTCACCCTCCCCTAACTCTAACCCTGCTCCATGGGTCTCACCCTCCCCTAACCCTGCTCCATGGGTCTCACCCTCCCCCAACTCTAACCCTGCTCCATGGGTCTAACCCTCCCCTAACCCTGCTCCATGGGTCTAACCCTCCCCTAACCCTCCATGAATGCAGTGAAATAAAGTGCATAAGGTCGTTACAGAGTACAGCAGCAACACAAAAAATAGAAGTCGACTAAAGATATAAATAAAACTCAGGTCACAACAGTACTTTAATCCTAATAATATATCTGTTGCCCTCTGTAAAGCATTGGCCAAGTGGTGGACAGAGTACAGCAGGAGGCCGGAGCATTCTTCCCTTGGTCAATGTTATATTTGCAGTTGAAACCAAGAAGAAAAAAAAGGTTGTGAAAAAGAAGAAGATAAAGTGAAAAATTCAGAAAACTTTTCATAAGACCATAATGAAATCCCCCAGTCAACAAAAAGAAAACCCTGACCAACCCAGGCTAGGCTAGGTACTTTATAAGGACTATTCCTAGAAACAATGAGTTCCCTCTACTATAAAGCCCATTGGATGATCTCACTTCCTGTTTGGCCCATGACCAGCTCCACAACTAGGACTACAGATAGAATACAGTGCACAGAGTGTGCAACCTACTTGTATTGTGCACGGGTTAGCACCGTGCTACAAACTGCTATTGTTGTTATTGTAGTTGCTGTGTATCTTTGTCTCTCTTTCTCTTTCCAAACCAAGCCGGTATAGTTAAGAGATTTCATCCTGTTCAAGTTGTCTAAATGCTCATGGGGAAATGATGGCCTCTGTAAATTAAAGGTCTAAACCTGCTCTATATGAAAAGTGTCATGAGATAATTCTATTGTGATTTGACACTATTGAAATACATTTGAATGTACTTGAATGAACACAGAGGTAACAAAAAGACTACAACACCGTGCTAATCTCATACTAACACCATGCTAATCTCATACTAGCACCATCGTATCATTAGGCCCATGAGCCAAGTCTCCACACACAAACACTCAGCAGTATTCCTAAAGCTGAACTGTGGACGTGAGGGGGCTGAAGGTAACACTTTCAAAACGCTTTCAGTAACATGAACACTGAAAGCAGTGACCATGTTCTTCTCCTCACTTCCTTTAACAGAGCCCACAGCACTAGGATTTCAATATGTGAAGTTTTTCTTCACATTTAGAATCTTGCAAAGTCGATGTCACTAATGCTCACCACTCTCTTCCAACACAAGTCCAGTCTTTCACTTCCTTGGTTTTCTTTACCCACGTAATCTGCCATCAATGAACCTCAATACTTCCTACAATGTTGTCACATTTAAAGCCCACCAATAAAGGAAACACTGGACTCTTTCTAGGATGAACAAATTGTTTCACTGATAAGAGAAAAACTGGAATGAATAAATTAGATTCATGACTAAGCGGTGAATATGACACGACTGTGTTGTTGTAGTACTTTAACTAGTGCTTTGTATGTGTATATAATGTACATTATACTGTATTAATCAAGGCAGCAGGAAAAATAAAGACTTCTCTCTGCCATTAAGGTTTCATAAAAGCCTGTGACACTTTATTTAATGACATGAACCGTTTGTGTATCTGCTTGTAATTCTTAGCAATCCTGTTTTTGTACTAATATTACACCTCACTACATGGAGTTTATCCCATAGCACTAAAAAACTGCTTCTCTGATGAACTGCAACGAGACATGTTTTCTACAATGACAATGGAGTTAACATACCTGCAAACTCATGAGAGGTGTAAAAGGTGACAATACCTCCACCTTTAAGTCAAGCTGCGCTACACAAACAGCCTCCTCTGTTTGTGTAGCGGGGGGGCTGCATGTTTCATCACGTTATGTTTTTTCCATCTAAATCACGATAATGACGAACGTTAACAGTCGACAAAGCTCCGCATATGCAGTGGACGTTAACCCAGCAAGTCTGAACTGTAACGGAACATAACGGAACTTAAACTGTGACGGAGGGAAATGAAGACTGTGTAGACATCTTAACGCTGATTGGACAAGACTCGACACGTCAAAGATGTTTTATTACGAAGATCACGACATCACCTTTTCTCCTCGTCTGACTCCAATCTGAGAAACGCTGGCTGGCCAGTTGACCCCCCCCCAACAAATAACTCTACAGATCTACACGATTCACGTGGATGACATATTTTTTTATTCAAAACGCCGAAAAGTGACAAGTTTGCAGGTATGAGTTAAGCTAACTATAATGTTAATAACCAGAGATAGTATGAATACAATACTAAAGTCAAATATAGTAAGGAGAGAGCCATAAAGAATATCTCAGGATATAGTACAGTGCTGTATATGACTGAGCAGTGAGTCTGAAACAAGGGTTTGGGTTCCAACACTCTTTTTTTCTATTGCTTTCTAGAATTACAGCATTTCAAAGATTGTCCACAACGTTAGGTACCACGTTCACCGTTTGTGAATTTCCCCTGAGACTTTAATGAAGACGGAAACCTCCCAGAGCTAAAGAGAGGAGAGCCTCATCTCTCCTCTCTTTAGCTCTGGATCATCATCCTAGAGGGCATGTTTGTTATCTATAGTTATTATTGATCGTGTGCTATCATCCTGCTCTCTCTGTGAAAGCTACACAACACTTATTGACACTTCATAGAAACAACAGAGAGACAACAGCACAGCACATGTATACAGAGACAGACCGGCGACTTCCAAGTCCAACGCTAAGAGACCAAAGATGAGGAAGAGCCTGAGACACTGAATCAGGTAGAAACACATGCATGTTTGAAGGGTTGCTGTAATGATGTGGTGGAAGAGTCACAAATGTACTATGTGACAGAATTGATACATATTTGACTTGAGTGCATTGCTGTCCTGAAAGATACACTCACGTGACTACACATCTAGAGCAGACTGGATTTACCTGGCAGGGTTAGGGTCTGATAGAAGACTATCAAGCTGCATTATGGGAAATTTGGATCCAGGGCTTTTGGAGATTGACCAAAGTGACCAATTTCTTTGATTCTGACCACATTTTGTTGAAGGTCTCTTGAGAAAGAAAATGCTCTAACAAAATCCAGGAGTGACTTTTTCACCTCATATCAGCTACTTTTTTATTTGTTTAATGATTACTGATTATGAGACAGCACTGCTGACTTCTCAAAATGACAAAAAGCAACAACTAAGCAGACTTTTGATCTCCAGTCAGACCAAAGTGACCCCGTGAATGGATGCTATGTCAACAACTTATTTGCAGTTAAATTGTGTTCTATATGTTGTTTATTTAACATTATTTGGCTGCATTCCAATATGTACCATTGGCACCCACATGCCTGGAGTCACATGGACATGAGGGCCAGAAGCTAGCAGCAGTCCAGACTGCTTGACATAACAAGAAGACACTGCTAACGGGCCAATCAGAATGTAAAGACTGATGGAAACTAAATGAAATGTAATTGGTCCACAGGATCTAGTGTTATAATGGAATATGGTGTTTGGGACTGGACGAGAGACTGCAGGGTGAAGGGGCAGGATTTAGGTAAAGACCAGATGCTGCTGGTCCAGCAGGGTTCTGGTGAAGTTGTTGATTGGCCCAATGGCGCTGAGTGACATGGCGTTGTCCCGCCCCCAGAGCAGGTTAGGACCAAACACCACAGCCAGGTTACTGTTGGTCATCTTATTCATTTCACTGTTGGCTGATACCTAAACACACACACACAGACAGGTTACACAGGTAGAAAGGTTCCGGAGAGAGAGTGATGGGAAGTGAAGTCTGTACCTGTGCCAGGAATGTGACGAGGTACCGAAGTGATGCAGCGTTTTCCTCTGGCAGCGTCTCCACCATTGTCTTCATAAGGGCCACCTGGCTGTCACTGGAAACAGCTGGCACACAACAAACAGACACCATTGTGAAGTAGAGGTGGTTTAGGATACAGTACATGCTGTAGATCAGTAGTCAATCAAGAAGGGATCAGGTGACACAGGAACATTTGCATGCACTGTAATTCTGCATATAAATGAAATCAGATGAAAGTATACATTAAGTAATACACAATGCAAACTCCTGATTTTTCCCCTGTCTGTGTGTTGGAGGACTGATGACGCAGCGGGGGGGGGGGGGGGTTATATTATATAACAACATTTTGGGCTTTAAATCTGTGTGCCAAGTTTGCTTATGTTTCGAGCACTTTTAGCCCCTCAAAAGCACCTTCATTTTTCACGGCGAAGACTGCGAAACATCAAAAGCTTCATGAACTGGCATTATGAACTTCTTACATTTGTGTGGAACTAATATGATGTTGATCTGATTTACCTACTAAGAGAAACAAGCCAAAGTATAAAGACTTTAACTTACTGTTACCAGTAGGTGGCGCTATGACTATGATTCGAAATTGGCCTGAAGACATCTGCAGGCCAATTTCAATTAGACTTCAGAGTCTAATCAAACATATGTAATCTGGAAAAGATCTGATGATGTGGAGTCGAGTTACATCAGTTTATTTGTTCATGGCGAAGGATTAAAATTTGCCGAGCCGCCACGTCGCCGCCCTTTAACAAATTCTTACAATCTTCACAATGAAGAATAATTAAGGTCTTAAGGCTTTTCTGACAACATTTTAGAGGGATCTGATAAATCTGTGAGGAGCGGGACGTACCGACTTCCTGTCTGGTTTAGTGAATAACTAAAGGATTTTTTGTACGTCCCATCATGTTACACATACGTACCAAATTTCATACATCTAGGTGAAACCCAATGTTGGGGCTAGTCAATAGGGGACGCTATCGAGCCAATTTTTCATTGGACACCCCAATCAGACTGCAGTTTTCGCCACGACTGCCTTGCGTGCAAAATTTCAAAATTTCACCAGTATCCCAAGCACCTCCTTTTTGCGACGAAACACGTACGATAATAATAATAAACATTAGAAGAACAATAGGTCCTCCGTTCCGACTACGTCGGTGCTCGGACCCTAATATAAATAGTAGGTAATGCTTGAACATACAAGTGAAGTTGACGATGTCGTTGTAGAGCTGGTAGGTCAGCAGAGGCTCAGGCAGTTCCCTCAAGAATGTCTTCAAAATCACAGCAGCCAAGTGGATGTCTTCCATCTCTGTGAAACTCACTGGCTCACCTACCAACACACAAACACAATAAGAAAAGAACACGTTATCCATATTTCCCTTTGTCCATCACAGTCAGGTCCTTTTAAAGGGGCTTAAGCCCAGAACTCAATTAAAAAAATTAAGCCTGCGACAATTGACAAAGATATGTGATATACGTGTGAGTGTGCAAACAAAAGTGTGACATAGACTGTCTAATACAGGTGTGTGTGTGTGTGTGTGGGGGGGGGGGGGGGGGGGGGGGGGTAAGTAGTCATACTACAGTGTAAAATACTTCTACAAGGAAATCCTGTATTAAAAATATTACTCAACTTCAAGTACAATATTATTATCATCAAAAATATACTGAAAGAAGCAATAGTAAAAGTACTCATTATGCAGAATAATAAACTAATTATATTATTGATTCAAATCATTTATCCTTTAATGTTGGAGCTTATTTTAATGACTTTATATACTGCAGGGGAGTTTAATCTATGATAATGCAACATAATTTATTACAGTAGTGGATTATATTTCGTATTAATCTGAATCAAAAGTACAATAATTACCTCTGAGATATAGTGGAGTAGAAGTTTAAACTAGCATAAAACAGAAAAACTCAAGTACAAGTACTTTATCATTGTACTTAAGTAAAGTAATTGAGTACATTTACATAGTTACATTCCACCACTTTAAACATAAATATATTTAACAACTGCTTTTAAACTCTAGTCAATAAATATGATGCATTTGTGAAGTTTTCTGTTACTACTCAATATACCGTATTTTCCGCACTATAAGGCGCACTTAAAAGCCTTTAATTTTCTCAAAAAACGACAGTGCGCCTTATAATCCGGAGCGCTTTATATATGGATTAATTCTGGTTGTGTTTACTGACCTCGAAGCGATTTTGTGTGGTACACGGCGCTCTGTCAAAATGTTTTAGTACGACTTTGGTAAACTACAAAGCCGCACCTCTTGCAGCATTACGTGTTACGGTCGGTTTGTTCTGGACCCAAACGCAGACACCAGGACGGCAGAGTAGGTGAGAAAAAGGTTTTATTTGGCTTTGTCTGTGGAGCCGGAGGAGCATGCAGGTGGAGCAGCGAGGCGGAGTGAGCGGCTGGCTGCGACGTGGCTCCACGTCGCAGCCAGCCTTGCTCCAGGAAAAATGGTTTAGCTCAACAGGAGCCGAGGTTATAGCTACCACTGAGCTGATGAAACAATCTGGCGATGAGACTGCAGGAAGCCGGGGTATTTGAGCTGACGGTGATGAGGCAGGTGAGGAGATGAGCCCCGGTGCCAGATGATTGCGGCCGCGCTCAAGCCACACACACACACACAGACAGAGAACAGAGGGGAGACGAGCTGAGGTCACAGCGGAGCCGTGACATTACGGCTACCGTAGTCAGGAGCGTCGCGGAGTAATACATACTGTGCTTCGCCATAATATTACATATGTTAATATTACGATGCTGTCAAAAACAAAGTGAAGCAAACTAATTCGGAGCTTGCCATCATTCCGGGTGGATTAACTAAAGAACTCCAGCCGCTAGATATTGGTGTCAACAGGGCGTTCAAAGTTAAACTGCGAGCTGCGTGGGAGCAGTGGATGACAGAAGGCGAACACACATTCACCAAGACAGGGAGACAGCGCCGGGCGACTTACGCTACTATCTGCCAATGGATCGTGGATGCCTGGGCTAAGGTCTCAACTGTGGTCCGAGCTTTCACGAAGGCCGGAATCATCACTGAACTGCCAGGTAACAGCAACGACACTGACTCTGACTCTGATAATGACGAGAGGGATCCGGGCATGCTGGATGCCGTAATCGCAAAGTTTGACTGACTGACTGTTTTGTTTTGCTTAATGCGCCTTATAGTCTGGTGCGCTTTATATATGAAAAAAGATCGAAAATAGACCATTCATTGACAGTGCGCCGTATAATCCAGTGCGCCGTATAGTGCGGAAAATACGGTAATACTTATTACTAAGAACGACTAATATTTTTAAATTTACAATTCCTAATTTATCTGGAAAGTAAAATAATGTTTCAATGATTAACACGTGTCCTGTGAATGTGAATAAGGTGCCAGAGTGCATAACAACTCATCAAAATAGAGCTTGTTCACCTAAAACAAATCCCAGGGGAGGATCCCCGGTCCCCCTTACAAGTCCCGAATACCCTGATCCTGGTTCACGCCCCTGGTTCATCATGACCCCAAACCCAGTGTACTACAGGTTTCTCTGCAAATTATTTCCTATAAAGAAAATGTTGAATGTTTACAATAAAAATTTGCCAAATATGCACAATGTGTTGTGATATATAGTATACATGTGTATATAGTATATTCTTTTGCACAGATACTCATCATCCCCATCAATACACACAATTGAGTTGTATTACAGTTGTTGGAGTAGAGCGCTCTAAGATCAACCTACAGACAAGTAACCAAGAAACACACCAGGAAGCCATTTACCAAACCAGTGATGAAAATGACTGGCATGTCACTGTTATGAAGGGTATAGTTTGGTAGATTATGGCCTGTGGGAGGAAGAGATTGGAGGGTCAGCATTGAGTAACAAAGGGGGACGGTCTGATTCCTTATAAGTCTCTGATACAAACACAGTAGAGTAAGTTACAGCTGTATTGTTCTTATGCTGCCCGCTGATTGTTTTGAGTTTGTTCTTAACATCAGGTTTCTATTACTGGCTATAGTAGAGACAAGAAAAAAGTTTCTGTCCCACTATACATTTCCCAAGTTGGTAATACACCCACATTTATGAGCAGGTCATATGGCCTGACACCACCATATCCATCACAGATAAAAAAAATAGAGCATTAACTAGCTTAAACTAGCTTACTGTGTGTTGCACTAGCTGAATCTGAATCCGTTTATCAGTACCATGATGCAGGCCTTTTTACCTTTTTAACCAAATAAATTTAAACTTGTCACTCAAATATTTTATATATTTCATTGACTGTTCCAAAACAATACATGTAACAAACTGAGGGTACATCCCAAGTCTCTTAATTGCATCCCCGTTTCCCTCACTTTGTGTCTTTTCCTTGAGTCTTAGCCCCTCCCACCAGGGATGTATGGAGAGACGCAGGAGACCATGCGAGGAGAGAGGAAACGAGGAAATGTGATTTTAGAGGAATCAGACATCCTTTCCTCTGAAGCGTCAAGCGAAGCCACATCTGTTTCTGATGACACAGCTGGGTCAGCTGTCAGTCAGCTTTAACAGCTGGAGAGATTTTTGATGGAGTTTGTGTGTGCACATGTGCACTGCACTAATATTATGAATACATATATAATTATTTTTTCATAATACTAATAAAGACCAGGGGGCAACCTCCGGTTCTGCAGAGTGAAGCCAATACGGAAGTGTCTTCAAATCTGCATTCTCTCATTGTATAGAAGTCTATGAGAAAATAACTCTGCTTCTCACTTGATTTATTACCTCAGTAAACATTGTAAACATCAATACAGCATGATGTTCATTTAGTAAATTATGGTAAAATAGACCATAAAGCACACTGGAAATTATTCATTAGGCTCATTGCTACTGGTAAAATTGAAATGATGTAACTCAATTCTAACCCAACACTCAGAAATGATCAGCCTCAAGTGACTGAATGAAATGATGATAAATGATGTAAAAAGTGTTTAGTCTCTCCAGCTCTGACTTTAATTGTATCCATAATAAAAGTTATTGAGGGAAATATCAGATCATGAAAAGACAAATCTTTCTAATAAATGAAGAAAGTTGTTCAGTCTACAAGCAACATATTTTGAAACAACAGAAAAAAAATAAAATAGAATATTTAAGGAATGATACAGTTGAGATTCATCTGGTATCTGTCTTCTAGTGGTCTAAATCAGTGGTCCCCAACCACCGGGCCGCAGACCGGTACCGGGCCGTGGATCATTTGGTACCGGGCCGCACAGAAAGAATAAATATTATATTATTTCCGTTTTATTGATTATCAGAGTCTGAAAGAAGTTTTATTTTGAAAAATGACCGGATTCTCTCCCAATTTCATCCGCCTGTGCCTACACATGTCAAGACGCTTGTCTCGGTCACGTGATACGTTACCTCAAAAATTAAGCACGCAAACTAGCGAAAATGAGTAAAAACTTTTGGAGCGCTTCTTTGCAAAGGGGAAAAGGCCCACTAAGGAGACAGAAGAAGAGCCTACAACTTCCAAGAAAAAGAAAGCTTAATTTAACAGACAATATCAGGAGTCTAATTAAATATCAGGAGTATTTCTGACGCTCCAAGCCCGCTCTGCAGAATATGTGGAGACAGAGGAAGATCAGCTGCTGGAGATTGCAAATGACGGTGGCCTTAAAAGTATGTTTGAGACAACAACTCTGCTGGTGTTTTGGATTAAAATCAAGGCTGAATATCCTGAGATCGCCACAAAAGCACTGAAAACCCTGCTTCCATTTCCAACATCCTCTTTGTGAAGTGTGAAGGATTTCAGTATTGAAGATAGTATTAGTAGGATTTTAGTATTAGAATTAGTTTAGTATGATGATTAGCACCTCTTATGGTGAATAGAAGTGTCAAAATAATAAGAATGTTACCATGGGTTAAAGAGTTGCAATATATTTATCTATGAGATGTATTATGTTTACAGGAGGTATACAGATAGAGGATATTATATATTACAGTATATTGACACATTGAATGTATTAAGCCATATGTATAAGCCATAAAAGTATTAAACACTGAAGTATTGAACACTGTAAGAAAGGAAGTATTGAAGGTCAGATAGGGTCAGATTTAGGGAATATTTTAGTGATTTAGGAATGTCTCCATGAGGCTTGAAGTAGGAGACAGGGAGACAGGAAGACAGTGAGTCATAAAGGCAGCAGGAATGCGGAAAAGACAATGCAGAGATGGACTTCAAAGGACGTCTCCAGCTGTGAAGGCACCAGGAGGACTGAAGAAGCAGAGAGAAGGAGTCGAATTACAGCCAAATGGTTGTAAATAAAAGCCAGACATTGATTGGCTCGAGACAGTTGCCAAGATGATCAATGTATAAGTAACACCGATTGGCTCACCTGCAGTTTTTATGACGATTTGACCCCCCTGTCTTTTCTGCAGTATAAGAGCTTTGTTTGAGAGAGCAGAGTTCAGACCTACATGATCCCTCCACAGAACATCCTTTTTTGTGAGACCTGAGAGGGTGAGAGTGTGTGGTCTCTGTTCTCGAGAGCATTTTACTATCGATAGTTAATTCAGATTGCATTTGATATTAAATACAAGTTTTACTTTGAAACCTGAATTCAGCAACTTATTTTTGGTGCACATGCGCAGTAAGAAGTAAACAAACCGGTCCAGCGCTGCGGCTCCTGCAGCTTGATCGAGATATTCTTTGCCTTAACAGAAGCGGGATGTTCTGCAGTGACAGCAATCAAAACAAAATTACGAAGTAGACTGGACATAAGGAACAGACTTCGGGTGTCATTGTCTCCCATTATCCCCAGATGGGACCGTCTGGTTGCAGAGAAACAAGCTCAGGGCTCCACTGATTCAGCGTTATTTATTTATTTATTTATGCATTTTATATTTGTTTTCATGCCGATCGTATCATTTTATTTCGTCGTGTTTTTCCGCCACACCTTGAAGGCCGGTCCGTGAAAATATTGTCTTACATGAAACCGGTCCGTGGTGCAAAAAAGGTTGGGGACCGCTGGTGTAACGGATCTCCCGGTTCGGATCACTTGCGAACGGCGGATTTATTGAGTATTTTGTTTTACAGTGTAATCATCATAGTGTGTAATAAAGTTTTACTGCTGCTGTTCCTTTTCAAGTAACAAGTCCCCGAATATCAATGCAGAGTGTCAGTAAACAGATATAAAGCAGCAGTGTGTTCACGTGAACGGAGCGTGTTAGAAGCATTTAACTGTGAAAGTCACGCCCCCTCTGTGAGAGTCACACAGACAGGTGCTGCAGACACGCACCCTCTGTGAGTCACACAGACAGGTGCTGTAGACACGCCCCCTCTGGGAGAGTCACACAGACAGGTGCTGTAGACACGCCCCCTCTGTGAGAGTCACACAGACAGGTGCTGCAGACACGCCCCCTCTGTGAGTCACACAGACAGGTGCTGCAGACACGCCCCCTCTGTGAGAGTCACAGACACACACCTGGTGCAGGTGCTGACAGAAGCAGTAGAGTGGAAGCTAGACAGGCCCAATAGTAATATCCCAGTCACCACATAAAGGTCTACCCTCTCCCCAGACAATGTAGATATTCTCATCTTTTTCAATTTTTTTTTTAAGTTGTAGACCATTTCACAGTTTCACAAATTGTTTATTTGTCACAAGTTTATCGCAGTGTATTTGAATGACAGAACCTGACAGGAAGTAAACATAGACCCAAGTTGTTGCCTAGCAGTCCAGTTCAGTTGCTCTGCTTTTTTCTTCACTTTTTTGATGCTGTAGACACTGGCAGTTTTTTTCTTTCAATATTGATCAAAGGACGAGGGTATCAACATACCTCATGTTGCACTTAAACTTAACAGAATTGAGTATTCCTGAATGTTTTAATTTTATTTGTTATTTAATTCATTTTGTTTCAAATGGGACATATTGGACAATATTTTTGTTTTAATGGAAGACTATAGCCCAAAGTTCTTTGCTTTAAGTGTTCTTGAAGTTCTTTAAATAATAAATGGAAAGCAAAGTTATATTTGTCCCCTCCCCTTTTCTTTGCTGATCCGAAAAATTATCCGAAACTTGACTCAAAAACCGTGATCCAAACCGAACCGTGAGTTTTGTGATCTGTTGCACCCCTACTGTCTTCACTCTGCTGTGAAACTTCAATAATAAAGAAATATCCGATCAGTCGAATCACATAACTGATGAACAATGAGGGGGTTCATCGGCCAATAACAAGACTTCAGTGAAGGCTGCTCTCATGCATCCTCACTCATGGCTCCTCAGAGATCCCTCCTCACTCCTCGCTCCTCAGAGCAGAAATAAGAGCTTTGGGACGGCCTTCAAGATGGCGGAGCAGAACAACTTCCAATTTAAGTGAGGATCAAAGATCGAGGATGGAGGAAATGCTAATAAGAGACTTGGGATGTACCCTGTGTCTAAGTGTTACTAAACAGTTGAGTCTACACCCTTGGCCAAAAGTTTTGAGAATGACACAAATATTAATTTTCACAAAGTCTGCTGCCTCAGTTTTTATGATGGCAATTTGCATATACTCCAGAATGTTATGAAGAGTGATCAGATTTGCTAGTAAGATTGCACCGAAATCAACTATTTATCGGATCATCAAGAACTTCAAGGAGAGAGGTTCAATTGTTGTGACGAAGGCTTCAGGGCGCCCAGCAAGTCCAGCAAGCGCCAGGACCGTCTCCTAAAGTTGATTCAGCTGCTGGGGCAAGAAGGGCAGCAAAGAAGCCACTTCTCTCCAGGAAAAACATCAGGGACAGACTGATATTCTGCAAAAGGTACAGAGATTGGACTGCTGAGGACTGGGGTAAAGTCATTTTCTCTGATGAATCTCCTTTTCGATTGTTTGGGGCATCCGGAAAAGAGCTTGTCCGGAAAAGAAAAGGTGAGCGCTACCATCAGTCCTGTGTCATGCCAACAGTAAAGCATCCTGAGACCATTCATGTGTGGGGCTGCTTCTCAGCCAAGGGAGTGGGCTCACTCACAATTTTGCAAATTTTGTGAAAACCAATACTTAAATTCTGTAAATTCTCAAAACTTTTGACCACGGGTGTACACTGTGTTCTAGATGAAGAAATATTGTATTTACACGTTTTGAACAGCCACTCAGACAACTTCTGTTACTATATCATATTGTTATAAACGCATATTAAAACACATTCCATACTTTTCCAGAGTTAAATGTCCAGACTTGTCGGTAACTTGTCCAACTTTGTGACTCTGGGTGCGGACGACCCTGTGACTGGACTACAGTGCATTTGGCTTTCACTTGCTGCCTCTCCCATGTTGGAGACGCCAAATGATTTTACGTTAGGTTAGCGTCTAGGTTTCTTTTCCCATTTAGAATCCTTAGCCAATCAGGCTTTACGCTTGGGATTGTCAGCCCACGGGAAAAACGTACTGCATAGGAACCCTGTATACCATATAACCCTGTATACCAGGGGTCGCCAATAGGCGGACCGCGGCCCGGATCCGGACCCAGACGCTGTCCTATCCGGACCCGGACGTATAATTGATGGATAATTGAGAATTATACATTTTGGCGGAGCGCTTCTGTTTTAACCTGCGCAGCTTTTCTGGCCTTTACGGCACTCATTCAGCAGTTCAGGAAACACACTGACCAATTACATACATTGTAAATAATCTCACGTGACGCTACTCAGCCAATCGAATGTTTATTCCAAAATGCATCGTGAGTCGAGATTACGCAGACAGACGGGAGACGGAGCGAGAGCAGTGAGAGAGAAGCAGTGAGAGAAGTGAGTAAATCGGAGAAGAAAGTTAACATGGCGTGCTCTAAAAAGAGAAAGGTGGACCTCGAAAACAGCTTTAACAAAGAATGGACGGACTCGTATTTGTTCATTCTTCCTACTGGTGCTACAAAACCACTCTGTCTCATATGCTCAGATACCGTGGTCATTATTCAAAGCGCCAATGTGAAACGCCACTACGAGACCAAACATACCCACTCCAATCCGAACTGAGGGCGCAGAAAATAAACGATTTAAGAGCCCAATATGAACGTTCCACTAGAATATTAACAAATTCATTCACTGCCCAACAATGTGCTTACGAATGTTCCCTGAAAGTTGCTTGGATTTTGGGTCAACATAAAAAGCCATTCACTGATGGAGAGGTTGTCAAGGAGGGCATGAGTGCAGTAGCTGGAACTTTACTTCAGGGGAAACAAAAAGAAGAGTTATGTGAAAAAATCAAGCAAATACCTGTCAGCAGCCTCAGACACAAGGCTCATCTTTCTAAAATCAAGCACTTTCTTTTAAGATGTAAGTTTTTCAAAAGTTCTTTTTTGTGTATTTTATTTTTAGATGGAGCCATTATTTTACTTGAAATGAGAGAAGAACATTTATTCATGTATTTCTATGTATTATTTATAATCCATCCAGTTAAATTTGAAAACAGAATAATAATTGTTAAAATATAATTGATGTGTACTTTCTTTATTTGATTTGACAGTTGTTGACTACACAGAGACGTTGTTACTACTACTAGACTTCTTGAATATATATATATATATGTATATATATGGCACTAAGTGGCGCGAGTTAGATATTATTGTAATGTTCCGGACCTTTGCCCAAGGAGATTTTCTCAATCTGGACCTTTTGGAATTTGAATTGAAGACCCCTGCTGTATACCATGGGTTAGTGCTGGGCGGTATAACCAAAAATTTGTATCACGGTATTTTTTAAGATTCTGGCAGTTTCACGGTATATCACGTTTTATTTTTTTTCCTTGACTGTGTTTTTATATAGGTCAGTGTTTCCCCTACCATTGTATTAGGGGGGTGCCCCGCCCCCCCTTGAAGGTCAAGTGAATTTTGTTTAATTTTATTTTCTATATAGCGCCAGATCACAAAAGAAGTCATTTAAGGTTACTTTCCTATAGAACAGGTCTATACCTTGTTCTTTTATGAAACAAACTAAATAGCCTTATGTTATTTATCTTATTGACACGACGGCATGTCATTTCTGTCTCTACATGGTCGCACGTTTACAATTCTCCTCTGTTCTCTGTATCGCGCATGGCGGAGTTCCGCCCCGATGCGCACACAGACACGTGTGAGCAAAACACAGGTGAGCACACCAGCGGACAGAGAGCGCGCTTCGCTAAGTACAGGAAAGAGCCCAAGTGCTGCACGCTTGGGATAGCAGTTTGGCTGAAGTATTTTCGCCCCGGTAAGACATACCTTGAATCCAGTGTTTTAATCATTGCTCTGAACCCGTCTTTCTTAACTGTCTGTAGCGGGTTCGTTATTGCGTTCGTAATGTCGCTCTACTGCTTGCTTTTCTTGTCATATGCAGTGCTTCGAGCAAATGCCTCTTCCAGCGATGTGTGACCCTTTGGCTTCACTGTTTCACTTGCGTTAACGTTACTGGTTGACGACCGAAATCACACTCTTGGTATTCCAACACATGTTTTCTGCTGAGGTGATGGAGAAAGTTGCTAGTGTTACCACCAGCGTCAACAACAGTGGCTCGACACACTTTGCAATATATAGTCTTTTGGACGTCGCATTTTTTAAAACCACTTCCAAACAGCTCCTCTCTTGGCCACAGACTTTATTGGTGCATCTCCGGTCTGTCTTTGTTAATCCTGCATTGCTCTTTTCTGTTCTTTAATGTAACGTTACTGTAGCGACAGAGCCTCTCCCAGCTGTTAACAGACTGTTGTGCTAGCTGGCTAACTAGCGAGCTGTACCCAGCATGCCGTTCGGCGGTGAAATTTTATAAATGTACAATTATTAGTGTTACAAATTGTTTATTTGTCACAAACTGTTGTGTCGTGGTGTTTTGTCCTGTTAAAGAGCGTTAGTTGTGGGTTATTAATTGTTGTTATAAAGTTATAACCATGATTAGGGGTCCCTCTCAATACATTTAAGAAAACTAGCTCCGACCGCAGCGCCCTTAGCGGCGAACAATATATTTAGCTGCCCGTTGAAGAGTGACAGCAGTTGTTTCAGCTATGCACCGGTATGGCGGTGTGTGAAAAATGTATATCATACGGGAAATTAAAACCGGTATACCGCCCAGCACTACCATGGGTATTCAATTAAAATTCCAAAAGGTCCAGATTGAGAAAATCTCCTCGTGCAAAGGTCCGGAACATTACATTAATATCTAACTTGCGCTATTTAGTGCCATATATATATTCAAGAAGCCTAGTAGTAGTAACAACGTCTCTGTGTAGTCAACAACTGTCAAATCAAATAAAGAAAGTACACATCAATTATATTTTAACAATTATTATTCTCAGTTGTCAAATTTAACTGGATGGATTATAAATACACAGAAATACATAAATAAATGTTCTTCTCTCATTTCAAGTAAAATAAGGGCTTCATCTAAAAATAAAATACAGAAAAAAGAACTTCTTAAAGAAAGTGCTTGATTTTAGAAAAATGTATGAAAAATGAAAGTGTGGCTGGAGTTAACTTTTTACTTCTCTTTTGTTAACTCCATTTCACATCATAACGGTCTCAGTCAACTTTAGAATAAACAATCTCTACACATCTCAACATCTTGCCCTCAGTTCAGATTGGAGTGGGTATGTTTGGTCTGAAGACTTATGTTTGGTCTCGTAGTGGCGTTTCACATTGGCGCATTTAATAATGGCCACGGTATCTGAACATATGAGACAGAGTGGTTTAGTAGCGCCAGCAGGAAGAATGAACAATTAAGAGTCCGTCCATTCTTTGTTAAAATAGAAGCGTTATTGTTCCGGGTTCAAAAGGTCACAGCCCGTTGTCTGTTACGTGAGCGCAGTCCACCGAAAAGCATTATATTTCCCACAATTTAAGCTTCTGCATTTTCCAAATGCACTAGTATTATTCAAAGGTATTGTTCGGTTCGTAAGCCTCGTACCGAACGGTTTAATACGAATACGTGATGTTACACCCCTAGAAACAAATAATAACCGTAGCTCAGTAGGACAGCACAGAAGGCTGCATTATAGAACTGCTCAGAGAAATACTAAAATGTTGGCACAAGGTGATCACGAGCTCCCAAAGTCAACACATCCCCGCTTCCTGCGTAGACAGGAAGTCAGAAGACAAAACAACAAAGTCTGAGCAGTAAAGTCAACACACTGGTTCAACAGGCCTATTGATCCTACCTGAGTTGTATCTGAGCTGGACCTCCTTCACCAGAGTCACATTGGCAGACCGTCTGAAGATCCCTTCAATCTCCAAACCTGAGACACACACACGCACGCACGCACACACACACACAGCACAGTAAAGAAGCACAAGACAGTTCTTACTAGGAGAACAATTCATTGAGTGACCTGCAGTTAAAAGTATCAATTAAAAGTATTAGTACATCATGTTTGTGGTACCTTGCTCTGAAAGGAAGGTGATGGTGTCTCTCATCACCAAGGGAATAGGATCTGGATTCCTCTGTCTCAGTCTAACAAACACACACACAGTGGTTAAGATAACAAGCTGAGACACAGCCAGTGTCCTTAAAGCTGACTGGAGGTGTAATACAATACCATCCCTGGCTTTCCTGCACTTAAAATTTAGAGCAAATGGTGTGAGTGAAATGTACCAAAGCACAACCTAACAAATGTTTTACTATCATATATGATGTTTCTGGATTAATATCACTGCTGTATTTTACTGCACTAGACGTTTATGGTTGTGCTAATTTGAACATCTTTGTATACAGTTAAGTCTACAGCAATGCATCATATTCTATAAGATCATCATGTGTATGAGAACCACAAACCACACTCAGAAGAACAGTCCTGTTTTCAGCTTCGTAACGATGCATTTTCTAGTTAATAGTACGAGTATTTATTTAACAAAACGTAGAATTCATTAAACTCATGAAGGAACACTTCATCCATCAGTTTATCAAAAACACTTGTATTTTCTTTTTCTTTTCACTGAACAGGAAGGGTATGAAAAAAATGTAATCTGAAAAACGACAAGTAACTAAGGGGTCATCCAAAGTTATCAACATTTTCACAGTAGTACAAAGAGTACTACTTTTCCACATTTCCGGGAAACGGCGTGGACATCGCAAAGAAACTCGATTCGACTCAATCCGCAGCATTAGAGAGTGTTTGCACGAGATGCCGCTCGCTAGGCGTTAAAAAATGCAGTACATGAGTGACAACCCCCCGTCCCCCCCGTCGTACGCTTTGTACGACCGTGAAAATGTTGAAAACTCTGGGCGGCCCCTAAGGTTCCTAGACAAACGTAGTAGAATATAAAGTACAATATTTGCCTCTGAAAAGTAGTAGAGTAGAAGTATAAAGTTGCATAAAAGGGAAATACTTAAGAAAGTACAAGTACCTTGAATTTGTACTTAAGTACAGTACTTGAGTGAATATAGCTATCAATCGATATATCAAAATATAACAGTCAAACAGACTTACATTGCTAGTGGCACCCCAAACACCTGGTTGGGGAGGGGGGGGCTGTGGAGAGGAGACGTGGGGGGCTGGCCGGTGGGTTTCAGAGATGCTCTCAACTTGTTGTCGTACCTGACAGAGACAAAGAAGATCAGCTGCTGTCAACTTTTACTTTAAATCTGTGGATTCAAAAAGTTAACAAAGATGTAATTGTGTGTAGGTTTAAATTATTTCTGGGATGAAATGTATTTTAACAGGATACAGAAGTTAAATAGCAACAGTGAATGTAATACAAACACCAATTTCAAAACCAATACCATGACCTATTAAAAGACACAAAATGATAACAGTAGGAAATCAAATGCAGATATGGATTGTGAATAATGGAGTAGATTTGTGGACTGTGACATTAGCTCTTACTCTTTGACGCGGGCAGGAATGAGCAGCTGCTCACATTTCACCACATCTTCCAGCTCACTCAGATAGCTTGCATAGTTGATCTTCCTGCCAAACTTAAAACTACAAAGAGAGAGAGAGAGAAAATTCACTTCAGTTACCTTGTCATTTGCTGCATTCACACTCTGTTGTTCTAAACTTGTTGCATTTCCAAATGCTGGATTGAAACTGGGTTGAATTTTATCATAAAGTTGATGACAAAATACGTTTATTTTTTTAAAGAAATGAACACGTGAACACATAAACTAAGTAAATCAGAAAATATGAGTATATTTGATAAAAGGTTATAATGTCAAAGTGCCTCAGTGAGCCATCACAGGATGACAGTGAATAAGCATTCACAACAACAGGACATTCAGCCATGTTTCATTTGATTATTTACCCTCCTCCCATGATTATGACAGCTGTTGTATAGTTGTCCTGTGATGAACGGCTACATGTTTGGACCTGGTCTTGCACTGTACTGCTCTGCATACAGACGGATGACCATAAAGTAATATAAATCGGTCTTATCTCAATCAACAGGAAATTGCTTAATTAAATTCATAAAAATCATAGTTCATGTTTCTCAAATGTGACAATTTGCTGCTTTTCTTTCTTACATGATAGTTTAATAAATAGCTTTGGTTTTTTTGAACAGTCGGTCAAACAAAATAAAGTATTTTAAGACGTAAACTTGGCATTTTAAGCATTTTTTTATGTTTTATAAAGACATCAACTACAAAAATAATCAGCAAGTTAATCAATAATTGAATGATAAATGGTAAATGGACTGTATTTGTATAGTTTTTTTGTAGTCTTCCGACCACAGAGTGCTTCAACACTACATGTCGTCATTCACCCATTCACACACTGATGACAGGGGCTACCATGTAAGGTGCCACCTGCTCATCAGGACTATCTAAAATTCATACTACATTCACACACCGTAGGAACAGCCTAAAGGACAACTTGGGGTTAAGTGTCTCTCCCAAGGACATGGAAATAATGTCTACAGACCCTTTTGGCTACTCCCTGAAATGTGTCTGTAGTAACAGGAGCCGGGGAGGAGGGGCCAACTTTGAATGCTGTGGGTTTACAGTTAACAGCAACCAACAATGTAACATAGTATACCTTTCAATAAACAAAGGCTTTTAAAGAAAAAACTAAAATAAGGTATGAAAAGAATATTGTTTTGCTATCAGTAATGACACTTGGGTATCATATATTTCACAACACATTTTACAAACGTGTGTCAGTACTCTTATTGAGCCGGGTCTTGTTAGCCGTTTGTCAAGTTATACAGGAATTAAATACTTTGAATGTGAAGCATGCTGGCTTTAGCTGTTACCTGGAGAAGTGATGTAACAACTCTCCTGACTCAGTGTGTACTCAGTGGAGAGTGAAACACTGTTGGATGAAGTTGTTGTAGTAGTTTTCTACAGCTGCCACTAGAGGTTACTAGAGCTATGTCTTAGTGATTTCATCCATTATGTCAATGAAGTCACTTCATATTTCTGGGAAACTACAGGAACTCAAATATCGTGTTGAAGTAACACAAGTATTCACATCACTGTACTTTATGGATCCATGGAAACACTGTGCTATTTTCAGATTGAGTTTTCTTATCGGTGTAACTGTTGCCGACAGTAAAAACATGTCGGTGATTATTCAACAGCAGGATGGAAGCACATGAAGAACTAATCTGAAGACCTTCACAGCTTCTGCATGAACGTGTGTGTGAATGGGTGACTGTAGTGTGCAGTGCTTTAAGTGGTCGGAAGACTAGAAAGGAGCTATATAAATGTACCATAGCTAATCTCTGCATGCAGGCAAAACAGCAGCACAGAAGCAGGAAGTGCACCATTGCAAATAGTTTTCATGTGTTCAGGATGTGATCTAACCTTAAACTGGTCAATTTTATACTTGTTCTTTCTGTATTAATCCTATCAATGCTAGTAAACAGACATTGATCATTATGTGTGTTGTAATATTCAATATTAATGGTTCACCCACAAACCCATTTATAGCCCCCACCCCCTTATAAATCTTAAACCCCTAAACTTCATCAGAAGTCATTTTACCCTCGTTAGACTTTTGGATTATGTGAATAAAGAGGAAAAGGTGAATTTAGGTGAAATGGTGTGGTCAGAGAGAACTGTCCTATATAGGACTAGTCATATTGTTCTGATACACACAAAGTAGTAAACAATGATGGCTTACACTGTAAAAGTGTCAAGAAAACCTCCTGTTTAACATGTACAAATGTCAATTTACATCTCTCGAAACATTTGATTAAATGTGACATAAAAAATAACCTGATGATTGGTTTGAAGAGGAACAGCAGACTCTTGATGAACATGGTGGGATGAACGATATACAGAGCCTTGATGTTCTTCTTGTACCTGAAAACACATACAGATGATGTCCTGTACAGTTAGTAGGATCTCTGAAGCAGAGTATGCAGCTGTATGTGGGTTTCTAAATATTCTACTCATTTCACTGAGTAAAGAGCTTCCACTTTTACTTTAGGAGAACATCCAATGCACTTCTCACTTCAAAACAACCATCGACAGTGTGCTATGAATTTGTAGGTCAGTTTTTCTGCTTGGTCATGTTATTGTCTTTTATTTCCATACATAAGTGCCACTCATTTGGCAAACGCGTAGAATGATAGCAGATAGTTTCATTGATCTAAAATGTCACTATTACATTTTAGATTCAGTAACTCAAAGAGTGAGTTCCGTTTTCTTCTTGATGATAATCCTACAGCGAAGATGCAATGTACAAGGCAGTAAAGCCAAGAGAAAAAAATGGCTGGATGAATTGAGTTCAGTTGATTTTTTGTGTGTAGCAGGATCATAAAACTCTCCGTTCGGATCGTGTCATGGATTTGAGGCACAGATCTCGAAATTGGATCAGCACAAAAAAAAGGTAGCAAATATAAAACCTTTCTGCCTCCGATACCAATTGCCAATCATTGATAATCCATATTGGTCAATACAGATGGTTTTGTTGATTTGATATTTTATGGCAGCTGGTGTACAAGGCTCCAGACTATTTCATTTTCACCACCATCCCAAAAGTCATTTCAACCACTCTGAAGTCAATGTAAACCATCAATATAAATGTTATCTTTTTACTTTGTTATAGTCATCTATTGTGATTTTTGCATACAAACGCACAAGGAAATAAAAGATTGTATTTGT
The DNA here is from genome assembly GCA_032191485.1 of Leptoclinus maculatus. Lineage (NCBI taxonomy): Eukaryota > Metazoa > Chordata > Actinopteri > Perciformes > Stichaeidae > Leptoclinus > Leptoclinus maculatus. The sequence goes on along the minus strand of JAVDOI010000060.1, from coordinate 842,893 downwards.
ATTGATTAAATCAAATCTTAGTTTTAATTAGAGCTAGTGTTATGAAGTACAACAGGTCATAATTCATCTCTAATATCTATTTATGTTGTTGTGAAAACATCTTCTTCAAAGAAATGGATTTATTCAAGTTACTCACCAAAACCTACGTTATACAAAATGACATCTAAACACATCATGTTAAAATGTACCTTCACCCAATACTAATTTTCCCGTAAACAGAGCCTGAACGCATCATAATGTGACTGAAAGGAACCTCCGTATGTTAGCCGTTAAGCTAGGTTTATGGTTGCCGTAGTGAAGTCAGCGCGAGGAGTTTGCGCCACAAAACAACGTAACCATGGCCTGCGAGAAGGCTCCGCAAGTGGTCACAGCGCGGTATACGGCCGTTTTATGGCTCTGATAGAGGCAGCGACCTGTCAATCACTGTGTAGCCCCGCCCTAAAGCATCCCCTGCTTTATGGTCTATTTGACTCTAAATGGACCATCATTTACTAAATGAACATCATGCTGTATTGAAGAAGACTTGAAACTAGAGATTGAGACCATAAACTCATGTTTACTGAGGTAATAAATCAAGAGAGAAGTAGTCATTTTCTCATAGACTTCTATACAACCAGAGGAGTCGGCCCCTGATGGACATTAGAGAGAAAGCGAGTTTAAGACACTTCTGCATCGGCTTCACTCTTCAGAACCGAAGGTTGCCGCTGGGTTTTGCAGGTTACACTTGTTGTCGTTTTGATTCTTCACAGTTCATTTTGTTTGTACGCCCTCTGGCGTTTCAGAGAATCACACAACGAACATCCCATTGGGCATAAACTGGAGCATGCTTGGAGCTCGCTCGCCATCTGCGGAGGCTATGTTGCAAAGCGCAAGTACAAACAAAGCTTATGTGCCGCGACCACTTGCCAAGTCAATTTCACAATCAAACAAATTCAGAGCGCTTTTTGCTCACTTTAAAAGAGATGAAAGTGACGGATTAAGGCAAGACGAAGGCTTCAGTCACTTCTCATGTGATGTCTGTGGCCCCTGTCTGTACACGCCGTGTGACATGTTGTACAGATACAATGTCTAAGTGATTTGTGATATTGGACTGTAGAAATAAAACTGTACTGAAGTGATGTTGTTGAGCTTACTTTCTGTCAAACTCTCTGTATGCGTCTCGTAGCCAGCTGAGAGAGGGTTTGTTTTCCCCGGTCAGCCCATGGTGGAAATAGATCAGTGTGTAGTCACTTTCAACATACTGATCCAGTGTTCCTTTAAGATACCTGCAAAAAATACAACAAATTAATTGTCATTTCAATAGATACATGTGTATCTCAACTGGACTCAATAATCTGGTCCAATTTTACCAGCAATCACATTCACACCAACCTTCTTAAAGCTGCAACACATTACAGAAGCCCTCAGGACATATGGTGAAAAACAAACATCAAAAATCTGAAGTGACATTTCCATTCACAGTTCCACGTTATTGAGAAACAGGACTCACTGAATCATAATGCTTTGCATTAAGAACGCTTGTTACCACCCACAGAGCCATCGATACACAAGCAGGGATATTTACACAGCACACAATAGATATAAAGTTAGTACAGAGTATTGTGTTGTATACTAGATATTCTGTCTATGTGAGCAACATGAGATTCCAGTGTCTAATGCCCCATGGTTTATCTCTCACTGAATAAAAGTAGTATTATTCTATACACAAGCTTTTGAACTAAATTATTTCACACAAACATATAACTAACAATTACATATACGTTTTTGCTGTATTTTATTCCAATTCTATGATTGTTAAATTGGTGAGATAACCACTTGGCTGTGTGCAGGGCATTAACAAACAAAGCTACGAGTGTACAGCTCTGTTAGTTTTCCATTGGTTCTTACATCAGCAGCTTGTGATGGTCCAGTTGGTGGTGTGGAGGCATCCTGCATGCATTAAACACGATCACCTTCCTGCCAAAGTTATCATCACCTACAGACACACAGAGAGAAAGAGCGGGAATCAACATCAACTTTTTACTTTCACTCTATTACATATTGTTAAGAAAACATGAAGTCAGACTTCTGCAAGTTAACATTTTAGTCTGAACATGTATTTGTAGAAGATAAAAGCAAAGGCAAACTGAACCATCAACTTTACAGTGGGACACATTGGAAGACTGACCTGCCACTTCAATGATCTGATGCCTGGCGATGTCATAGAACGGATGGTCCCACAGGAGGTGAGGAGAGCCGGCGTCGAAGCGCTGGGAGATATCCGTCTCTGAAACACACACAATAAAAACAGCAGTAACACTCTGGTCTTTAATACTTTAGCACCGGGGCCCGTTTAATACGGGGTTGCAGTACCATCCTTGTGTTGGTCTGTCCGTTCTGGGCTGCTGTAGAAACAGGACTGTCCATCATGAAATGAATGAAGAGGACTCGGTCCCTGTGTAGATATATATGGCTTTTTCTAAGCTAACAAAGTTACAATGAGTCTTAGTTTCAGGTCATTATACACTAATGAAAACAAAGTTCTGAATATTATATTCCATTTCTGACAATTAATCCTCCTAAATGTTAAACACTGTTCCTTCCAGGGATTCATTCATACTAGGATTCAAGGATTTATTATGGTCATTATACAATACAGTCGGTTTCTGCACTGATTCATTTCATTCCTTTGTATTGTTAGTGTTGCTGTTCAGCAGCATGTCTCAGGAGGTAGAGAGTTGTCTGGTAATCTGAAGGACCTATGATCAATGTCGGCTTTATACCTTTTTATTTATTGATATTATGTTAACAGACAACTTCAAGTTGTGGTCAATAACTTTTATGAAGGCAAATCACTGTCAAAATCCGAGAGCGCAAAATGAGATCCTCTCGCGCGAGCACACATTGTCTGTAATAGAATAATGGCGTGAATTTAAACCAATTTGAGCAACTTGACTCCATTCTAGGGCTGCACAATTAATCAAATTTTAATCGCGATCACGATTTTGGCTGCCACGATTAAATGAGCATGATCGTCGGCGATATTGACGTTTAAAATGCGTGCTCTGCTACATATCAAATCAAGCGCTTCCTCAACTAAGAGTCAGCCAACCACCAGGGGGAGAACGAGATGGGAGGTGTCATGCACGCACCCTGCAGCGGCAGCCTCAAAAAAAGTTCTGTCTGCAGTCGACTCCGGTATTAGTAGAAGAGTAGAGAGAGACAGACAACAGAACAGAGAGCAGACGGTCACGGGTGTCGTGTGAAAGGTAAATAAAATGTCAGGAGCAGAAGGCGAGGAGCTAGTCCCTCGAAAAGGATCATCATCAGTTATCTGGAAGTTTTTTGGATTTAGGGCAAGTGATGTTAAACAAGAAAAAATCATATGCACAGAGTGCGTTATGCTGCGTTCACACCAAACGCGGTGCGAATTCATCGCGCCGCAAATTCGCGTCCATCGCGCCGCCGGTCTCGCCGGGGACCATTTGTGTTCATTTGCGTGAATCGCGCTGGAGAGGGGGCGGGGCTTATCGCCCTGAAAGCCGTTCAACTGTCCGCCATCAACCATGGAAAAAATAACCTATTTCTGCTTAGTACGTGTTGTGGAAGTCCCAGATATCACGGGAAACTAAACGCCGTCATGTCTGGGTTAATAACATCATCCGGAGCAGCTCCGTGTATTTGATCAAGATGTATTCACTGCGTCTAGCAAGCCACACGTCCGCTGTTTACTACAGCTGTATGAGCCCCAAATAAACTGATTTGGCTGTGATTTAACTGCAATAAACCGACAAAAAGGGACTCCGAAATAACTACCTAATGATGCCGATTTGTCTGAATTCATGTTTTGTTAGTTCTCTCCGCAAGCAAATAACTTTTAAAATACTTGTTTTCTCAATGGAGCTCGGATCGATCGGTGCTAGGCTATGCTAACATGGTAGCAGCTCCATCAACACTCACAATAAGTGAAAGTGCAATAAAAAGATGTTGTCCCTAAAATTAATGAATAATCGTGATGAATAATCGTGATCTCAATATTGATCAAAATAATCGCGATTATGATTTTGGCCATAATCGTGCAGCCCTACTTCTGATGTTATTGAAATGTCCTTATAATATATTTTAACAATACTGTGTGATTTATATATAATCAAAAGAGTGGAATGTAATGGGAAAAATATATTTTGTATCATGAAATGTTTTTAACAGATGAACAACTGAAAGAGAAAGAGGAGAACACTGACAAAACGCAGCAGTCCTACAAAGTAGACAATCAATTTATGAGCCTAGTGTCTGGTTTTGTTTCGAACTGATCACACGCTCCCAGAGTTGAACGAAAGGTGAAGAGACACTTTCCTTTGTCTGTGTGATGAGTTTGGGACAGACCATAAAACCATAAACTAGTTCCTAGTTGCACATACCTGGCAAAAGTCCAGATAAGAACGACAACTAGGATGTAAACAAAATCTACTCTAGGGCTGCAACAACGAATCGATAAAATTCGATTATTAAAAGAGTTGGCAACAAATTTCATTATCGATTCGTTGTGTCGCGCGATTATTACGCCACTCAATAAGTCGCGGAGATGTTTGAGTATAAAAAAAAAAAAAAAGAGCGGATCGGAGGTAGAGGAAAGACCACCGGAGAGACCGTAACGTTGTTCTGAAACACATGGCGGAGGCAGAGAAATCAGTACGACCTAAGTCATCCAAGGTGCGGAGCATTTCACACTAAATAAATCGAAAAAATGTGTGTTAATTGCAAGATATGCAAAAGCGACATGGCACGGGAGCACCACGGTGATGATTCAGCACCTAAAACGTAAACATGTTGGAGCCCTTGATGAGGAGGAAGGGAGTTCAACAGCAGGGTAAGTCACTACAGAATCCTACTTTTGTTCCGTTTTGAAGTGAGGAACTAGGCGTGTTCAATGTGCGGATCCGCCCGGTGTCCGCAGCGATGACAAGTTAGCGTTAGCTCGTTAATAACAGTAGTAAAGCAGGGGTGGTATAGTTTGCAAGACTAAAGACACGTTTTTATTCACTCGCCTTTTTTTATCCGATTCATCGATTAATCGAAAAAATAATCGACAGATTAATCGATTATTAAAATAATCGTTAGTTGCAGCCCTAATCTACTCTCTGTCTATGATTTATCTGAAGGCGTGAACCTGTGTTTGCTTAAATGATGTGATGTTTCTGTACGATGTTGAAGCTTCCAACACAGGCACTGACTGAGTGGCTGTGTTGCATTTTTCCCTTGCAAGCGAATAAACGAACAAGACAACTTTGAATCTTCTGAAGACTATATTATTGATTTGTGAACAAAACTCTCTTCTCCCGATCAACATAGAAATATTCTACCACACACCGTACACTTTACAAACCCAAAATAATTATCTATAGAATCGAAATCCCTAAAGATAATCTGCGGATGTCCAGCGGGGTACTGTTTTGTGGCCTGAACAGTCGGATACAGACTTGTAAAGTCATAGTATCTGACTTTTTCATCATCACCAACCTGGTGGTGTAGCTTCAAGGCATTTGTACGCCCCCCAAAGAGCGCCTCTCTAGGATTGAGGCGTTCAAGCTTCTTGTACGTAGACATAAATGTCTGCACAGCCAGGTGGGATTTCTTTAATGCTGTCCACTCACATTCCCCCATCACAACAACACGCAGTCGGTATTTATTTTGCAGAGCGTATAGTTTGTCCATGAACGCCCTTGTACTGCTGGCCGTAGGTGACTATGGTGACGGGGTTCAAAGCAGATGGCACGTGACATTTGACACATCCGTGGAAAAAACACCCTGCAAATTCGTAGCAGATGCCTGCAGCTGCATTAAAGCCATCCACATAGATTGGGGGAAACAGTTGCTCACCATGATTGAGCGCATGTTTGATCGTGACTCTCTCTGTGTGTGCCACATATTCAAGCCACTGTATTGAGACATCTGAGTATGCCTTGTTCTGGGCCATGTATGCACCTTCATACGTTAGAGCCACAGTGTCTAGGGGGAGAAACAGTGTTTTGAACACCCCCATACAACTAGAAGCCAGTGTGGTGAATGCAAAGGGGTCAAGTTGTGTGCACTCCAGAAAAGACTCACGATAAATAGTGCACGCTCTGCATAACACTGCTACATCATTCACGCAGTAGAGCCTGATCTCTGCCTGAAAATCAAATGTTTTGTCACAAACTGTGTCATACCAACTCATGAAGGAGGTTTTGGCACTGTCACCCATCTCGTTGTAGCCATAGTAAGAGGGTGAGGGGTATCTTCCTATGTAATACTCATTGGCCCTAGTGTTGAATTTGTGGGGGAAATATCCTTTCACCAGATCCTCGAACCCCAGAGTAGCAGGTGTTTTTGCTAAACTCATGGGGAGAAAGCTGAATCAATCAATCCAGCGCTGTCGTAAGAGGCTGTCATTCATCAGAATAACCCTACTCCCCCTCATTGTCACCGACGGTGTAATCTGTTGTTTAACAAAGTACTCCAGCAGGAGATAGTTGTCGAAGCCGGACGCATTATGTGCTATGAATGTATACCCATGGTACTTCGGCATTCTGTAACGCTTCACAAACGCATCCACACAGTTCAATGTATTGAAACAAAACTTCCATCCATATCCATCGCACAGACAAAATTTGCCTCATGCTTGCCATTATGATAACGAGTCTCAAAATCAAAAAATATGTACTTCGTTTCCACATCTTTTTTCTCCAGGGGCTGAATAAAGCATTCATGTGACACATCGCTCTCCAACATCGGCACACCAGAGTGTGAACAGATAGTGGCGGGGCATGTGTGTGTCTTTTTACCGCCCTTGTACGTTTTACCACACGCCTCACAGTATTTCATAGTATCACAGGGGATGATCCTATGAACAGCTTCTGGAAGCTTGTGTTGGTCATAACAGTATTGGGATTTACATATGCGGTTACACCCTGCACACTTCATTGCTGAGCCGGGGTGCTTATGGCAGTCTGTATAACATACATTGCATCGGTGTTGACAGTTATGGTATAGAGGTGTTTCATATGTTTGGTAGCAGAATCCACATACATAAGATGCCCCGAAAAAACCTGTCTGATTTTCAATCAGGTAATAGTGGTCATTGTGTAAATATAACCAGATTGTCTGTTTGTGGGGTGTGTCATGTGTCTTGAAACACTGCAGTCGTTTAATGCCGTCATTGTGGTGAAATACTATAATTTTCACACCCAGATGTGTCTCAAAGCTGGATACATCAGCGAATGATACACAATGCATGTGATCAAAGCCAACGGTCCTGTGCAGTAGGGATGCATATTCTAATTTAGCATGCTCTGTCATAGAGGAGTTGTTGAAATGTGCCAGACAGAGAGAGAAACATAGATTGTGACCCTCACTGATGACAGGCATGTGTAGAAAACGCCCTTTCTTAGCCAATATCTCATTATAGGGGATGTTCCCTAACCTAAGACGACCTCCCCCACTTCTATTTTGTGCTACAGTGACTACTAGCTCCAATGCATCATCAGACACAGATTCATCATTACTCTGAAGGACCTGGGCAATTTGCTCCATAAACATGTCTACATTTAGGCTAATGCCTCTGAAATCAACACGTTGCCTCAGTTCAAAAGCATTAAAAATGGGTATTGGCCTTCTATGAATAGCAGGGGGGATGACCCCCCCCACACTGAACAGTGGAGGGGTCATTTGTCATTGTCTCAATAAGCATCTCTGAATCCGCGTTTGCCTCCACCATGTTGAGCATCAAACAGTCAACGTCTCCCCCACCTGGAGCTATGGTGTCACCACCACCCCCGAGATGATGCTGCTGATACGGGGTTGTGACTACCTCGAGGACATTGTGAGGCGTCTCCGACTCAATAAGCACCTCTGAATCCGCGTCTGCCTCCACCATGTTGAGCATCAAACAGTCACCCCCACCTGGAGCTATGGAGACACCCCCACCACTACCACCCCCAAGATGATGCTGCTGATACGGGGTTGTGACTACCTCGAGGACATTGTGAGGCGTCTCCGACTCAATAAGCACCTCTACCCCCACGTCTGGCTCATCAATACATAGCATATGACAGGCCTCATCCCCCACACATTGAGCTATGGAATCACCAGTACCAACACACACCTCACTACCCTCATGATAACTGGCTTCATTACATAGGGGGGTCCCTATCTCTGCGGGGCCTATGAACTCATAACGTGTAGACATTGAATATGTGGAGGCGAGGGTGGTGGAGGAGGAGGAGGATGATGATGAAGAAGAGTGGGAGGAAGAGGGGGATGAATAGGAACTCATGGTTGATTCAGGAGGGTTATACACTGTATGAGTACTGTGGGTATTATGTAAGTCCAGTCTTTCATTGTTGCCAAATAATGTACCAAGCAAAGTGGTGTACCCTTCATCTACATAAGATAAAGACCGTTCTGTAAAATGACCCCCCCACCCCCCTTCTCAGCGGTGTCCCCAGCAACAACAGTGTTTGTATCGTAAACACGCACACGGTCACCCCCACTATTAACATCATCAGTATCTATACTAAGTTTTAAAAATGTTCGGGGTGGCTCCATATTGCCCCCTGTGCCCTGTGTATAACCCACCCCTTTAAGAAACAAAACAAACAAAACAAACAAAAAACCTGTCTAGTGAATTATGTGCACTTCCTAGAGATGACTTCCAGGATTGGTCTCATATAATCGAGAGTACTAGCCATGTGTTCTGAATATTTTGTATTCGCATGAACGAATGACGCCTGAGCTTGTGCAGCAGCCTGCCCGCGGGCCTCCTGAGACTCACTCATCAAAGTAATCTTTCGATCTATGTCTCTGTTGATAGCGGCCTGGGTCTCTACATACAGGGCCACCAGGTTATCTATCTTTGTACTGTTACCACCTGGCTCAAGGCTGGCAACAAAAAGGGAGGCCACACAGAAATCTAACCCAAAAAGTTTATTTAGCTGCACAACTGCCATATAATGAACAAAGGATGAGGCTGGTGCAACAGGCCCTGCTGTGAAAGAGAGAGAGCGAGAGACTCCCAGAAGGCCCGTCTTTTAAGCCTTCCTGGAGGCTCCAATCAGCTGGGCTGATTGGTGCAGGTGAGTGTCCCAGCTCCTCCCACCAGGAAACTATCAGCGAGCAGGCCCACAGCCTGGCAAGTGGGAGGGTCGTCACACCCCCTCCCTTAAGATTGGGATCCTCACTGCAGGTAATCTCAAACATGACCATCCAGAATCCTCCCCTCTGCAACTTTGGTACATGAGAAGCAATTTAAGAGAGGAGAAAACCAGAGACAGAAAGAAAGAGACACTGCAGGGAGTAAAACACCGTAAGTTAACTTAAACAGTTACAGCTCGGGACATGGCATCAGCCACTGTATTTTCCGTGCCTTTTACATGACGTACATCTAAATGATATGGCTGAAGGAAAAGACACCAACGCATAAGCCTTTGATTTGGGTTTTGAAGTGAGTGGAGAAAGGTTCGGGGGTTATGATCAGTATATACCACCAAAGGTCTTACTCCACCACCCACGTAAACCTCAAAATGTTTCAATGCCCAGATCAGTGCCAGTGCCTCCTTTTCAATGATGGAGTAATTTAACTGGTGTGAGTTGAACTTCTTAGAAAAGAAACTCACCGGGCAGTCAGCACTACTTCCATTATCCTGCATTAATACAGCCCCAGCTCCCACCTTACTAGCATCCGCATACAGCGAAAACGGCTGGTCCAGCTGGGGGGCTGCTAAGACAGGGGCAGAACACAACAACAACTTGGCAGTCTCAAAGGCTTTCTGACAAGTGAGAGACCACTCAAACTTCATTGTCACTAAAACCCAAGCTCTCTTGAGACACCTCCCTGGCTGCTAACATCAGCCATGGTAACCCCTCCTCCCAGTCACGGTCTAACTCAGTGCAATATGCACGGAGTAGGGACTTCATCGTTTGGTGAAACCATTCTAGAGCCCCCTGGCTCTGGTATGCGCTGGAATGAGAATGTTTAACATTTAACCGCTTCAACACTTCTGCAAACAACTTTGAACTGAAGTTAGACCCCTGATCAGATTGGATTATTTTTGGGATGCCAAAAATAGACATAAACTGTGTCAGTGCCTTTACAACAGACTTCGTGGTAATGTTTCTGAGAGGATATGCAGCCGGATAGCGTGTAGCATGACACATCACTGTGAACAAAAAGTCACTACCAGCTTTGGAGCGTGGCAAGGGACCAACACAGTCAATGATCAGATGCTCAAATGGTTGCTCAGCAACTGGAATAGGATACAAAGGAGCAGGCTTTATTGTTTTATTTGGTTTTCCAGTCAACTGACATACATGGCAAGTTTTAACGAAAGCAGAAATGTCTCTTTTTAACAGAGGCCAGTAAAAGTGTCGCTTAACTCTATCATAGGTTTTTCTTACCTCTAAATGACCTGCAACCCCATCATCAGCCCCATCATCAGCTGGGCTGATTGTTGCAGGTGAGTGTCCCAGCTCCTCCCACCAGGAAACTATCAGCGAGCAGGCCCACAGCCTGGCAAGTGGGAGGGTCGTCACAGTACCCAGCTGTGCAATCTGTAGTATGGCCCTATCGGTAGCGCTCCTGTCTTCAACTATCTGATGTCTGTACTGTACGCATTGCATACACCCCTGCTCATCGATCCACTGATTTACATCAAAAAAATCATGTGGCTCAATGAGTAGATCTACATCAACACCAGACTGTACATCATTAATAGGTCCTACGGGTTCGATACACACAGCATCAACAGGACCAACACATTGCTCGTACATATACCGCGCCGGGTCAAACGGCGGTTCAGTAAACAGTGATGCTGTTTCGAACTCACTAGACTGTACACAATTAATAGGGACTAGGGGAGCGATACACATATCATCAGCGTCAAAATCTTGGTCGCACACAAATTGTGCACTGTCCACCGGCCGTTCAGTAAACTGTGATGCTGTTTCGAACTCACTGTTTGAAGCCTCAGATGTTGCAGCAGCCGCTGCAACAGATAGTTCAGTCTCGGATAGGAGCGCCGGGGGGGAATTGTCCGCAAAATATGCGGAGGATCCTTCGGGGGTCTGCACATCAATAGCTGCTGAATCGACCTCAGCTTGGAAGAGGCCAGCCACCGCTAAGCTCGATTCATCAGGGAGGGTAGTGCAGGATTGGGGCCTCGCCGTTAAAACCCTTGATAAACAAAGAAAATATTAGTAAAATATAGATGAAAACCCTCTGGGGTAATTAAATGAACCATTATTTAATGAACACACACCTTATAGACACACTCTTAGTTTGTTGGGGCTCCACAGACGCTGTGTTGTCCTTCGATACACACGGTCCATGTGCTCTAACACCCTCATATGCAGGCGTACAGAGGGCTTGCTGGGGCCTCTTAGGCAGCCTCCTAATGAACAAAACAATAGTTAACTATATATATATATAAACACCATGGTAAATTAAACCTGTACTCATACCATTTCGTTTTTATCGTCTTTTTATCCGCATCCCATTTTTCATCCCTCTTATATTTTGACGATAATCTCCCAGGTTTGGGAGCGTTGATGTCTATATTTATTTACAATGAAACGAAATGAATATTCTCTTTGGGGGGAAACAACAGAACATTGGTATTTACAACCCATGACCCCATACTCACAAGGCTTCACACGCTTGGCCGGCTGTACATAGGGATTTATAGGTTTTCTCACAGGGCCTGTACTGATTCGTTTTTTTTCCGGTGATTGAAAATCATCTGATGAATCTACAATGATATGGATTGAAATAAATAGTTAAATAAATAGATTATCGTATTAAAAGAGTAAAGGTATTTAAACCCCATAACTAAATACGCACCATACACAGGTCTCGGGGGTCTATTTTCAATATCTTCGTCACTACCACTACACACAGGACTGCGCTCTGTTGATGAGAGACTTTAGAAACAAGCCTGATTTAAAATAAAACACACACACACACATGCCCACGAAATAAATAAAATAAAAGAAGAAAGAAGAAGAAGAAGAAAATACTCACGTTTGATCAGTAGCCATGGCTTGAGATGGGCGAAATGGATTAAATTACCTGGATTTGTTACAAAATAGCGGCTTGATGGAGCATGTAGTCATCAGTGGAAAAGGACGAGATGATGATTGACGGCCCTCTTTATACAGTATCATTCAAATAACCCCGCCTTCAGGTAACACACCTCCACTGCCACATGCATTCTCAGGTAGGCGCAAAAAAAGTTCATCTACCCCGCTAATTAGCACCATGTGACCCCCTCAGGCGCATATGCAAATATGGTCGCGGGCACGCGCAAACATTTTCAATGAATGTGAACGCGCATTCATATATACCTAATACTACTGTCCTGAACACTTTTTTGAAGAAAATCTTTGAAACTATGTTTACTTTCACAAAATCCACTTTTCCCAGCCTGAAAACGTCTTCGCTGTTGCCTCACACATTTACAAGTGCACAACATGCACTTCTGCCAGAAGAAAGAATGGAAATGACCCCTCCATTCACATATTGTGGCATAGATTGCTTTGGACCGTTCTATGTGAAAGAAGCTAGAAAGGAACTGAAAAAGTTCACTTGTATGTGTTCTAGAGCCATACATATTGAAATGCTTGATGATCTCAGTACAGATGCTTTCATAAATGCATTGCGTGCATTCATCGCACTGCGTGGAAATGTAAGATAGTTGAGAAGTGATCAAGGTACCAACTTTGTAGGAGCAAAGAGAGAGTTCATGAATGCAATGAAGGACCTGGATCATGAACAGTTAAAGGAACATGGATGTCAGTTTGTAATGAACTTCCCAGCATCAAGTCACATGGGAGGTGTATGGAAGAGACAAATCAGGACCATCAGAAGCGTTCTAGCAGCAATCCTTGATCAATCTGCTAAAAGACTTGACAGTGCATCACTTAGGACCTTTCTGTATGAAGTGATGGCTATTGTAAATAGCAGATATCTGACAACAGAGCACTTAAATGATCCAACAAGTCTTGAACCTCTCACGCCCAACCTCATGATGAAGTCTAACATCATATCTCCCCCTCCTGGTCAATTTGTAAGTCAGGATCTCTACCTACGCAAGAGATGGCGACAGGTGCAATTCTTGGCAAATGAATTCTGGACAAGGTGGAAGAAGGAGTACCTGTAGCGGACCCCAGCAGGACAATGGAGAAGCGTACTGATGTTTCCAGAGTCCTTTATTCATGTTCAACCGTCATCCTTATTTTGATGAACACAAATTTACTCTTCTCTCCTTATGACCAATCTCCAGAAAACACCATGAGAGCTACAGAACAGATAAAACATAAATGAGCTCTTACGAGTTTAAACATTCATTAAATTACATTTAAATATACATGGGGGCATTAATCAAACATTTTCTTTCATGTATACTTCTCAAAAGCATATGTTAAACCGAAATCTAGCATTAGCTTGAAATTACAGCTTAGTCATTTAGCTATACCTGTTAAGCTAACATTAGCATCTAGTTGAAACAGTAATACATCAAACACACAATTAACACAATAAACACACAATACCTTGTTCCCGTTCCAGCTAGGTGCTTAACCGTTAATTAAGAAACTCTTATTTCAGAAGAATATATTTTATAACACCTTTCCTTTAGTCTGCACCGTCAATTTTCGTAATTTTCTTTATGCGAAGTCAAGTTACAATACTCTGACGAGATTTGGATCCGTTTCCGGTTTCTCCAAAAGGCCTTCAAAATAAAGGACCCAAAACGTAAAAAGGCACTTACAAAATAAAAGCTAGCAGGAAGTGATTAACTTAGGTAACTTGCAAAGTAAAAGGTTTGTAGGAAATATTCACAGAACCTCTTAAGAGTCCTTTACAGTACCTTAATCTTCAGCAAAGACAAATATGGCAAAGGGATGAAAGAAATACAAAGGTCAACGACATTGTCATCCTACACGAGGACAGCCCTCCACGAAATCAATGGAGATGAGCAAGAGTAGCACAGGTGTACCCTAGCACTGATGGAAGAGTCAGAAAGGTAAAACTGTTCATGAGTGACTCAGCCATAGATAACCAGGGAAAACGCACCACTAAGTCAGTCTATCTTGATAGGCCTGTTCAAAATACAGTTGTACTGCTTTTTTTCAAATGTCCTGAGCTAGTTTTTTGAAAAAAATCTTTGAAACTATGTTAACTTTCACAAAATCCACTTTTGGACTCTTCCCAGCCTGAAACGAGCATAAAAGGCTGAGAATGTACCTTAAACCAGTAAAGTGTGTAAAACAGCAGGTTCTAATGAAAACATTATGAAACAGTGAAATCAACTGTCCTGAGCTACTTTTTTGAAGAAAATCTTTGAAACTATATTAACTTTCACAAAATCCACGTTTGGCCTCTTCCCAGCCTGAAACGTCTTTTAAGAGCATAAAAGGCTGAGAATGTACCTTAAACCAGTAAAGGTGTGTAAACAGAAGGTTCGCGTAACGGGTTCTGTTCGTAACGGGTTCCGTGCGTCACGGATTCCATACGTAACAAGTTCCACGCGTAACAGGTTCCACGCGTAACGGGTTCCATGCGTAACGTGTTCCACGCGTAACGGGTTCCACGCGTAACGGGTTCCATGCGTAACGTGTTCCACGCGTAACGGATTCCACGCAGAACGGGTTCCGCACGTAATGGGTTCCGCGCGTAACGGGTTCTGTGCGTCACAGATTCCATATGTAACGAGTCCCACGCGTAACAGGTTCCACGCGTAACGGATTCCATACGTAACGGGTTCCACGGGTAACAGGTTCCGCACGTAACGGGTTCCGCGCATCACAGATTCCATATGTAACGAGTCCCACGCGTAACGGGTTCCACGCGCAACAGGTTCCACGCGTAACAGGTTCCACGCGTAACGGGTTCCACGCGTAACAGGTTCCACGGGTTCCACGCATAACGCGTTCCGTGCGTAACGGGTTCCATGTGTAACGGGTTCCATGTGTAACGGGTTCCATGTGTAACGGGTTCCATGCGTAAAGGGTTCCACGCGTAACGGGTTCCACGCGTAACGGGTTCCACGCGTAACGGGTTCCACGCGTAACGGGTTCTGTTCGTAACGGGTTCCGTGCGTCACGGATTCCATACGTAACAAGTTCCACGCGTAACAGGTTCCACGCGTAACGGGTTCCACGCGTAACGGGTTCCACGCGTAACGGGTTCCACGCGTAATGGGTTCCACGGATTCCGTGCGTAAAGGATTCCGTGCGTAACGGGTTCTGTGCGTAACGGGTTCCGTGCGTAACGGATTCCATACGTAACGTGTTCCATGCGTAACGGATTCCACACGTAACGGATTCCATGCGTAACGGGTTCTATGTTCCACAGGTTCCACGGGTTCCACGCGTAACAGATTCCACGCGTAACGGATTCCACGCGTAACGGATTCCATGCGTAACGGGTTCTATGTTCCACGGGTTCCACGCGTAACGGGTTCCACGTGTAACGAGTTCCACGCGTAACGGGTTCCACGTGTTCTGCGTGTTCCACGGGTTTTGCATCATACGGGTAACAGGTTCCACGCGTAACGGATTCCATACGTAACGGGTTATGGGACAAGTCTTTGCTCCTCTGGCTTCACTTGTAATCGTCTTAAGTGTGAGCGAACATAGCTGTTCATGCCATCCTCTGATCTCTCATAGTCTTTAAGTACTTTTACTTGAGCTCTCTTTTCAGTGATTGCTGCTTCCAAAGTCAGCCTTTCCAGCTTGGCTTTAATACAATATTAATTAATACACTTCCTCCAATTCAAGCTCCTGCTTCTTCTGTAAAGATGCAGCATATTCCACTAAGCCAGCTAATTTTGCTTCTTCAGTAGCGCAAACTGATGATCTGCCGGACAGGACAGATGAACGTTCAAAACTGGAACCTTTTCGTTGCACTGTTTCGATGTTATCGACTGTTACTTGTGAAGCACTATCATCCGGATTCACATCATCTTCTATATCTCCATCTGGATCACCGTCTATGTCCTCATTATCATCAGCTGAACTTTCTTTGCTTATCTCTTTTTCACTCAAAGCACACATCCAGCTTTCAGCTTCTTCTGCAAACTGTTTCAGAGTCATCATCTTCAGCTCCAACCAGTTATTCACATCTGCATCTTTTTCTTCTTCAGACAGAAGATCTGCTACTTGTCCACTGCGTTTTAAACTCACTGACAAGAGTGTTGAAATCCTTATGGATTAATGTTTGCACTTTTTGCAGATTGCCAGCATCACTCATCAAACTTTCAATTTATTTTATTTTTCCAGTTATCCGACCTAATACTCCTCTCCTGGTTCCAATGAGCCTGTGCAGCTTCTCCTCCAATGCTCTGTTAACTTTCTCGTTCTCTTAGATTCCATTTTTTCAGCATTAATTACCTCCTTATCTTCAGCCATCATATCAATAAAGCAATGCCTAAATTGCGTGCAAATGTTTAAAAAGTATTTCCACTTTTCTCATCAGACATGTGCATCACAACTTCTGAAACATGCAGAGACTTGGCTTTTAATGAGCGCTGTCTGATTTGCATGAGAAGTCCTTAAAGAAGCGACCATCTTGGATCAAATTAGCGACATCAATCTTCATTAACGTAAAAGAAACTGACGGTCCATCTTCATAAATCTGACACCATGAACGGATTTCAGGTCCTTTCTTTAAGAGTATTATTTTAGACATACTATACTACGTTTTTTTGACATTCTACTATGGCTTTTTTTTAAACATATTATAATTGGTCTTTTTATGACTTTTTTGACATGAAATACAATGAATTATTTTAGACCAGTGGTGGCCGTCAGGGCCAGCTAAGCCTTCTTTGCTGGCCTAAACAGAATCACAAAGTTATAGCTATGTTATAATTTAATAATTTTTCACAACTACACTACATGTATAATTTTTTTTCCCATTAGCTTATTTTCTCATTGCACAGCTACTGTCTTCCTCAGTTGCTCTGCTTCCAGTGCAGCTTGTTTTAAGTAGAGCTTTTATCCAATCAGATTTCACCTCTATGTCTCTAGGTAAGAAGAGAGGCCCGAGGCCCGCTAGAGAGCCTTTGCAGTTTAAGTAAAAGGGGACGTTATTGTTGATTGTCAGTGTTCAACCAATCAGATCATTAGTTTGACATGTTGGGCGTATTCTTTGACGTGCCAGTGGTCAAACAGAAAGCTAGCTAGCAGATCTTAGTATTTAGTAAGAGTTCAGGTTGAAACATATATATAAGAGAAGTTATGACATTTTTAGCGTTTTGCTTGGTGTAGATTCTTTTTTATTTTACCTAGCTGTGTTTTTTTAACACTCAATGGCTGAAGGAGGAGAAATGGATTTGGTGGCGGAGTTACTGACAACGCCTTTCTCGAGGACATTTCAGGAAAAGCGGGAAATCGTATCAAAGGGTCGGCCAACCCCACAGCTAGCAGCCTTGACCCAGCAAGTAAAAGGATTTGTGCGTCATTTTCAGTCCACCAACTACCAACGTTATTCCTGGCTGACAGCATTGGAAAAGAGTTGCAAATTGTATTGCTGGGAATGCCTTTTATTTGCGACTGAGCGTCTTGGTGTTTGGAGCCACGTTGGATTTGCTAACCTGGGTTGCCTTACCAAGGCTGCAACACGACACAAAAGAACGGCAGGACACTTACAAGCTACACTTCTCTTGAAAACGTTTGGAGAGACCCGAGTGGATCTACAGATCAACGAACAAGTTCGCAGGGAAATGGTTAAGAAGAATAGGGAAATACTGAAAAGGAGGATGGACTTTATCTGTAAATAGTGAACAGCATTTGGTAAGTGAACTGCTTTTGTGTTTTTACATCTGCAGTAGCTTTACTACTGTGTTAATTTGTCTATCGTGTTGTTTTTATTATATAGTTAATATTGTTCCCTCTGATGTAAATATTTGAATGGCCCGT
This sequence comes from Leptoclinus maculatus, assembly GCA_032191485.1. Classification (NCBI taxonomy): domain Eukaryota; kingdom Metazoa; phylum Chordata; class Actinopteri; order Perciformes; family Stichaeidae; genus Leptoclinus; species Leptoclinus maculatus. The sequence goes on along the minus strand of JAVDOI010000060.1, from coordinate 824,959 downwards.
GCTCTTGAGTGTGCGGTGTCTTAGTGCCTCAGTTTTGATGGATTGTTTTGTCATGCTTTGTTGTAAATAAATGTGTTTGTTCTTGTCATTGTGTTAATTACGTTGATTTTGACTATATGCATTGTCAGTTAATGATGCAGCATCCCGTCATGCGCGTATTCATGTATCTGCACTCTGCAGTTAGTGTATTTGTAGGTGTTGAGCTTCATGTAACATTTTATTTCACTTGTCAAATGTTGCAGTGTTATGTGAATATGAGGTGCTTACACGAAACAAATAACCGTAGCTGTGGCGTCATGAGGTTATTAGGAGGTGATTCAACTGTAGTAAGACGGCACAGAAGGCCCAGGTAGAAAATGCACGGCCCGCCACTGTCTTAGACATACTATACTATGACTTTTCATGAGTTTTTTCGACATATTATACTTGGTCTTGTAAATTACTTTTATTTACATGAAATACAATGAATTGTTTTGGAGTTACTATACTATGATTTTGATGTTTTTTTGGGATATAAAATACAGTGAATTGTTTTGGACATTATGTTACGTCCCTTTTCTTTACTGGTCTAGGGGATGATTAGGGAATAACACAAAACAACCCAAATTATAAACAAATACTTCAACATGGAGTTTAACCGTAAACAATATTTATTTCACTCCCATATTCCAATTAGTGAGTGCCATCTTAACAGCAGCTTTTATTTACCATTCGTTTATTGTTTGCACACATTGATATTACAGAATATCACCAATATAATCATAGATACATAAGACTAACATTTACAATATCAAAAGTAATGGATGAAAAAAGAAAAGAAAGATCACTAAGTATCAGTAAATCAGCTGAGAAACCACAATATTTCTCCAACAGAGAAATCACTGTCACCATGACAAAAGTTACAGTACAGAGATCCATAGATTGATCAGCAGAGTTGAGGAGAAACAGTGTCATAAAATGTAATAAACACAAATTATACTTGGTTATTACTGTAAAAATAACAAGCTGTAATCAGATTATAAAGTGAAGGGAAAATTTGGTTGTACAACATTTTAAACTTCTGAAACAGCTGATCATTTGTACAGTGATTCTCATAATTTGAAAGTGTTTCTGAATTATACATTAATATCTGGTTGACTGGATATTGTAGAAACATATGTGACATAAGGCTTAAAGCTCAAATTTAAATCTTACATGTATATAATTTCAGAATTGCATGTCATTTATGTATCAGAATATCAAGATGAATTACAAAACTAAAATTTGAATGAGGATCAATCCTCTTTAGAAGTTATAGAGTTCATCATTATGAGGTTCAATTTCTCAAGCCTGTGATCATCCATTACAGAACTGGCTGTGTTCAACCAGCAGAAGAGTTTGAATAGAAGCTCCATAGTCCCCCTCGTGCTGTGTGGAGCAGAACCCATCAGCCCGTTTGGACCACTGTCACTAGACCACTGTCTAACATCCAAACACCAGAGCTTTGTTGAACTCACCTCACATTGTTTAAATCTATGGCAGAACGGGCACACTGGCACTTTGATGGATAACACATGATCACTGGGAGAAACAAATAAGGCGCACGGACGGACGGACACACACACACACACACACACACAGCAGTTATCAAATGGAAAAACTCGTACCACCATCCTGTCAATAGTCTTAGATTCATCTGCATTTTGTTGTTTTACAATAAGGTTTTGTATATATAAGATTCATATATCAACTAAAAGGAGCCCTAGTCATACTACAATCCTATATATTCAAAAGCCAACAGTCAGATATATACTCAAATATGCTGGGTCCAGCTGAGTTAGCACTTACACACACCCACATACTGTATACACCAATAGCATGCCGATTACCACATGATTGACATGACTGGGAGTTACAACAGGGAAACATTTGAGATTGATTTTTTGCTTTCAGCTTCAGTCAAACCAAATATATTTTGGTGCTCTTCAGTCACATATTAGGTATCATAGCAACATTACAACACTAATACTCCCCTAATGCAAGTATTTTGGCCATTCACAAAATAAAAGACAACTAAAAAAGCACAGTTTGGTCAAAAGTCTTTACAAAAGCAGACACAATAATCAAGGTCACAAAGGTCAAACTGTCTTGTTCCTGGGACTTGCATGCAAAGTCATATACAGTAGAGTATATACTAGAGTTCACAAGTACACTGAGCTGCTCCACTCTAAAAAAACTTCTACTTTACATAGAATGCAAAGCTTCAAGAGACAGATGGCAGAAAATAAGAAAATGTTCTTTAGATTGAGACTTGGGGAACTGAATTAAGACCAAATAAACTTGATTACAGAAATACTATTTGGCTTTGGAATAACATGTAATTAACTAGTTAATGAAAATGAGAGAACAATAAATGAACAAAAGCTCTCCTCTGTAAGCTGCTCTAACCACACAGCTCTTCTCTAACTTAACCCTTGATGCTTTATTGGGTCAACATGGAGCCTTAGAGCAGCACTGGCCTCACAGCTGCTGACTGCTGCTGTGTGTTACAACTGTAACATTAGAAACTAGTTCACAACCTTTTTCATCTGAAAACAAACGGATGAACCCACATCAGAGGTGGTGGACCATTGGAGATCAACCAGAAACAATGAACACAATTCTGGGTAGCAGTAATGTAATGCTTTGTCTTCTTTTTTAGGGACCACTACCGTCAGCTACATTTACAGTAAATAGTCAATTCCCGAATCTTGGCTTTTAAGATTTGAGTCAAGTCAAAGTCTTAAAGTTAGTTTCAAGTCCTGAACTTGTCATTATTTGTGTGTGTTGCTCTGCACTATAAGCATTATTAAATGTGGAAGCGATTGATTAAATGTCAGTCGGACACAGATTTTTGTCTGATTTTAATCCTGTATCTGAATTGAAAAAATAATTGTTCAACTACAAACTACAAATACTACAGCTGATTCAATTAGATTAAAGATTATTTTTTAGTTTGGCCATTTCTTTTCGTCCACTTCCACATTGTCTCCACAACCCTGTTGCTCCATGGGTCTCACCCTCCCCTAACTCTAACCCTGCTCCATGGGTCTCACCCTCCCCTAACTCTAACCCTGCTCCATGGGTCTCACCCTCCCCTAACCCTGCTCCATGGGTCTCACCCTCCCCCAACTCTAACCCTGCTCCATGGGTCTAACCCTCCCCTAACCCTGCTCCATGGGTCTAACCCTCCCCTAACCCTCCATGAATGCAGTGAAATAAAGTGCATAAGGTCGTTACAGAGTACAGCAGCAACACAAAAAATAGAAGTCGACTAAAGATATAAATAAAACTCAGGTCACAACAGTACTTTAATCCTAATAATATATCTGTTGCCCTCTGTAAAGCATTGGCCAAGTGGTGGACAGAGTACAGCAGGAGGCCGGAGCATTCTTCCCTTGGTCAATGTTATATTTGCAGTTGAAACCAAGAAGAAAAAAAAGGTTGTGAAAAAGAAGAAGATAAAGTGAAAAATTCAGAAAACTTTTCATAAGACCATAATGAAATCCCCCAGTCAACAAAAAGAAAACCCTGACCAACCCAGGCTAGGCTAGGTACTTTATAAGGACTATTCCTAGAAACAATGAGTTCCCTCTACTATAAAGCCCATTGGATGATCTCACTTCCTGTTTGGCCCATGACCAGCTCCACAACTAGGACTACAGATAGAATACAGTGCACAGAGTGTGCAACCTACTTGTATTGTGCACGGGTTAGCACCGTGCTACAAACTGCTATTGTTGTTATTGTAGTTGCTGTGTATCTTTGTCTCTCTTTCTCTTTCCAAACCAAGCCGGTATAGTTAGAGATTTCATCCTGTTCAAGTTGTTTAAATGCTCATGGGGAAATGATGGCCTCTGTAAATTAAAGGTCTAAACCTGCTCTATATGAAAAGTGTCATGAGATAATTCTATTGTGATTTGACACTATTGAAATACATTTGAATGTACTTGAATGAACACAGAGGTAACAAAAAGACTACAACACCGTGCTAATCTCATACTAACACCATGCTAATCTCATACTAGCACCATCGTATCATTAGGCCCATGAGCCAAGTCTCCACACACAAACACTCAGCAGTATTCCTAAAGCTGAACTGTGGACGTGAGGGGGCTGAAGGTAACACTTTCAAAACGCTTTCAGTAACATGAACACTGAAAGCAGTGACCATGTTCTTCTCCTCACTTCCTTTAACAGAGCCCACAACACTAGGATTTCAATATGTGAAGTTTTTCTTCACATTTAGAATCTTGCAAAGTCGATGTCACTAATGCTCACCACTCTCTTCCAACACAAATACTACAAATTAAGTCCAGTCTTTCACTTCCTTGGTTTTCTTTACCCACGTAATCTGCCATCAATGAACCTCAATACTTCCTACAATGTTGTCACATTTAAAGCCCACCAATAAAGGAAACACTGGACTCTTTCTAGGATGAACAAATTGTTTCACTGATAAGAGAAAAACTGGAATGAATAAATTAGATTCATGACTAAGCGGTGAATATGACACGACTGTGTTGTTGTAGTACTTTAACTAGTGCTTTGTATGTGTATATAATGTACATTATACTGTATTAATCAAGGCAGCAGGAAAAATAAAGACTTCTCTCTGCCATTAAGGTTTCATAAAAGCCTGTGACACTTTATTTAATGACATGAACCGTTTGTGTATCTGCTTGTAATTCTTAGCAATCCTGTTTTTGTACTAATATTACACCTCACTACATGGAGTTTATCCCATAGCACTAAAAAACTGCTTCTCTGATGAACTGCAACGAGACATGTTTTCTACAATGACAATGGAGTTAACATACCTGCAAACTCATGAGAGGTGTAAAAGGTGACAATACCTCCACCTTTAAGTCAAGCTGCGCTACACAAACAGCCTCCTCTGTTTGTGTAGCGGGGGGGCTGCATGTTTCATCACGTTATGTTTTTTCCATCTAAATCACGATAATGACGAACGTTAACAGTCGACAAAGCTCCGCATATGCAGTGGACGTTAACCCAGCAAGTCTGAACTGTAACGGAACATAACGGAACTTAAACTGTGACGGAGGGAAATGAAGACTGTGTAGACATCTTAACGCTGATTGGACAAGACTCGACACGTCAAAGATGTTTTATTACGAAGATCACGACATCACCTTTTCTCCTCGTCTGACTCCAATCTGAGAAACGCTGGCTGGCCAGTTGACCCCCCCCCAACAAATAACTCTACAGATCTACACGATTCACGTGGATGACATATTTTTTTATTCAAAACGCCGAAAAGTGACAAGTTTGCAGGTATGAGTTAAGCTAACTATAATGTTAATAACCAGAGATAGTATGAATACAATACTAAAGTCAAATATAGTAAGGAGAGAGCCATAAAGAATATCTCAGGATATAGTACAGTGCTGTATATGACTGAGCAGTGAGTCTGAAACAAGGGTTTGGGTTCCAACACTCTTTTTTTCTATTGCTTTCTAGAATTACAGCATTTCAAAGATTGTCCACAACGTTAGGTACCACGTTCACCGTTTGTGAATTTCCCCTGAGACTTTAATGAAGACGGAAACCTCCCAGAGCTAAAGAGAGGAGAGCCTCATCTCTCCTCTCTTTAGCTCTGGATCATCATCCTAGAGGGCATGTTTGTTATCTATAGTTATTATTGATCGTGTGCTATCATCCTGCTCTCTCTGTGAAAGCTACACAACACTTATTGACACTTCATAGAAACAACAGAGAGACAACAGCACAGCACATGTATACAGAGACAGACCGGCGACTTCCAAGTCCAACGCTAAGAGACCAAAGATGAGGAAGAGCCTGAGACACTGAATCAGGTAGAAACACATGCATGTTTGAAGGGTTGCTGTAATGATGTGGTGGAAGAGTCACAAATGTACTATGTGACAGAATTGATACATATTTGACTTGAGTGCATTGCTGTCCTGAAAGATACACTCACGTGACTACACATCTAGAGCAGACTGGATTTACCTGGCAGGGTTAGGGTCTGATAGAAGACTATCAAGCTGCATTATGGGAAATTTGGATCCAGGGCTTTTGGAGATTGACCAAAGTGACCAATTTCTTTGATTCTGACCACATTTTGTTGAAGGTCTCTTGAGAAAGAAAATGCTCTAACAAAATCCAGGAGTGACTTTTTCACCTCATATCAGCTACTTTTTTATTTGTTTAATGATTACTGATTATGAGACAGCACTGCTGACTTCTCAAAATGACAAAAAGCAACAACTAAGCAGACTTTTGATCTCCAGTCAGACCAAAGTGACCCCGTGAATGGATGCTATGTCAACAACTTATTTGCAGTTAAATTGTGTTCTATATGTTGTTTATTTAACATTATTTGGCTGCATTCCAATATGTACCATTGGCACCCACATGCCTGGAGTCACATGGACATGAGGGCCAGAAGCTAGCAGCAGTCCAGACTGCTTGACATAACAAGAAGACACTGCTAACGGGCCAATCAGAATGTAAAGACTGATGGAAACTAAATGAAATGTAATTGGTCCACAGGATCTAGTGTTATAATGGAATATGGTGTTTGGGACTGGACGAGAGACTGCAGGGTGAAGGGGCAGGATTTAGGTAAAGACCAGATGCTGCTGGTCCAGCAGGGTTCTGGTGAAGTTGTTGATTGGCCCAATGGCGCTGAGTGACATGGCGTTGTCCCGCCCCCAGAGCAGGTTAGGACCAAACACCACAGCCAGGTTACTGTTGGTCATCTTATTCACTTCACTGTTGGCTAAACACACACACACAGACAGGTTACACAGGTAGAAAGGTTCCGGAGAGAGAGTGATGGGAAGTGAAGTCTGTACCTGTGCCAGGAATGTGACGAGGTACCGAAGTGATGCAGCGTTTTCCTCTGGCAGCGTCTCCACCATTGTCTTCATAAGGGCCACCTGGCTGTCACTGGAAACAGCTGGCACACAACAAACAGACACCATTGTGAAGTAGAGGTGGTTTAGGATACAGTACATGCTGTAGATCAGTAGTCAATCAAGAAGGGATCAGGTGACACAGGAACATTTGCATGCACTGTAATTCTGCATATAAATGAAATCAGATGAAAGTATACATTAAGTAATACACAATGCAAACTCCTGATTTTTCCCCTGTCTGTGTGTTGGAGGACTGATGACGCAGCGGGGGGGGGGGGGGTTATATTATATAACAACATTTTGGGCTTTAAATCTGTGTGCCAAGTTTGCTTATGTTTCGAGCACTTTTAGCCCCTCAAAAGCACCTTCATTTTTCACGGCGAAGACTGCGAAACATCAAAAGCTTCATGAACTGGCATTATGAACTTCTTACATTTGTGTGGAACTAATATGATGTTGATCTGATTTACCTACTAAGAGAAACAAGCCAAAGTATAAAGACTTTAACTTACTGTTACCAGTAGGTGGCGCTATGACTATGATTCGAAATTGGCCTGAAGACATCTGCAGGCCAATTTCAATTAGACTTCAGAGTCTAATCAAACATATGTAATCTGGAAAAGATCTGATGATGTGGAGTCGAGTTACATCAGTTTATTTGTTCATGGCGAAGGATTAAAATGTGCCGAGCCGCCACGTCGCCGCCCTTTAACAAATTCTTACAATCTTCACAATGAAGAATAATTAAGGTCTTAAGGCTTTTCTGACAACATTTTAGAGGGATCTGATAAATCTGTGAGGAGCGGGACGTACCGACTTCCTGTCTGGTTTAGTGAATAACTAAAGGATTTTTTGTACGTCCCATCATGTTACACATACGTACCAAATTTCATACATCTAGGTGAAACCCAATGTTGGGGCTAGTCAATAGGGGACGCTATCGAGCCAATTTTTCATTGGACACCCCAATCAGACTGCAGTTTTCGCCACGACTGCCTTGCGTGCAAAATTTCAAAATTTCACCAGTATCCCAAGTAGGGTTGTCACGATACCAAAATTATGACTTCGATACGATACCTGCCATAATATCATGATACCCGATACTTACGATACGATACCAGAATTCGATACAATACCACAAATACGATACGATACTGGTATATTTATCTATAATAGTAATAAATAAAACATCTGTATGGTTCCCTTTTTTACCAGCTTGTTCCTCCCCAGCTTTTTGAACACTTAACTAAAAATAAAAAGAATTAGCTCAAGATCCACCCTCAGGCTCCACCAGCATGTAGCCATTTTGCATCAATTGTGTTTCATTTAGTACACTTTTGTGTACATTGTGACCTCATGATCATATAGGCTTGTCGTCACACTAGGCTAAGGCTACTCATGTTAGGCTGTATATGGGTGAGCTTGGTTCATGTTTATAATCACATTTGCTTAACATTTGCATCTTTTTTTCCAACAAGCCGAGGACGGTCGGCAAAAGCTCCTGCACTTGATGCCATGTCTCCCCTGCGATCGCTCGCTGTGAGTGAGCGCTGCCTGTTGCGTGTGTGAGCGCTGGGTAGCCCCGCCCCCTTGCAGTCAATGCGTGCCAGCAGTATGACAGGGAGCGGAACAGTCAGTGCGCTCTGATCGCGCGCTATTTTAATGAAGTATCGATACTAAAAATATGCAAAATCGTATCGTTTTCAACGTACAGGTAGCGCGGTACCTTTTTAGTATCGATACACCGTGCAACATTAATCCCAAGCACCTCCTTTTTGCGACGAAACACGTACGATAATAATAATAAACATTAGAAGAACAATAGGTCCTCCGTTCCGACTACGTCGGTGCTCGGACCCTAATATAAATAGTAGGTAATGCTTGAACATACAAGTGAAGTTGACGATGTCGTTGTAGAGCTGGTAGGTCAGCAGAGGCTCAGGCAGTTCCCTCAAGAATGTCTTCAAAATCACAGCAGCCAAGTGGATGTCTTCCATCTCTGTGAAACTCACTGGCTCACCTACCAACACACAAACACAATAAGAAAAGAACACGTTATCCATATTTCCCTTTGTCCATCACAGTCAGGTCCTTTTAAAGGGGCTTAAGCCCAGAACTCAATTAAAAAAATTAAGCCTGCGACAATTGACAAAGATATGTGATATACGTGTGAGTGTGCAAACAAAAGTGTGACATAGACTGTCTAAGTAAATACAGGTGTGTGTGTGTGGGGGGGGGGGGGGGGGGGGGGGGGGGGGGGGGGGTAAGTAGTCATACTACAGTGTAAAATACTTCTACAAGGAAATCCTGTATTAAAAATATTACTCAACTTCAAGTACAATATTATTATCATCAAAAATATACTGAAAGAAGCAATAGTAAAAGTACTCATTATGCAGAATAATAAACTAATTATATTATTGATTCAAATCATTTATCCTTTAATGTTGGAGCTTATTTTAATGACTTTATATACTGCAGGGGAGTTTAATCTATGATAATGCAACATAATTTATTACAGTAGTGGATTATATTTCGTATTAATCTGAATCAAAAGTACAATAATTACCTCTGAGATATAGTGGAGTAGAAGTTTAAACTAGCATAAAACAGAAAAACTCAAGTACAAGTACTTTATCATTGTACTTAAGTAAAGTAATTGAGTACATTTACATAGTTACATTCCACCACTTTAAACATAAATATATTTAACAACTGCTTTTAAACTCTAGTCAATAAATATGATGCATTTGTGAAGTTTTCTGTTACTACTCAATATACCGTATTTTCCGCACTATAAGGCGCACTTAAAAGCCTTTAATTTTCTCAAAAAACGACAGTGCGCCTTATAATCCGGAGCGCTTTATATATGGATTAATTCTGGTTGTGTTTACTGACCTCGAAGCGATTTTGTGTGGTACACGGCGCTCTGTCAAAATGTTTTAGTACGACTTTGGTAAACTACAAAGCCGCACCTCTTGCAGCATTACGTGTTACGGTCGGTTTGTTCTGGACCCAAACGCAGACACCAGGACGGCAGAGTAGGTGAGAAAAAGGTTTTATTTGGCTTTGTCTGTGGAGCCGGAGGAGCATGCAGGTGGAGCAGCGAGGCGGAGTGAGCGGCTGGCTGCGACGTGGCTCCACGTCGCAGCCAGCCTTGCTCCAGGAAAAATGGTTTAGCTCAACAGGAGCCGAGGTTATAGCTACCACTGAGCTGATGAAACAATCTGGCGATGAGACTGCAGGAAGCCGGGGTATTTGAGCTGACGGTGATGAGGTCTAACTGTTGGCAGGTGAGGAGATGAGCCCCGGTGCCAGATGATTGCGGCCGCGCTCAAGCCACACACACACACACAGACAGAGAACAGAGGGGAGACGAGCTGAGGTCACAGCGGAGCCGTGACATTACGGCTACCGTAGTCAGGAGCGTCGCGGAGTAATACATACTGTGCTTCGCCATAATATTACATATGTTAATATTACGATGCTGTCAAAAACAAAGTGAAGCAAACTAATTCGGAGCTTGCCATCATTCCGGGTGGATTAACTAAAGAACTCCAGCCGCTAGATATTGGTGTCAACAGGGCGTTCAAAGTTAAACTGCGAGCTGCGTGGGAGCAGTGGATGACAGAAGGCGAACACACATTCACCAAGACAGGGAGACAGCGCCGGGCGACTTACGCTACTATCTGCCAATGGATCGTGGATGCCTGGGCTAAGGTCTCAACTGTGGTCCGAGCTTTCACGAAGGCCGGAATCATCACTGAACTGCCAGGTAACAGCAACGACACTGACTCTGACTCTGATAATGACGAGAGGGATCCGGGCATGCTGGATGCCGTAATCGCAAAGTTTGACTGACTGACTGTTTTGTTTTGCTTAATGCGCCTTATAGTCTGGTGCGCTTTATATATGAAAAAAGATCGAAAATAGACCATTCATTGACAGTGCGCCGTATAATCCAGTGCGCCGTATAGTGCGGAAAATACGGTAATACTTATTACTAAGAACGACTAATATTTTTAAATTTACAATTCCTAATTTATCTGGAAAGTAAAATAATGTTTCAATGATTAACACGTGTCCTGTGAATGTGAATAAGGTGCCAGAGTGCATAACAACTCATCAAAATAGAGCTTGTTCACCTAAAACAAATCCCAGGGGAGGATCCCCGGTCCCCCTTACAAGTCCCGAATACCCTGATCCTGGTTCACGCCCCTGGTTCATCATGACCCCAAACCCAGTGTACTACAGGTTTCTCTGCAAATTATTTCCTATAAAGAAAATGTTGAATGTTTACAATAAAAATTTGCCAAATATGCACAATGTGTTGTGATATATAGTATACATGTGTATATAGTATATTCTTTTGCACAGATACTCATCATCCCCATCAATACACACAATTGAGTTGTATTACAGTTGTTGGAGTAGAGCGCTCTAAGATCAACCTACAGACAAGTAACCAAGAAACACACCAGGAAGCCATTTACCAAACCAGTGATGAAAATGACTGGCATGTCACTGTTATGAAGGGTATAGTTTGGTAGATTATGGCCTGTGGGAGGAAGAGATTGGAGGGTCAGCATTGAGTAACAAAGGGGGACGGTCTGATTCCTTATAAGTCTCTGATACAAACACAGTAGAGTAAGTTACAGCTGTATTGTTCTTATGCTGCCCGCTGATTGTTTTGAGTTTGTTCTTAACATCAGGTTTCTATTACTGGCTATAGTAGAGACAAGAAAAAAGTTTCTGTCCCACTATACATTTCCCAAGTTGGTAATACACCCACATTTATGAGCAGGTCATATGGCCTGACACCACCATATCCATCACAGATAAAAAAAATAGAGCATTAACTAGCTTAAACTAGCTTACTGTGTGTTGCACTAGCTGAATCTGAATCCGTTTATCAGTACCATGATGCAGGCCTTTTTACCTTTTTAACCAAATAAATTTAAACTTGTCACTCAAATATTTTATATATTTCATTGACTGTTCCAAAACAATACATGTAACAAACTGAGGGTACATCCCAAGTCTCTTAATTGCATCCCCGTTTCCCTCACTTTGTGTCTTTTCCTTGAGTCTTAGCCCCTCCCACCAGGGATGTATGGAGAGACGCAGGAGACCATGCGAGGAGAGAGGAAACGAGGAAATGTGATTTTAGAGGAATCAGACATCCTTTCCTCTGAAGCGTCAAGCGAAGCCACATCTGTTTCTGATGACACAGCTGGGTCAGCTGTCAGTCAGCTTTAACAGCTGGAGAGATTTTTGATGGAGTTTGTGTGTGCACATGTGCACTGCACTAATATTATGAATACATATATAATTATTTTTTCATAATACTAATAAAGACCAGGGGGCAACCTCCGGTTCTGCAGAGTGAAGACAATACGGAAGTGTCTTCAAATCTGCATTCTCTCATTGTATAGAAGTCTATGAGAAAATAACTCTGCTTCTCACTTGATTTATTACCTCAGTAAACATTGTAAACATCAATACAGCATGATGTTCATTTAGTAAATTATGGTAAAATAGACCATAAAGCGCACTGGAAATTATTCATTAGGCTCATTGCTACTGGTAAAATTGAAATGATGTAACTCAATTCTAACCCAACACTCAGAAATGATCAGCCTCAAGTGACTGAATGAAATGATGATAAATGATGTAAAAAGTGTTTAGTCTCTCCAGCTCTGACTTTAATTGTATCCATAATAAAAGTTATTGAGGGAAATATCAGATCATGAAAAGACAAATCTTTCTAATAAATGAAGAAAGTTGTTCAGTCTACAAGCAACATATTTTGAAACAACAGAAAAAAAATAAAATAGAATATTTAAGGAATGATACAGTTGAGATTCATCTGGTATCTGTCTTCTAGTGGTCTAAATCAGTGGTCCCCAACCACCGGGCCGCAGACCGGTACCGGGCCGTGGATCATTTGGTACCGGGCCGCACAGAAAGAATAAATATTATATTATTTCCGTTTTATTGATTATCAGAGTCTGAAAGAAGTTTTATTTTGAAAAATGACCGGATTCTCTCCCAATTTCATCCGCCTGTGCCTACACATGTCAAGACGCTTGTCTCGGTCACGTGATACGTTACCTCAAAAATTAAGCACGCAAACTAGCGAAAATGAGTAAAAACTTTTGGAGCGCTTCTTTGCAAAGGGGAAAAGGCCCACTAAGGAGACAGAAGAAGAGCCTACAACTTCCAAGAAAAAGAAAGCTTAATTTAACAGACAATATCAGGAGTCTAATTAAATATCAGGAGTATTTCTGACGCTCCAAGCCCGCTCTGCAGAATATGTGGAGACAGAGGAAGATCAGCTGCTGGAGATTGCAAATGACGGTGGCCTTAAAAGTATGTTTGAGACAACAACTCTGCTGGTGTTTTGGATTAAAATCAAGGCTGAATATCCTGAGATCGCCACAAAAGCACTGAAAACCCTGCTTCCATTTCCAACATCCTCTTTGTGAAGTGTGAAGGATTTCAGTATTGAAGATAGTATTAGTAGGATTTTAGTATTAGAATTAGTTTAGTATGATGATTAGCACCTCTTATGGTGAATAGAAGTGTCAAAATAATAAGAATGTTACCATGGGTTAAAGAGTTGCAATATATTTATCTATGAGATGTATTATGTTTACAGGAGGTATACAGATAGAGGATATTATATATTACAGTATATTGACACATTGAATGTATTAAGCCATATGTATAAGCCATAAAAGTATTAAACACTGAAGTATTGAACACTGTAAGAAAGGAAGTATTGAAGGTCAGATAGGGTCAGATTTAGGGAATATTTTAGTGATTTAGGAATGTCTCCATGAGGCTTGAAGTAGGAGACAGGGAGACAGGAAGACAGTGAGTCATAAAGGCAGCAGGAATGCGGAAAAGACAATGCAGAGATGGACTTCAAAGGACGTCTCCAGCTGTGAAGGCACCAGGAGGACTGAAGAAGCAGAGAGAAGGAGTCGAATTACAGCCAAATGGTTGTAAATAAAAGCCAGACATTGATTGGCTCGAGACAGTTGCCAAGATGATCAATGTATAAGTAACACCGATTGGCTCACCTGCAGTTTTTATGACGATTTGACCCCCCTGTCTTTTCTGCAGTATAAGAGCTTTGTTTGAGAGAGCAGAGTTCAGACCTACATGATCCCTCCACAGAACATCCTTTTTTGTGAGACCTGAGAGGGTGAGAGTGTGTGGTCTCTGTTCTCGAGAGCATTTTACTATCGATAGTTAATTCAGATTGCATTTGATATTAAATACAAGTTTTACTTTGAAACCTGAATTCAGCAACTTATTTTTGGTGCACAGTAAACAAACCGGTCCAGCGCTGCGGCTCCTGCAGCTTGATCGAGATATTCTTTGCCTTAACAGAAGCGGGATGTTCTGCAGTGACAGCAATCAAAACAAAATTACGAAGTAGACTGGACATAAGGAACAGACTTCGGGTGTCATTGTCTCCCATTATCCCCAGATGGGACCGTCTGGTTGCAGAGAAACAAGCTCAGGGCTCCACTGATTCAGCGTTATTTATTTATTTATTTATGCATTTTATATTTGTTTTCATGCCGATCGTATCATTTTATTTCGTCGTGTTTTTCCGCCACACCTTGAAGGCCGGTCCGTGAAAATATTGTCTTACATGAAACCGGTCCGTGGTGCAAAAAAGGTTGGGGACCGCTGGTGTAACGGATCTCCCGGTTCGGATCACTTGCGAACGGCGGATTTATTGAGTATTTTGTTTTACAGTGTAATCATCATAGTGTGTAATAAAGTTTTACTGCTGCTGTTCCTTTTCAAGTAACAAGTCCCCGAATATCAATGCAGAGTGTCAGTAAACAGATATAAAGCAGCAGTGTGTTCACGTGAACGGAGCGTGTTAGAAGCATTTAACTGTGAAAGTCACGCCCCCTCTGTGAGAGTCACACAGACAGGTGCTGCAGACACGCCCCCTCTGTGAGAGTCACACAGACAGGTGCTGCAGACACGCCCCCTCTGGGAGAGTCACACAGACAGGTGCTGCAGACACGCCCCCTCTGTGAGTCACACAGACAGGTGCTGCAGACACGCCCCCTCTGTGAGAGTCACACAGACAGGTGCTGCAGACACGCCCCCTCTGTGAGTCACACAGACAGGTGCTGCAGACACGCCCCCTCTGTGAGAGTCACACAGACAGGTGCTGCAGACACGCCCCCTCTGGGAGAGTCACACAGACAGGTGCTGCAGACACGCCCCCTCTGTGAGTCACACAGACAGGTGCTGCAGACACGCCCCCTCTGTGAGAGTCACACAGACAGGTGCTGCAGACACACCTCCTCTGGGAGAGTCACACAGACAGGTGCTGCAGACACGCCCCCTCTGTGAGAGTCACAGACACACACCTGGTGCAGGTGCTGACAGAAGCAGTAGAGTGGAAGCTAGACAGGCCCAATAGTAATATCCCAGTCACCACATAAAGGTCTACCCTCTCCCCAGACAATGTAGATATTCTCATCTTTTTCAATTTTTTTTTTAAGTTGTAGACCATTTCACAGTTTCACAAATTGTTTATTTGTCACAAGTTTATCGCAGTGTATTTGAATGACAGAACCTGACAGGAAGTAAACATAGACCCAAGTTGTTGCCTAGCAGTCCAGTTCAGTTGCTCTGCTTTTTTCTTCACTTTTTTGATGCTGTAGACACTGGCAGTTTTTTTCTTTCAATATTGATCAAAGGACGAGGGTATCAACATACCTCATGTTGCACTTAAACTTAACAGAATTGAGTATTCCTGAATGTTTTAATTTTATTTGTTATTTAATTCATTTTGTTTCAAATGGGACATATTGGACAATATTTTTGTTTTAATGGAAGACTATAGCCCAAAGTTCTTTGCTTTAAGTGTTCTTGAAGTTCTTTAAATAATAAATGGAAAGCAAAGTTATATTTGTCCCCTCCCCTTTTCTTTGCTGATCCGAAAAATTATCCGAAACTTGACTCAAAAACCGTGATCCAAACCGAACCGTGAGTTTTGTGATCTGTTGCACCCCTACTGTCTTCACTCTGCTGTGAAACTTCAATAATAAAGAAATATCCGATCAGTCGAATCACATAACTGATGAACAATGAGGGGGTTCATCGGCCAATAACAAGACTTCAGTGAAGGCTGCTCTCATGCATCCTCACTCATGGCTCCTCAGAGATCCCTCCTCACTCCTCGCTCCTCAGAGCAGAAATAAGAGCTTTGGGACGGCCTTCAAGATGGCGGAGCAGAACAACTTCCAATTTAAGTGAGGATCAAAGATCGAGGATGGAGGAAATGCTAATAAGAGACTTGGGATGTACCCTGTGTCTAAGTGTTACTAAACAGTTGAGTCTACACCCTTGGCCAAAAGTTTTGAGAATGACACAAATATTAATTTTCACAAAGTCTGCTGCCTCAGTTTTTATGATGGCAATTTGCATATACTCCAGAATGTTATGAAGAGTGATCAGATTTGCTAGTAAGATTGCACCGAAATCAACTATTTATCGGATCATCAAGAACTTCAAGGAGAGAGGTTCAATTGTTGTGACGAAGGCTTCAGGGCGCCCAGCAAGTCCAGCAAGCGCCAGGACCGTCTCCTAAAGTTGATTCAGCTGCTGGGGCAAGAAGGGCAGCAAAGAAGCCACTTCTCTCCAGGAAAAACATCAGGGACAGACTGATATTCTGCAAAAGGTACAGGGATTGGACTGCTGAGGACTGGGGTAAAGTCATTTTCTCTGATGAATCTCCTTTTCGATTGTTTGGGGCATCCGGAAAAGAGCTTGTCCGGAAAAGAAAAGGTGAGCGCTACCATCAGTCCTGTGTCATGCCAACAGTAAAGCATCCTGAGACCATTCATGTGTGGGGCTGCTTCTCAGCCAAGGGAGTGGGCTCACTCACAATTTTGCAAATTTTGTGAAAACCAATACTTAAATTCTGTAAATTCTCAAAACTTTTGACCACGGGTGTACACTGTGTTCTAGATGAAGAAATATTGTATTTACACGTTTTGAACAGCCACTCAGACAACTTCTGTTACTATATCATATTGTTATAAACGCATATTAAAACACATTCCATACTTTTCCAGAGTTAAATGTCCAGACTTGTCGGTAACTTGTCCAACTTTGTGACTCTGGGTGCGGACGACCCTGTGACTGGACTACAGTGCATTTGGCTTTCACTTGCTGCCTCTCCCATGTTGGAGACGCCAAATGATTTTACGTTAGGTTAGCGTCTAGGTTTCTTTTCCCATTTAGAATCCTTAGCCAATCAGGCTTTACGCTTGGGATTGTCAGCCCACGGGAAAAACGTACTGCATAGGAACCCTGTATACCATATAACCCTGTATACCAGGGGTCGCCAATAGGCGGACCGCGGCCCGGATCCGGACCCAGACGCTGTCCTATCCGGACCCGGACGTATAATTGATGGATAATTGAGAATTATACATTTTGGCGGAGCGCTTCTGTTTTAACCTGCGCAGCTTTTCTGGCCTTTACGGCACTCATTCAGCAGTTCAGGAAACACACTGACCAATTACATACATTGTAAATAATCTCACGTGACGCTACTCAGCCAATCGAATGTTTATTCCAAAATGCATCGTGAGTCGAGATTACGCAGACAGACGGGAGACGGAACGAGAGCAGTGAGAGAGAAGCAGTGAGAGAAGTGAGTAAATCGGAGAAGAAAGTTAACATGGCGTGCTCTAAAAAGAGAAAGGTGGACCTCGAAAACAGCTTTAACAAAGAATGGACGGACTCGTATTTGTTCATTCTTCCTACTGGTGCTACAAAACCACTCTGTCTCATATGCTCAGATACCGTGGTCATTATTCAAAGCGCCAATGTGAAACGCCACTACGAGACCAAACATACCCACTCCAATCCGAACTGAGGGCGCAGAAAATAAACGATTTAAGAGCCCAATATGAACGTTCCACTAGAATATTAACAAATTCATTCACTGCCCAACAATGTGCTTACGAATGTTCCCTGAAAGTTGCTTGGATTTTGGGTCAACATAAAAAGCCATTCACTGATGGAGAGGTTGTCAAGGAGGGCATGAGTGCAGTAGCTGGAACTTTACTTCAGGGGAAACAAAAAGAAGAGTTATGTGAAAAAATCAAGCAAATACCTGTCAGCAGCCTCAGACACAAGGCTCATCTTTCTAAAATCAAGCACTTTCTTTTAAGATGTAAGTTTTTCAAAAGTTCTTTTTTGTGTATTTTATTTTTAGATGGAGCCATTATTTTACTTGAAATGAGAGAACATTTATTCATGTATTTCTATGTATTATTTATAATCCATCCAGTTAAATTTGAAAACAGAATAATAATTGTTAAAATATAATTGATGTGTACTTTCTTTATTTGATTTGACAGTTGTTGACTACACAGAGACGTTGTTACTACTACTAGACTTCTTGAATATATATATATATATGTATATATATGGCACTAAGTGGCGCGAGTTAGATATTATTGTAATGTTCCGGACCTAAGTACAGGAAAGAGCCCAAGTGCTGCACGCTTGGGATAGCAGTTTGGCTGAAGTATTTTCGCCCCGGTAAGACATACCTTGAATCCAGTGTTTTAATCATTGCTCTGAACCCGTCTTTCTTAACTGTCTGTAGCGGGTTCGTTATTGCGTTCGTAATGTCGCTCTACTGCTTGCTTTTCTTGTCATATGCAGTGCTTCGAGCAAATGCCTCTTCCAGCGATGTGTGACCCTTTGGCTTCACTGTTTCACTTGCGTTAACGTTACTGGTTGACGACCGAAATCACACTCTTGGTATTCCAACACATGTTTTCTGCTGAGGTGATGGAGAAAGTTGCTAGTGTTACCACCAGCGTCAACAACAGTGGCTCGACACACTTTGCAATATATAGTCTTTTGGACGTCGCATTTTTTAAAACCACTTCCAAACAGCTCCTCTCTTGGCCACAGACTTTATTGGTGCATCTCCGGTCTGTCTTTGTTAATCCTGCATTGCTCTTTTCTGTTCTTTAATGTAACGTTACTGTAGCGACAGAGCCTCTCCCAGCTGTTAACAGACTGTTGTGCTAGCTGGCTAACTAGCGAGCTGTACCCAGCATGCCGTTCGGCGGTGAAATTTTATAAATGTACAATTATTAGTGTTACAAATTGTTTATTTGTCACAAACTGCTGTGTCGTGGTGTTTTGTCCTGTTAAAGAGCGTTAGTTGTGGGTTATTAATTGTTGTTATAAAGTTATAACCATGATTAGGGGTCCCTCTCAATACATTTAAGAAAACTAGCTCCGACCGCAGCGCCCTTAGCGGCGAACAATATATTTAGCTGCCCGTTGAAGAGTGACAGCAGTTGTTTCAGCTATGCACCGGTATGGCGGTGTGTGAAAAATGTATATCATACGGGAAATTAAAACCGGTATACCGCCCAGCACTACCATGGGTATTCAATTAAAATTCCAAAAGGTCCAGATTGAGAAAATCTCCTCGTGCAAAGGTCCGGAACATTACATTAATATCTAACTTGCGCTATTTAGTGCCATATATATATTCAAGAAGCCTAGTAGTAGTAACAACGTCTCTGTGTAGTCAACAACTGTCAAATCAAATAAAGAAAGTACACATCAATTATATTTTAACAATTATTATTCTCAGTTGTCAAATTTAACTGGATGGATTATAAATACACAGAAATACATAAATAAATGTTCTTCTCTCATTTCAAGTAAAATAAGGGCTTCATCTAAAAATAAAATACAGAAAAAAGAACTTCTTAAAGAAAGTGCTTGATTTTAGAAAAATGTATGAAAAATGAAAGTGTGGCTGGAGTTAACTTTTTACTTCTCTTTTGTTAACTCCATTTCACATCATAACGGTCTCAGTCAACTTTAGAATAAACAATCTCTACACATCTCAACATCTTGCCCTCAGTTCAGATTGGAGTGGGTATGTTTGGTCTGAAGACTTATGTTTGGTCTCGTAGTGGCGTTTCACATTGGCGCATTTAATAATGGCCACGGTATCTGAACATATGAGACAGAGTGGTTTAGTAGCGCCAGCAGGAAGAATGAACAATTAAGAGTCCGTCCATTCTTTGTTAAAATAGAAGCGTTATTGTTCCGGGTTCAAAAGGTCACAGCCCGTTGTCTGTTACGTGAGCGCAGTCCACCGAAAAGCATTATATTTCCCACAATTTAAGCTTCTGCATTTTCCAAATGCACTAGTATTATTCAAAGGTATTGTTCGGTTCGTAAGCCTCGTACCGAACGGTTTAATACGAATACGTGATGTTACACCCCTAGAAACAAATAATAACCGTAGCTCAGTAGGACAGCACAGAAGGCTGCATTATAGAACTGCTCAGAGAAATACTAAAATGTTGGCACAAGGTGATCACGAGCTCCCAAAGTCAACACATCCCCGCTTCCTGCGTAGACAGGAAGTCAGAAGACAAAACAACAAAGTCTGAGCAGTAAAGTCAACACACTGGTTCAACAGGCCTATTGATCCTACCTGAGTTGTATCTGAGCTGGACCTCCTTCACCAGAGTCACATTGGCAGACCGTCTGAAGATCCCTTCAATCTCCAAACCTGAGACACACACACGCACGCACGCACACACACACACAGCACAGTAAAGAAGCACAAGACAGTTCTTACTAGGAGAACAATTCATTGAGTGACCTGCAGTTAAAAGTATCAATTAAAAGTATTAGTACATCATGTTTGTGGTACCTTGCTCTGAAAGGAAGGTGATGGTGTCTCTCATCACCAAGGGAATAGGATCTGGATTCCTCTGTCTCAGTCTAACAAACACACACACAGTGGTTAAGATAACAAGCTGAGACACAGCCAGTGTCCTTAAAGCTGACTGGAGGTGTAATACAATACCATCCCTGGCTTTCCTGCACTTAAAATTTAGAGCAAATGGTGTGAGTGAAATGTACCAAAGCACAACCTAACAAATGTTTTACTATCATATATGATGTTTCTGGATTAATATCACTGCTGTATTTTACTGCACTAGACGTTTATGGTTGTGCTAATTTGAACATCTTTGTATACAGTTAAGTCTACAGCAATGCATCATATTCTATAAGATCATCATGTGTATGAGAACCACAAACCACACTCAGAAGAACAGTCCTGTTTTCAGCTTCGTAACGATGCATTTTCTAGTTAATAGTACGAGTATTTATTTAACAAAACGTAGAATTCATTAAACTCATGAAGGAACACTTCATCCATCAGTTTATCAAAAACACTTGTATTTTCTTTTTCTTTTCACTGAACAGGAAGGGTATGAAAAAAATGTAATCTGAAAAACGACAAGTAACTAAGGGGTCATCCAAAGTTATCAACATTTTCACAGTAGTACAAAGAGTACTACTTTTCCACATTTCCGGGAAACGGCGTGGACATCGCAAAGAAACTCGATTCGACTCAATCCGCAGCATTAGAGAGTGTTTGCACGAGATGCCGCTCGCTAGGCGTTAAAAAATGCAGTACATGAGTGACAACCCCCCGTCCCCCCCGTCGTACGCTTTGTACGACCGTGAAAATGTTGAAAACTCTGGGCGGCCCCTAAGGTTCCTAGACAAACGTAGTAGAATATAAAGTACAATATTTGCCTCTGAAAAGTAGTAGAGTAGAAGTATAAAGTTGCATAAAAGGGAAATACTTAAGAAAGTACAAGTACC
Source organism: Leptoclinus maculatus (assembly GCA_032191485.1). Taxonomy (NCBI): domain Eukaryota; kingdom Metazoa; phylum Chordata; class Actinopteri; order Perciformes; family Stichaeidae; genus Leptoclinus; species Leptoclinus maculatus. The sequence goes on along the minus strand of JAVDOI010000060.1, from coordinate 803,312 downwards.
TTGAATTTGTACTTAAGTACAGTACTTGAGTGAATATAGCTATCAATCGATATATCAAAATATAACAGTCAAACAGACTTACATTGCTAGTGGCACCCCAAACACCTGGTTGGGGAGGGGGGGGCTGTGGAGAGGAGACGTGGGGGGCTGGCCGGTGGGTTTCAGAGATGCTCTCAACTTGTTGTCGTACCTGACAGAGACAAAGAAGATCAGCTGCTGTCAACTTTTACTTTAAATCTGTGGATTCAAAAAGTTAACAAAGATGTAATTGTGTGTAGGTTTAAATTATTTCTGGGATGAAATGTATTTTAACAGGATACAGAAGTTAAATAGCAACAGTGAATGTAATACAAACACCAATTTCAAAACCAATACCATGACCTATTAAAAGACACAAAATGATAACAGTAGGAAATCAAATGCAGATATGGATTGTGAATAATGGAGTAGATTTGTGGACTGTGACATTAGCTCTTACTCTTTGACGCGGGCAGGAATGAGCAGCTGCTCACATTTCACCACATCTTCCAGCTCACTCAGATAGCTTGCATAGTTGATCTTCCTGCCAAACTTAAAACTACAAAGAGAGAGAGAGAGAAAATTCACTTCAGTTACCTTGTCATTTGCTGCATTCACACTCTGTTGTTCTAAACTTGTTGCATTTCCAAATGCTGGATTGAAACTGGGTTGAATTTTATCATAAAGTTGATGACAAAATACGTTTATTTTTTTAAAGAAATGAACACGTGAACACATAAACTAAGTAAATCAGAAAATATGAGTATATTTGATAAAAGGTTATAATGTCAAAGTGCCTCAGTGAGCCATCACAGGATGACAGTGAATAAGCATTCACAACAACAGGACATTCAGCCATGTTTCATTTGATTATTTACCCTCCTCCCATGATTATGACAGCTGTTGTATAGTTGTCCTGTGATGAACGGCTACATGTTTGGACCTGGTCTTGCACTGTACTGCTCTGCATACAGACGGATGACCATAAAGTAATATAAATCGGTCTTATCTCAATCAACAGGAAATTGCTTAATTAAATTCATAAAAATCATAGTTCATGTTTCTCAAATGTGACAATTTGCTGCTTTTCTTTCTTACATGATAGTTTAATAAATAGCTTTGGTTTTTTTGAACAGTCGGTCAAACAAAATAAAGTATTTTAAGACGTAAACTTGGCATTTTAAGCATTTTTTTATGTTTTATAAAGACATCAACTACAAAAATAATCAGCAAGTTAATCAATAATTGAATGATAAATGGTAAATGGACTGTATTTGTATAGTTTTTTTGTAGTCTTCCGACCACAGAGTGCTTCAACACTACATGTCGTCATTCACCCATTCACACACTGATGACAGGGGCTACCATGTAAGGTGCCACCTGCTCATCAGGACTATCTAAAATTCATACTACATTCACACACCGTAGGAACAGCCTAAAGGACAACTTGGGGTTAAGTGTCTCTCCCAAGGACATGGAAATAATGTCTACAGACCCTTTTGGCTACTCCCTGAAATGTGTCTGTAGTAACAGGAGCCGGGGAGGAGGGGCCAACTTTGAATGCTGTGGGTTTACAGTTAACAGCAACCAACAATGTAACATAGTATACCTTTCAATAAACAAAGGCTTTTAAAGAAAAAACTAAAATAAGGTATGAAAAGAATATTGTTTTGCTATCAGTAATGACACTTGGGTATCATATATTTCACAACACATTTTACAAACGTGTGTCAGTACTCTTATTGAGCCGGGTCTTGTTAGCCGTTTGTCAAGTTATACAGGAATTAAATACTTTGAATGTGAAGCATGCTGGCTTTAGCTGTTACCTGGAGAAGTGATGTAACAACTCTCCTGACTCAGTGTGTACTCAGTGGAGAGTGAAACACTGTTGGATGAAGTTGTTGTAGTAGTTTTCTACAGCTGCCACTAGAGGTTACTAGAGCTATGTCTTAGTGATTTCATCCATTATGTCAATGAAGTCACTTCATATTTCTGGGAAACTACAGGAACTCAAATATCGTGTTGAAGTAACACAAGTATTCACATCACTGTACTTTATGGATCCATGGAAACACTGTGCTATTTTCAGATTGAGTTTTCTTATCGGTGTAACTGTTGCCGACAGTAAAAACATGTCGGTGATTATTCAACAGCAGGATGGAAGCACATGAAGAACTAATCTGAAGACCTTCACAGCTTCTGCATGAACGTGTGTGTGAATGGGTGACTGTAGTGTGCAGTGCTTTAAGTGGTCGGAAGACTAGAAAGGAGCTATATAAATGTACCATAGCTAATCTCTGCATGCAGGCAAAACAGCAGCACAGAAGCAGGAAGTGCACCATTGCAAATAGTTTTCATGTGTTCAGGATGTGATCTAACCTTAAACTGGTCAATTTTATACTTGTTCTTTCTGTATTAATCCTATCAATGCTAGTAAACAGACATTGATCATTATGTGTGTTGTAATATTCAATATTAATGGTTCACCCACAAACCCATTTATAGCCCCCACCCCCTTATAAATCTTAAGCCCCTAAACTTCATCAGAAGTCATTTTACCCTCGTTAGACTTTTGGATTATGTGAATAAAGAGGAAAAGGTGAATTTAGGTGAAATGGTGTGGTCAGAGAGAACTGTCCTATATAGGACTAGTCATATTGTTCTGATACACACAAAGTAGTAAACAATGATGGCTTACACTGTAAAAGTGTCAAGAAAACCTCCTGTTTAACATGTACAAATGTCAATTTACATCTCTCGAAACATTTGATTAAATGTGACATAAAAAATAACCTGATGATTGGTTTGAAGAGGAACAGCAGACTCTTGATGAACATGGTGGGATGAACGATATACAGAGCCTTGATGTTCTTCTTGTACCTGAAAACACATACAGATGATGTCCTGTACAGTTAGTAGGATCTCTGAAGCAGAGTATGCAGCTGTATGTGGGTTTCTAAATATTCTACTCATTTCACTGAGTAAAGAGCTTCCACTTTTACTTTAGGAGAACATCCAACGCACTTCTCACTTCAAAACAACCATCGACAGTGTGCTATGAATTTGTAGGTCAGTTTTTCTGCTTGGTCATGTTATTGTCTTTTATTTCCATACATAAGTGCCACTCATTTGGCAAACGCGTAGAATGATAGCAGATAGTTTCATTGATCTAAAATGTCACTATTACATTTTAGATTCAGTAACTCAAAGAGTGAGTTCCGTTTTCTTCTTGATGATAATCCTACAGCGAAGATGCAATGTACAAGGCAGTAAAGCCAAGAGAAAAAAATGGCTGGATGAATTGAGTTCAGTTGATTTTTTGTGTGTAGCAGGATCATAAAACTCTCCGTTCGGATCGTGTCATGGATTTGAGGCACAGATCTCGAAATTGGATCAGCACAAAAAAAAGGTAGCAAATATAAAACCTTTCTGCCTCCGATACCAATTGCCAATCATTGATAATCCATATTGGTCAATACAGATGGTTTTGTTGATTTGATATTTTATGGCAGCTGGTGTACAAGGCTCCAGACTATTTCATTTTCACCACCATCCCAAAAGTCATTTCAACCACTCTGAAGTCAATGTAAACCATCAATATAAATGTTATCTTTTTACTTTGTTATAGTCATCTATTGTGATTTTTGCATACAAACGCACAAGGAAATAAAAGATTGTATTTGTATTGATTAAATCAAATCTTAGTTTTAATTAGAGCTAGTGTTATGAAGTACAACAGGTCATAATTCATCTCTAATATCTATTTATGTTGTTGTGAAAACATCTTCTTCAAAGAAATGGATTTATTCAAGTTACTCACCAAAACCTACGTTATACAAAATGACATCTAAACACATCATGTTAAAATGTACCTTCACCCAATACTAATTTTCCCGTAAACAGAGCCTGAACGCATCATAATGTGACTGAAAGGAACCTCCGTATGTTAGCCGTTAAGCTAGGTTTATGGTTGCCGTAGTGAAGTCAGCGCGAGGAGTTTGCGCCACAAAACAACGTAACCATGGCCTGCGAGAAGGCTCCGCAAGTGGTCACAGCGCGGTATACGGCCGTTTTATGGCTCTGATAGAGGCAGCGACCTGTCAATCACTGTGTAGCCCCGCCCTAAAGCATCCCCTGCTTTATGGTCTATTTGACTCTAAATGGACCATCATTTACTAAATGAACATCATGCTGTATTGAAGAAGACTTGAAACTAGAGATTGAGACCATAAACTCATGTTTACTGAGGTAATAAATCAAGAGAGAAGTAGTCATTTTCTCATAGACTTCTATACAACCAGAGGAGTCGGCCCCTGATGGACATTAGAGAGAAAGCGAGTTTAAGACACTTCTGCATCGGCTTCACTCTTCAGAACCGAAGGTTGCCGCTGGGTTTTGCAGGTTACACTTGTTGTCGTTTTGATTCTTCACAGTTCATTTTGTTTGTACGCCCTCTGGCGTTTCAGAGAATCACACAACGAACATCCCATTGGGCATAAACTGGAGCATGCTTGGAGCTCGCTCGCCATCTGCGGAGGCTGTGTTGCAAAGCGCAAGTACAAACAAAGCTTATGTGCCGCGACCACTTGCCAAGTCAATTTCACAATCAAACAAATTCAGAGCGCTTTTTGCTCACTTTAAAAGAGATGAAAGTGACGGATTAAGGCAAGACGAAGGCTTCAGTCACTTCTCATGTGATGTCTGTGGCCCCTGTCTGTACACGCCGTGTGACATGTTGTACAGATACAATGTCTAAGTGATTTGTGATATTGGACTGTAGAAATAAAACTGTACTGAAGTGATGTTGTTGAGCTTACTTTCTGTCAAACTCTCTGTATGCGTCTCGTAGCCAGCTGAGAGAGGGTTTGTTTTCCCCGGTCAGCCCATGGTGGAAATAGATCAGTGTGTAGTCACTTTCAACATACTGATCCAGTGTTCCTTTAAGATACCTGCAAAAAATACAACAAATTAATTGTCATTTCAATAGATACATGTGTATCTCAACTGGACTCAATAATCTGGTCCAATTTTACCAGCAATCACATTCACACCAACCTTCTTAAAGCTGCAACACATTACAGAAGCCCTCAGGACATATGGTGAAAAACAAACATCAAAAATCTGAAGTGACATTTCCATTCACAGTTCCACGTTATTGAGAAACAGGACTCACTGAATCATAATGCTTTGCATTAAGAACGCTTGTTACCACCCACAGAGCCATCGATACACAAGCAGGGATATTTACACAGCACACAATAGATATAAAGTTAGTACAGAGTATTGTGTTGTATACTAGATATTCTGTCTATGTGAGCAACATGAGATTCCAGTGTCTAATGCCCCATGGTTTATCTCTCACTGAATAAAAGTAGTATTATTCTATACACAAGCTTTTGAACTAAATTATTTCACACAAACATATAACTAACAATTACATATACGTTTTTGCTGTATTTTATTCCAATTCTATGATTGTTAAATTGGTGAGATAACCACTTGGCTGTGTGCAGGGCATTAACAAACAAAGCTACGAGTGTACAGCTCTGTTAGTTTTCCATTGGTTCTTACATCAGCAGCTTGTGATGGTCCAGTTGGTGGTGTGGAGGCATCCTGCATGCATTAAACACGATCACCTTCCTGCCAAAGTTATCATCACCTACAGACACACAGAGAGAAAGAGCGGGAATCAACATCAACTTTTTACTTTCACTCTATTACATATTGTTAAGAAAACATGAAGTCAGACTTCTGCAAGTTAACATTTTAGTCTGAACATGTATTTGTAGAAGATAAAAGCAAAGGCAAACTGAACCATCAACTTTACAGTGGGACACATTGGAAGACTGACCTGCCACTTCAATGATCTGATGCCTGGCGATGTCATAGAACGGATGGTCCCACAGGAGGTGAGGAGAGCCGGCGTCGAAGCGCTGGGAGATATCCGTCTCTGAAACACACACAATAAAAACAGCAGTAACACTCTGGTCTTTAATACTTTAGCACTGTGAAGGATTTCAGTATTAAGCAAAATAATAAGAATGTTACCATGGGTTAAAGAGTTGCAATATATTTATCTATGAGATGTATTATGTTTACAGGAGGTTTACAAATAGAGGATATTATATTACAGTATATTGACACATTGAATGTATTAAGCCATATGTATAAGCCATAAAAGTATTAAACACTGAAGTATTGAACACTGTAAGAAGGGTCAGATAGGGTCAGATTCAGGGACATGAAGTGAGGAGCATTGGAGACAGGAAGACAGAGAGTCATAAAAGGCAGCAGGAATGCGGAGAGGACAATGCAGAGATGAGCTTCAAAGGACGTCTCCAGCTGTGAAGGCTGTTGGGCAGAGAGGAGTCGAAGTACAGCCAAATGGTTGTAAATAAAAGCAAGGCATTGATTGGTTCAGGACAGTGGCCAAGATGATCAAATGTTTGAGTAACACCGATTGGCTCACCTGCAGTTTTTATGACGATTTGACCCCCCTGTCTTTTCTGCAGTATAAAGAGCTTTGTTTGAGGGAACAGAGGTCAGACCCACAGACCTACATGATCCCTCCACAGAACATCCTTTGATGTGAGACCTGAGAGGGTGAGAGTGTGTGGTCTCTGTTCTCGAGAGCATTTTACTATCGATAGTTAATTCAGATTGCATTTGATATTAAATACAAGTTTTACTTTTGAAACCTGAATTCAGCAACTTATTTGGTGCACATGCGCAGTAAGTCGTAAACAAATAACCGGACCAGCGCTGCGGCCTTGCAGCTCCATCGAGATATTCTGGCCTTAACAATTTGGCGACCACGAAGGGACAATGGGACAAAGGGATTTGAATATTTCGACTCTGAGAAGGCTGAAATGACGTGAAATCGGTAGACACTTTCGGAGTGATCACGACTAAAAGGTGAGCAGAGCCGTTTTAATAAAAATCTGTTAGGTAGTATAGGAAATCTTAGGAGGAAGTGTCTGCATGATTTACGTTTCTGAAAGCTGGACAGAGGAGGAGACCGCAGCTAACTGGTAACTGTATTGATTTGAAATTTAAAGTGGTTGTAACGCTGTGTGAATCGCATCTGCAAGCTGAATTAGGAACATATGTGTGCTCAGTTGCAAACTGAGTTACGAATATTTATTTACTGCTATTTATTTACTGCGCTGGTTTGTCTCATTTTAAGCAAGAAGGGCAGCGTTCACGGCGCGTTAAACTGTGTGGTATTCTTTCAAATCCGACTGGTTCGGTTCGTTCAGGGAACGAAGTGCTTGGTGACTCGAGCTGACCAGTAGAACGTCCTTAGCTCTGAGAAACCACACTTTAAAAGTTAAGATCATTTTTCTTTAAAGCCAACCGGGTTTGGTACGTTCAAGGGGGACGTCTCGTATTTTGTAACGGATGAATGTTGAAGAGTTGTGTTGTAAGAGAGTATCGTACGGTGTGAATGAATTGTTTGAAGCCGGGAGCTAAAGGCCTGTTCTGGTACTACCTTAGATCGTGAAGAGGAGACTATTGATTATAATATCCGGTATGGTGGTGAGAAGCCACGGCCCGGACTAGTTTGAGAAGGTGTGTGAATGTGGCATATTGTAAGAGTTGAGAAAACGGTGATTTGTGTGTGTGCTGAAGACACGTTTTGCCGGTTAGCTTAGCTAATAGCATTAGCTTCTTTGTCCGTTTTCGCGCCAGTTTTTTGAGGAAAACACCATAGAAGAAGAAGAAGATAACTTCGCCATCTAGCGGTTTGGAGGTGTAATTGCATGATAATTACAGTAAACTCCACTACCCAGAAAACCTAGAGGTGAAATAATTAGAGAACTACAGAACGTTTCACCACCTATCTTTTGTAGGAGTAATTACTTTAGGACTACCAAATACTTAGTCATCTAGTAGATTGATAGATAAATTACAATAAGGTGAGTTTTTGGTGATAAACTTGTGATATCATTGTTTTGGACTCTATATTTTAATTTGCATTTTACTTAGATTGTTGCTCTTAGTTTTGATTCAGTATTTTAATAGCCATTGGTAATATTAATTGTAACTTAAATTATTCATTTTAGTTTCAATTCAACAGTTCAACTTTAGTTTAGTAAGTTTAGTTTAATCCAATATTTTAACCTCCAGTTTTAATTCAATTGGTATCCTACAGTTGTTTATTTTGATTCAATATTTTAACTGGCATAGTTGATTTTGATCCGACATTTGTAATTTTTTATTTTTAATTTTGGTTCAAAATTTTAATTAATTTTGATTTAACATTTAGACTTTCAATTGTTTGGTGCTGACCAATAAGATACCCAAAGACGTTAACTAACATGTTTTAAGTTTTATTTTCACAGGTGATGAACATAGAGGCAGCTGCTGACAGGAGAAAGCAGTCTCCTATTGTATTACCAGGTAGCTGGCTGTGGATGAGGTCCATAGGTGTAAGTGTTGCTGACCAACAAGTTGGACTGGACCATGAGAGATCCATTTTAGAGAAGTTTACATAGATGACATAGGGGTACCAAGGGGGGTGCCTAATGAATTTAAAGCTAGAAATCAAGTAGGAGCCGGTTTCGAATCAGCATTTTTTTTGATGGTCGACAATCAATAAAGATGTGGATTGGATTAATTACATTTACTGTAACCAGCAGCATTTTATAAACTTCACTCGTGATGCCATAGTGGGACTTCATGAGCCGGTAGAGAAGACTAGTTTAATGGCCTTGCAGAACAGAATGGCATTAAATATGATTTTAGCAGGTGTGCAAAATGTTTGGATTTGCTTGTAGTACTTTCATTCCGAACAACACAGTTCCTGATCATCTTCACTGGGATTCTGAAGGACCTGATTGAGTCCAGATGGACTTCTGACAACATCCGGTGAGATATTGAAATTTTGGAAAATTGACTGTATATTGTTTTGTCAGTTTGTTTTGGGATTTTTTGTTTTTATAGGGTAAAATTGGGATTTAAGATACATTGAATTAGGAAATATCATTTTTGTTAAGTAAAAAAGGAGCAGACAAAGCTTCTCAGAAATTCTTCTTTCTATCCCTCATTGTACAGGATGAATCCTGAAGCAGTCCTCTACCATATGCGCCTACCACCTGGACCAACCAGCATCACGACAAGAGCCGCTCACATCAGCTACAGTCCTTGTCCTCTGTGGATGCCGTTGCATTCGTGGACTTTTACAGGGGTTAATTGATACTGTGCTTAGTGAGACAAAGATGTAGGGAAATTGGTTAGGTATAGATGATGAGGATGAATTTTAAAGACTGATGATTACTGTTAGTTGAGGAAACTCACCCTTGGACCATAAAGGTCCGATAGTGAGGGATTGTTTTTCAGTAGGTTGATTAACACACTCTGAAGAGTGTGTTAGGGGGGATTTGTGAAGGATTTCAGTATTAAGCAAAATAATAAGAATGTTACCATGGGTTAAAGAGTTGCAATATATTTATCTATGAGATGTATTATGTTTACAGGAGGTTTACAAATAGAGGATATTATATTACAGTATATTGACACATTGAATGTATTAAGCCATATGTATAAGCCATAAAAGTATTAAACACTGAAGTATTGAACACTGTAAGAAGGGTCAGATAGGGTCAGATTCAGGGACATGAAGTGAGGAGCATTGGAGACAGGAAGACAGAGAGTCATAAAAGGCAGCAGGAATGCGGAGAGGACAATGCAGAGATGAGCTTCAAAGGACGTCTCCAGCTGTGAAGGCTGTTGGGCAGAGAGGAGTCGAAGTACAGCCAAATGGTTGTAAATAAAAGCAAGGCATTGATTGGTTCAGGACAGTGGCCAAGATGATCAAATGTTTGAGTAACACCGATTGGCTCACCTGCAGTTTTTATGACGATTTGACCCCCCTGTCTTTTCTGCAGTATAAAGAGCTTTGTTTGAGGGAACAGAGGTCAGACCCACAGACCTACATGATCCCTCCACAGAACATCCTTTGATGTGAGACCTGAGAGGGTGAGAGTGTGTGGTCTCTGTTCTCGAGAGCATTTTACTATCGATAGTTAATTCAGATTGCATTTGATATTAAATACAAGTTTTACTTTTGAAACCTGAATTCAGCAACTTATTTGGTGCACATGCGCAGTAAGTCGTAAACAAATAACCGGACCAGCGCTGCGGCCTTGCAGCTCCATCGAGATATTCTGGCCTTAACAGCACCGGGGCCCGTTTAATACGGGGTTGCAGTACCATCCTTGTGTTGGTCTGTCCGTTCTGGGCTGCTGTAGAAACAGGACTGTCCATCATGAAATGAATGAAGAGGACTCGGTCCCTGTGTAGATATATATGGCTTTTTCTAAGCTAACAAAGTTACAATGAGTCTTAGTTTCAGGTCATTATACACTAATGAAAACAAAGTTCTGAATATTATATTCCATTTCTGACAATTAATCCTCCTAAATGTTAAACACTGTTCCTTCCAGGGATTCATTCATACTAGGATTCAAGGATTTATTATGGTCATTATACAATACAGTCGGTTTCTGCACTGATTCATTTCATTCCTTTGTATTGTTAGTGTTGCTGTTCAGCAGCATGTCTCAGGAGGTAGAGAGTTGTCTGGTAATCTGAAGGACCTATGATCAATGTCGGCTTTATACCTTTTTATTTATTGATATTATGTTAACAGACAACTTCAAGTTGTGGTCAATAACTTTTATGAAGGCAAATCACTGTCAAAATCCGAGAGCGCAAAATGAGATCCTCTCGCGCGAGCACACATTGTCTGTAATAGAATAATGGCGTGAATTTAAACCAATTTGAGCAACTTGACTCCATTCTAGGGCTGCACAATTAATCAAATTTTAATCGCGATCACGATTTTGGCTGCCACGATTAAATGAGCATGATCGTCGGCGATATTGACGTTTAAAATGCGTGCTCTGCTACATATCAAATCAAGCGCTTCCTCAACTAAGAGTCAGCCAACCACCAGGGGGAGAACGAGATGGGAGGTGTCATGCACGCACCCTGCAGCGGCAGCCTCAAAAAAAGTTCTGTCTGCAGTCGACTCCGGTATTAGTAGAAGAGTAGAGAGAGACAGACAACAGAACAGAGAGCAGACGGTCACGGGTGTCGTGTGAAAGGTAAATAAAATGTCAGGAGCAGAAGGCGAGGAGCTAGTCCCTCGAAAAGGATCATCATCAGTTATCTGGAAGTTTTTTGGATTTAGGGCAAGTGATGTTAAACAAGAAAAAATCATATGCACAGAGTGCGTTATGCTGCGTTCACACCAAACGCGGTGCGAATTCATCGCGCCGCAAATTCGCGTCCATCGCGCCGCCGGTCTCGCCGGGGACCATTTGTGTTCATTTGCGTGAATCGCGCTGGAGAGGGGGCGGGGCTTATCGCCCTGAAAGCCGTTCAACTGTCCGCCATCAACCATGGAAAAAATAACCTATTTCTGCTTAGTACGTGTTGTGGAAGTCCCAGATATCACGGGAAACTAAACGCCGTCATGTCTGGGTTAATAACATCATCCGGAGCAGCTCCGTGTATTTGATCAAGATGTATTCACTGCGTCTAGCAAGCCACACGTCCGCTGTTTACTACAGCTGTATGAGCCCCAAATAAACTGATTTGGCTGTGATTTAACTGCAATAAACCGACAAAAAGGGACTCCGAAATAACTACCTAATGATGCCGATTTGTCTGAATTCATGTTTTGTTAGTTCTCTCCGCAAGCAAATAACTTTTAAAATACTTGTTTTCTCAATGGAGCTCGGATCGATCGGTGCTAGGCTATGCTAACATGGTAGCAGCTCCATCAACACTCACAATAAGTGAAAGTGCAATAAAAAGATGTTGTCCCTAAAATTAATGAATAATCGTGATGAATAATCGTGATCTCAATATTGATCAAAATAATCGCGATTATGATTTTGGCCATAATCGTGCAGCCCTACTTCTGATGTTATTGAAATGTCCTTATAATATATTTTAACAATACTGTGTGATTTATATATAATCAAAAGAGTGGAATGTAATGGGAAAAATATATTTTGTATCATGAAATGTTTTTAACAGATGAACAACTGAAAGAGAAAGAGGAGAACACTGACAAAACGCAGCAGTCCTACAAAGTAGACAATCAATTTATGAGCCTAGTGTCTGGTTTTGTTTCGAACTGATCACACGCTCCCAGAGTTGAACGAAAGGTGAAGAGACACTTTCCTTTGTCTGTGTGATGAGTTTGGGACAGACCATAAAACCATAAACTAGTTCCTAGTTGCACATACCTGGCAAAAGTCCAGATAAGAACGACAACTAGGATGTAAACAAAATCTACTCTAGGGCTGCAACAACGAATCGATAAAATTCGATTATTAAAAGAGTTGGCAACAAATTTCATTATCGATTCGTTGTGTCGCGCGATTATTACGCCACTCAATAAGTCGCGGAGATGTTTGAGTATAAAAAAAAAAAAAAAGAGCGGATCGGAGGTAGAGGAAAGACCACCGGAGAGACCGTAACGTTGTTCTGAAACACATGGCGGAGGCAGAGAAATCAGTACGACCTAAGTCATCCAAGGTGCGGAGCATTTCACACTAAATAAATCGAAAAAATGTGTGTTAATTGCAAGATATGCAAAAGCGACATGGCACGGGAGCACCACGGTGATGATTCAGCACCTAAAACGTAAACATGTTGGAGCCCTTGATGAGGAGGAAGGGAGTTCAACAGCAGGGTAAGTCACTACAGAATCCTACTTTTGTTCCGTTTTGAAGTGAGGAACTAGGCGTGTTCAATGTGCGGATCCGCCCGGTGTCCGCAGCGATGACAAGTTAGCGTTAGCTCGTTAATAACAGTAGTAAAGCAGGGGTGGTATAGTTTGCAAGACTAAAGACACGTTTTTATTCACTCGCCTTTTTTTATCCGATTCATCGATTAATCGAAAAAATAATCGACAGATTAATCGATTATTAAAATAATCGTTAGTTGCAGCCCTAATCTACTCTCTGTCTATGATTTATCTGAAGGCGTGAACCTGTGTTTGCTTAAATGATGTGATGTTTCTGTACGATGTTGAAGCTTCCAACACAGGCACTGACTGAGTGGCTGTGTTGCATTTTTCCCTTGCAAGCGAATAAACGAACAAGACAACTTTGAATCTTCTGAAGACTATATTATTGATTTGTGAACAAAACTCTCTTCTCCCGATCAACATAGAAATATTCTACCACACACCGTACACTTTACAAACCCAAAATAATTATCTATAGAATCGAAATCCCTAAAGATAATCTGCGGATGTCCAGCGGGGTACTGTTTTGTGGCCTGAACAGTCGGATACAGACTTGTAAAGTCATAGTATCTGACTTTTTCATCATCACCAACCTGGTGGTGTAGCTTCAAGGCATTTGTACGCCCCCCAAAGAGCGCCTCTCTAGGATTGAGGCGTTCAAGCTTCTTGTACGTAGACATAAATGTCTGCACAGCCAGGTGGGATTTCTTTAATGCTGTCCACTCACATTCCCCCATCACAACAACACGCAGTTGGTATTTATTTTGCAGAGCGTATAGTTTGTCCATGAACGCCCTTGTACTGCTGGCCGTAGGTGACTATGGTGACGGGGTTCAAAGCAGATGGCACGTGACATTTGACACATCCGTGGAAAAAACACCCTGCAAATTCGTAGCAGATGCCTGCAGCTGCATTAAAGCCATCCACATAGATTGGGGGAAACAGTTGCTCACCATGATTGAGCGCATGTTTGATCGTGACTCTCTCTGTGTGTGCCACATATTCAAGCCACTGTATTGAGACATCTGAGTATGCCTTGTTCTGGGCCATGTATGCACCTTCATACGTTAGAGCCACAGTGTCTAGGGGGAGAAACAGTGTTTTGAACACCCCCATACAACTAGAAGCCAGTGTGGTGAATGCAAAGGGGTCAAGTTGTGTGCACTCCAGAAAAGACTCACGATAAATAGTGCACGCTCTGCATAACACTGCTACATCATTCACGCAGTAGAGCCTGATCTCTGCCTGAAAATCAAATGTTTTGTCACAAACTGTGTCATACCAACTCATGAAGGAGGTTTTGGCACTGTCACCCATCTCGTTGTAGCCATAGTAAGAGGGTGAGGGGTATCTTCCTATGTAATACTCATTGGCCCTAGTGTTGAATTTGTGGGGGAAATATCCTTTCACCAGATCCTCGAACCCCAGAGTAGCAGGTGTTTTTGCTAAACTCATGGGGAGAAAGCTGAATCAATCAATCCAGCGCTGTCGTAAGAGGCTGTCATTCATCAGAATAACCCTACTCCCCCTCATTGTCACCGACGGTGTAATCTGTTGTTTAACAAAGTACTCCAGCAGGAGATAGTTGTCGAAGCCGGACGCATTATGTGCTATGAATGTATACCCATGGTACTTCGGCATTCTGTAACGCTTCACAAACGCATCCACACAGTTCAATGTATTGAAACAAAACTTCCATCCATATCCATCGCACAGACAAAATTTGCCTCATGCTTGCCATTATGATAACGAGTCTCAAAATCAAAAAATATGTACTTCGTTTCCACATCTTTTTTCTCCAGGGGCTGAATAAAGCATTCATGTGACACATCGCTCTCCAACATCGGCACACCAGAGTGTGAACAGATAGTGGCGGGGCATGTGTGTGTCTTTTTACCGCCCTTGTACGTTTTACCACACGCCTCACAGTATTTCATAGTATCACAGGGGATGATCCTATGAACAGCTTCTGGAAGCTTGTGTTGGTCATAACAGTGTTGGGATTTACATATGCGGTTACACCCTGCACACTTCATTGCTGAGCCGGGGTGCTTATGGCAGTCTGTATAACATACATTGCATCGGTGTTGACAGTTATGGTATAGAGGTGTTTCATATGTTTGGTAGCAGAATCCACATACATAAGATGCCCCGAAAAAACCTGTCTGATTTTCAATCAGGTAATAGTGGTCATTGTGTAAATATAACCAGATTGTCTGTTTGTGGGGTGTGTCATGTGTCTTGAAACACTGCAGTCGTTTAATGCCGTCATTGTGGTGAAATACTATAATTTTCACACCCAGATGTGTCTCAAAGCTGGATACATCAGCGAATGATACACAATGCATGTGATCAAAGCCAACGGTCCTGTGCAGTAGGGATGCATATTCTAATTTAGCATGCTCTGTCATAGAGGAGTTGTTGAAATGTGCCAGACAGAGAGAGAAACATAGATTGTGACCCTCACTGATGACAGGCATGTGTAGAAAACGCCCTTTCTTAGCCAATATCTCATTATAGGGGATGTTCCCTAACCTAAGACGACCTCCCCCACTTCTATTTTGTGCTACAGTGACTACTAGCTCCAATGCATCATCAGACACAGATTCATCATTACTCTGAAGGACCTGGGCAATTTGCTCCATAAACATGTCTACATTTAGGCTAATGCCTCTGAAATCAACACGTTGCCTCAGTTCAAAAGCATTAAAAATGGGTATTGGCCTTCTATGAATAGCAGGGGGGATGACCCCCCCCACACTGAACAGTGGAGGGGTCATTTGTCATTGTCTCAATAAGCATCTCTGAATCCGCGTTTGCCTCCACCATGTTGAGCATCAAACAGTCAACGTCTCCCCCACCTGGAGCTATGGTGTCACCACCACCCCCGAGATGATGCTGCTGATACGGGGTTGTGACTACCTCGAGGACATTGTGAGGCGTCTCCGACTCAATAAGCACCTCTGAATCCGCGTCTGCCTCCACCATGTTGAGCATCAAACAGTCACCCCCACCTGGAGCTATGGAGACACCCCCACCACTACCACCCCCAAGATGATGCTGCTGATACGGGGTTGTGACTACCTCGAGGACATTGTGAGGCGTCTCCGACTCAATAAGCACCTCTACCCCCACGTCTGGCTCATCAATACATAGCATATGACAGGCCTCATCCCCCACACATTGAGCTATGGAATCACCAGTACCAACACACACCTCACTACCCTCATGATAACTGGCTTCATTACATAGGGGGGTCCCTATCTCTGCGGGGCCTATGAACTCATAACGTGTAGACATTGAATATGTGGAGGCGAGGGTGGTGGAGGAGGAGGAGGATGATGATGAAGAAGAGTGGGAGGAAGAGGGGGATGAATAGGAACTCATGGTTGATTCAGGAGGGTTATACACTGTATGAGTACTGTGGGTATTATGTAAGTCCAGTCTTTCATTGTTGCCAAATAATGTACCAAGCAAAGTGGTGTACCCTTCATCTACATAAGATAAAGACCGTTCTGTAAAATGACCCCCCCACCCCCCTTCTCAGCGGTGTCCCCAGCAACAACAGTGTTTGTATCGTAAACACGCACACGGTCACCCCCACTATTAACATCATCAGTATCTATACTAAGTTTTAAAAATGTTCGGGGTGGCTCCATATTGCCCCCTGTGCCCTGTGTATAACCCACCCCTTTAAGAAACAAAACAAACAAAACAAACAAAAAACAAAAAACCTGTCTAGTGAATTATGTGCACTTCCTAGAGATGACTTCCAGGATTGGTCTCATATAATCGAGAGTACTAGCCATGTGTTCTGAATATTTTGTATTCGCATGAACGAATGACGCCTGAGCTTGTGCAGCAGCCTGCCCGCGGGCCTCCTGAGACTCACTCATCAAAGTAATCTTTCGATCTATGTCTCTGTTGATAGCGGCCTGGGTCTCTACATACAGGGCCACCAGGTTATCTATCTTTGTACTGTTACCACCTGGCTCAAGGCTGGCAACAAAAAGGGAGGCCACACAGAAATCTAACCCAAAAAGTTTATTTAGCTGCACAACTGCCATATAATGAACAAAGGATGAGGCTGGTGCAACAGGCCCTGCTGTGAAAGAGAGAGAGCGAGAGACTCCCAGAAGGCCCGTCTTTTAAGCCTTCCTGGAGGCTCCAATCAGCTGGGCTGATTGGTGCAGGTGAGTGTCCCAGCTCCTCCCACCAGGAAACTATCAGCGAGCAGGCCCACAGCCTGGCAAGTGGGAGGGTCGTCACACCCCCTCCCTTAAGATTGGGATCCTCACTGCAGGTAATCTCAAACATGACCATCCAGAATCCTCCCCTCTGCAACTTTGGTACATGAGAAGCAATTTAAGAGAGGAGAAAACCAGAGACAGAAAGAAAGAGACACTGCAGGGAGTAAAACACCGTAAGTTAACTTAAACAGTTACAGCTCGGGACATGGCATCAGCCACTGTATTTTCCGTGCCTTTTACATGACGTACATCTAAATGATATGGCTGAAGGAAAAGACACCAACGCATAAGCCTTTGATTTGGGTTTTGAAGTGAGTGGAGAAAGGTTCGGGGGTTATGATCAGTATATACCACCAAAGGTCTTACTCCACCACCCACGTAAACCTCAAAATGTTTCAATGCCCAGATCAGTGCCAGTGCCTCCTTTTCAATGATGGAGTAATTTAACTGGTGTGAGTTGAACTTCTTAGAAAAGAAACTCACCGGGCAGTCAGCACTACTTCCATTATCCTGCATTAATACAGCCCCAGCTCCCACCTTACTAGCATCCGCATACAGCGAAAACGGCTGGTCCAGCTGGGGGGCTGCTAAGACAGGGGCAGAACACAACAACAACTTGGCAGTCTCAAAGGCTTTCTGACAAGTGAGAGACCACTCAAACTTCATTGTCACTAAAACCCAAGCTCTCTTGAGACACCTCCCTGGCTGCTAACATCAGCCATGGTAACCCCTCCTCCCAGTCACGGTCTAACTCAGTGCAATATGCACGGAGTAGGGACTTCATCGTTTGGTGAAACCATTCTAGAGCCCCCTGGCTCTGGTATGCGCTGGAATGAGAATGTTTAACATTTAACCGCTTCAACACTTCTGCAAACAACTTTGAACTGAAGTTAGACCCCTGATCAGATTGGATTATTTTTGGGATGCCAAAAATAGACATAAACTGTGTCAGTGCCTTTACAACAGACTTCGTGGTAATGTTTCTGAGAGGATATGCAGCCGGATAGCGTGTAGCATGACACATCACTGTGAACAAAAAGTCACTACCAGCTTTGGAGCGTGGCAAGGGACCAACACAGTCAATGATCAGATGCTCAAATGGTTGCTCAGCAACTGGAATAGGATACAAAGGAGCAGGCTTTATTGTTTTATTTGGTTTTCCAGTCAACTGACATACATGGCAAGTTTTAACGAAAGCAGAAATGTCTCTTTTTAACAGAGGCCAGTAAAAGTGTCGCTTAACTCTATCATAGGTTTTTCTTACCTCTAAATGACCTGCAACCCCATCATCAGCCCCATCATCAGCTGGGCTGATTGTTGCAGGTGAGTGTCCCAGCTCCTCCCACCAGGAAACTATCAGCGAGCAGGCCCACAGCCTGGCAAGTGGGAGGGTCGTCACAGTACCCAGCTGTGCAATCTGTAGTATGGCCCTATCGGTAGCGCTCCTGTCTTCAACTATCTGATGTCTGTACTGTACGCATTGCATACACCCCTGCTCATCGATCCACTGATTTACATCAAAAAAATCATGTGGCTCAATGAGTAGATCTACATCAACACCAGACTGTACATCATTAATAGGTCCTACGGGTTCGATACACACAGCATCAACAGGACCAACACATTGCTCGTACATATACCGCGCCGGGTCAAACGGCGGTTCAGTAAACAGTGATGCTGTTTCGAACTCACTAGACTGTACACAATTAATAGGGACTAGGGGAGCGATACACATATCATCAGCGTCAAAATCTTGGTCGCACACAAATTGTGCACTGTCCACCGGCCGTTCAGTAAACTGTGATGCTGTTTCGAACTCACTGTTTGAAGCCTCAGATGTTGCAGCAGCCGCTGCAACAGATAGTTCAGTCTCGGATAGGAGCGCCGGGGGGGAATTGTCCGCAAAATATGCGGAGGATCCTTCGGGGGTCTGCACATCAATAGCTGCCGAATCGACCTCAGCTTGGAAGAGGCCAGCCACCGCTAAGCTCGATTCATCAGGGAGGGTAGTGCAGGATTGGGGCCTCGCCGTTAAAACCCTTGATAAACAAAGAAAATATTAGTAAAATATAGATGAAAACCCTCTGGGGTAATTAAATGAACCATTATTTAATGAACACACACCTTATAGACACACTCTTAGTTTGTTGGGGCTCCACAGACGCTGTGTTGTCCTTCGATACACACGGTCCATGTGCTCTAACACCCTCATATGCAGGCGTACAGAGGGCTTGCTGGGGCCTCTTAGGCAGCCTCCTAATGAACAAAACAATAGTTAACTATATATATATATAAACACCATGGTAAATTAAACCTGTACTCATACCTTTTCGTTTTTATCGTCTTTTTATCCGCATCCCATTTTTCATCCCTCTTATATTTTGACGATAATCTCCCAGGTTTGGGAGCGTTGATGTCTATATTTATTTACAATGAAACGAAATGAATATTCTCTTTGGGGGGAAACAACAGAACATTGGTATTTACAACCCATGACCCCATACTCACAAGGCTTCACACACTTGGCCGGCTGTACATAGGGATTTATAGGTTTTCTCACAGGGCCTGTACTGATTCGTTTTTTTTCCGGTGATTGAAAATCATCTGATGAATCTACAATGATATGGATTGAAATAAATAGTTAAATAAATAGATTATCGTATTAAAAGAGTAAAGGTATTTAAACCCCATAACTAAATACGCACCATACACAGGTCTCGGGGGTCTATTTTCAATATCTTCGTCACTACCACTACACACAGGACTGCGCTCTGTTGATGAGAGACTTTAGAAACAAGCCTGATTTAAAATAAAACACACACACACACATGCCCACGAAATAAATAAAATAAAAGAAGAAAGAAGAAGAAGAAGAAAATACTCACGTTTGATCAGTAGCCATGGCTTGAGATGGGCGAAATGGATTAAATTACCTGGATTTGTTACAAAATAGCGGCTTGATGGAGCATGTAGTCATCAGTGGAAAAGGACGAGATGATGATTGACGGCCCTCTTTATACAGTATCATTCAAATAACCCCGCCTTCAGGTAACACACCTCCACTGCCACATGCATTCTCAGGTAGGCGCAAAAAAAGTTCATCTACCCCGCTAATTAGCACCATGTGACCCCCTCAGGCGCATATGCAAATATGGTCGCGGGCACGCGCAAACATTTTCAATGAATGTGAACGCGCATTCATATATACCTAATACTACTGTCCTGAACACTTTTTTGAAGAAAATCTTTGAAACTATGTTTACTTTCACAAAATCCACTTTTCCCAGCCTGAAAACGTCTTCGCAGTTGCCTCACACATTTACAAGTGCACAACATGCACTTCTGCCAGAAGAAAGAATGGAAATGACCCCTCCATTCACATATTGTGGCATAGATTGCTTTGGACCGTTCTATGTGAAAGAAGCTAGAAAGGAACTGAAAAAGTTCACTTGTATGTGTTCTAGAGCCATACATATTGAAATGCTTGATGATCTCAGTACAGATGCTTTCATAAATGCATTGCGTGCATTCATCGCACTGCGTGGAAATGTAAGATAGTTGAGAAGTGATCAAGGTACCAACTTTGTAGGAGCAAAGAGAGAGTTCATGAATGCAATGAAGGACCTGGATCATGAACAGTTAAAGGAACATGGATGTCAGTTTGTAATGAACTTCCCAGCATCAAGTCACATGGGAGGTGTATGGAAGAGACAAATCAGGACCATCAGAAGCGTTCTAGCAGCAATCCTTGATCAATCTGCTAAAAGACTTGACAGTGCATCACTTAGGACCTTTCTGTATGAAGTGATGGCTATTGTAAATAGCAGATATCTGACAACAGAGCACTTAAATGATCCAACAAGTCTTGAACCTCTCACGCCCAACCTCATGATGAAGTCTAACATCATATCTCCCCCTCCTGGTCAATTTGTAAGTCAGGATCTCTACCTACGCAAGAGATGGCGACAGGTGCAATTCTTGGCAAATGAATTCTGGACAAGGTGGAAGAAGGAGTACCTGTAGCGGACCCCAGCAGGACAATGGAGAAGCGTACTGATGTTTCCAGAGTCCTTTATTCATGTTCAACCGTCATCCTTATTTTGATGAACACAAATTTACTCTTCTCTCCTTATGACCAATCTCCAGAAAACACCATGAGAGCTACAGAACAGATAAAACATAAATGAGCTCTTACGAGTTTAAACATTCATTAAATTACATTTAAATATACATGGGGGCATTAATCAAACATTTTCTTTCATGTATACTTCTCAAAAGCATATGTTAAACCGAAATCTAGCATTAGCTTGAAATTACAGCTTAGTCATTTAGCTATACCTGTTAAGCTAACATTAGCATCTAGTTGAAACAGTAATACATCAAACACACAATTAACACAATAAACACACAATACCTTGTTCCCGTTCCAGCTAGGTGCTTAACCGTTAATTAAGAAACTCTTATTTCAGAAGAATATATTTTATAACACCTTTCCTTTAGTCTGCACCGTCAATTTTCGTAATTTTCTTTATGCGAAGTCAAGTTACAATACTCTGACGAGATTTGGATCCGTTTCCGGTTTCTCCAAAAGGCCTTCAAAATAAAGGACCCAAAACGTAAAAAGGCACTTACAAAATAAAAGCTAGCAGGAAGTGATTAACTTAGGTAACTTGCAAAGTAAAAGGTTTGTAGGAAATATTCACAGAACCTCTTAAGAGTCCTTTACAGTACCTTAATCTTCAGCAAAGACAAATATGGCAAAGGGATGAAAGAAATACAAAGGTCAACGACATTGTCATCCTACACGAGGACAGCCCTCCACGAAATCAATGGAGATGAGCAAGAGTAGCACAGGTGTACCCTAGCACTGATGGAAGAGTCAGAAAGGTAAAACTGTTCATGAGTGACTCAGCCATAGATAACCAGGGAAAACGCACCACTAAGTCAGTCTATCTTGATAGGCCTGTTCAAAATACAGTTGTACTGCTTTTTTTCAAATGTCCTGAGCTAGTTTTTTGAAAAAAATCTTTGAAACTATGTTAACTTTCACAAAATCCACTTTTGGACTCTTCCCAGCCTGAAACGAGCATAAAAGGCTGAGAATGTACCTTAAACCAGTAAAGTGTGTAAAACAGCAGGTTCTAATGAAAACATTATGAAACAGTGAAATCAACTGTCCTGAGCTACTTTTTTGAAGAAAATCTTTGAAACTATATTAACTTTCACAAAATCCACGTTTGGCCTCTTCCCAGCCTGAAACGTCTTTTAAGAGCATAAAAGGCTGAGAATGTACCTTAAACCAGTAAAGGTGTGTAAACAGAAGGTTCGCGTAACGGGTTCTGTTCGTAACGGGTTCCGTGCGTCACGGATTCCATACGTAACAAGTTCCACGCGTAACAGGTTCCACGCGTAACGGGTTCCATGCGTAACGTGTTCCACGCGTAACGTGTTCCACGCGTAACGGGTTCCACGCGTAACGGGTTCCATGCGTAACGTGTTCCACGCGTAACGGATTCCACGCAGAACGGGTTCCGCACGTAATGGGTTCCGCGCGTAACGGGTTCTGTGCGTCACAGATTCCATATGTAACGAGTCCCACGCGTAACAGGTTCCACGCGTAACGGATTCCATACGTAACGGGTTCCACGGGTAACAGGTTCCGCACGTAACGGGTTCCGCGCATCACAGATTCCATATGTAACGAGTCCCACGCGTAACGGGTTCCACGCGCAACAGGTTCCACGCGTAACAGGTTCCACGCGTAACGGGTTCCACGCGTAACAGGTTCCACGGGTTCCACGCATAACGCGTTCCGTGCGTAACGGGTTCCATGTGTAACGGGTTCCATGTGTAACGGGTTCCATGTGTAACGGGTTCCATGCGTAAAGGGTTCCACGCGTAACGGGTTCCACGCGTAACGGGTTCCACGCGTAACGGGTTCCACGCGTAACGGGTTCTGTTCGTAACGGGTTCCGTGCGTCACGGATTCCATACGTAACAAGTTCCACGCGTAACAGGTTCCACGCGTAACGGGTTCCACGCGTAACGGGTTCCACGCGTAACGGGTTCCACGCGTAACGGGTTCCACGCGTAACGGGTTCCACGCGTAACGGGTTCCACGCGTAACGGGTTCCACGCGTAATGGGTTCCACGGATTCCGTGCGTAAAGGATTCCGTGCGTAACGGGTTCTGTGCGTAACGGGTTCCGTGCGTAACGGATTCCATACGTAACGTGTTCCATGCGTAACGGATTCCACACGTAACGGATTCCATGCGTAACGGGTTCTATGTTCCACAGGTTCCACGGGTTCCACGCGTAACAGATTCCACGCGTAACGGATTCCACGCGTAACGGATTCCATGCGTAACGGGTTCTATGTTCCACGGGTTCCACGCGTAACGGGTTCCACGTGTAACGAGTTCCACGCGTAACGGGTTCCACGTGTTCTGCGTGTTCCACGGGTTTTGCATCATACGGGTAACAGGTTCCACGCGTAACGGATTCCATACGTAACGGGTTCCACGGGTAACGGGTTCCGCACGTAACGGGTTCCACGCGTAACGGATTCCATACGTAACGGGTTCCACGGGTAACAGGTTCCGCACGTAACGGGTTCCGCGCATCACAGATTCCATATGTAACGAGTCCCACGCGTAACGGGTTCCACGCGCAACAGGTTCCACGCGCAACAGGTTCCACGCGTAACGGGTTCCACGCGTAACGGGTTCCACGCGTAACAGGTTCCACGCGTAACAGGTTCCACGGGTTCCACGCATAGCGCGTTCCGTGCGTAACGGGTTCCATGCGTAACGGGTTCCATGCGTAAAAGGTTCCACGCGTAACGGGTTCCACGCGTAACGGGTTCCACGCATAACGGGTTCCATGCGTAACAGGTTCCACGCGGAACGGGTTCCATGCCTTTTTTTGGCTTCTGCTCGAAAATACTATACCCATACTCAAAGGGGCCTTACTCTCTAACTACAAAGTCTATTTGAATAATTTCAATTGATAAATAACACTCAAGTGGGTGAGCTTTGGTGAGAGGTGTAAATATTGTGTATATGTTACTGGTTAATAGCAAATGAAGATGGAACACAGCTCCACTTTGAAAATGTCAGGTTTGCATGGTGAAAAAGCACTATTATTGATAATACTATATTAACTGAGGCTCAGTAAAGCCTAAATACCACCCAGCATCATAGCAAACAATGGCAGTAGTCATAAAAAAAAGATTTGGAGTGAATAGAGTGAAGTAGGCCAGAGCTAGATAGATAAACGTACGAGAGGTCACGAAAGGTCGTCATTTGGGAAACAGCTTCTCCAGCTGTTCCATTGTACTTTTATAACCTAAATAACTATATATTTAACTTCCTTTATCCTTGTACATGCACAATCTATCACATACAGCAGTCTGGCATCATTTTTGAGAGCTAGAATCCTCTCCAAAGCCTCTCAGGGCCGCCGACTCACGGCTCCATGCGTGTGTGTATGTGGAGCTCCTTCAGCCTGTGGTTGGTCAATTTCATACCATGAGACCTCTAAACACGCCTTAGGATCTAGCCAATGCAGTGGTGGCAACATGGTTTTGATTGACAGAATAGTTTTACGTAAAATCCGGTTACGCGCGCAGCGCACCCTGCGTATGCAATGAGAAGGCCTACGTCAGCGCCAATGTGTGGTAAGGTTACTAATGCAGATACGTCCACTTTTGCAGATGTTGTTGAATTGGAATGTTTATCTTTTGAACAGGGATACTGCTGTGTGTGAAGACTTTGGGTAGCTGGACATACCTTGTGTCTTCAAGGCCACACACTTCCAGTTCTGAGAGCATGTGACTGTCGATTAGCCTCTGTTCACCAGGTTTATCTTGAGCCATAGTGCTCAATAAGATCTGAGTTGGTTTTCCTCTAATGTTCAGTCTCTTTCGAAGCTCGTCTGTACAGAACGTGGCTGTACTTCCAGGATCCATAAAAGCGTATGTCTCTATACACCTTCCACCTTTACGGGATCTCACTTTTACTGACACAATCGATAGCATACACTCTGTGTTCCCTGTCCCAGGATAGCCAACTATTTCCTGTTTAACCAAGTTCTGAGCTCCTGAGACCTCTTCATTTGAAGTGCTGTCTTCACTCTCCACTATAGATGAGACATTATTATTAGCTTCCTTCGCTATGTGAAGAATGTCTGGGTGTTTCTGTGAGCACTGCTTGCACACCATCCTCTTCTTGCATGTTTTGCTAAGATGTCCTCGTGTTAAGCATCCAAAGGATATTCCCTTTGTTTTCAGTAATTCTAAACGATCCTTGTGTGCTAGCCCTTTCATTTTGGCAATTTGGATACCACAATTCTCATATTTGTGGGGTTATCCATCTCCTCCATAAACTCCACATCTTCCATTGTATTACGACATCCAGTCAGAAAAATAGCATAGGCATTCAGTGCTTTCCCATCTTCAGACTTGATTTGTGGCCACTTTAAGGCTTTGTCAATGTAAGCGCTTGCTATCATCAGCTCATCTCCATAGTTCTTCAGAAGCATTCGTTTTGCTTCCTTGAACCCTCTTTGTGATGGCATGTGCTCACAGCTATGTACGAGTTCCTGCGGTTCTCCTGTAGTTTACTGTTGCTAGTAGTACAGTTTGTCTTGATCGTCAGTTTTCTGCTCAATAGCTTGTTCAAAATCTCTGAGAAAAGATCTGTACGTAAGTGGATCACCCTTGAAAACTGTAACCTCTTTAACTGGTAGCTGAGCTTGTTTCTGATGATTAACCAACATTTCTGTGATCAGATTTTGTTTTTGCATTACTTGAAGAATGTCATTACTGCTTCTGTCATGCTGTTGTCCGTCAGTGTTGTCTGTCTGTCTTGGCCTCACAGTTTGTGGCTCTGTAAATTGCTGCAGCCGGGTTTGAACTATACCTCCATGTACAGCCATGTTAGTGGGTGGGACAAGTCTTTGCTCCTCTGGCTTCACTTGTAATCGTCTTAAGTGTGAGCGAACTGTTCATGCCATCCTCTGATCTCTCATAGTCTTTAAGTACTTTTACTTGAGCTCTCTTTTCAGTGATTGCTGCTTCCAAAGTCAGCCTTTCCAGCTTGGCTTTAATACAATATTAATTAATACACTTCCTCCAATTCAAGCTCCTGCTTCTTCTGTAAAGATGCAGCATATTCCACTAAGCCAGCTAATTTTGCTTCTTCAGTAGCGCAAACTGATGATCTGCCGGACAGGACAGATGAACGTTCAAAACTGGAACCTTTTCGTTGCACTGTTTCGATGTTATCGACTGTTACTTGTGAAGCACTATCATCCGGATTCACATCATCTTCTATATCTCCATCTGGATCACCGTCTATGTCCTCATTATCATCAGCTGAACTTTCTTTGCTTATCTCTTTTTCACTCAAAGCACACATCCAGCTTTCAGCTTCTTCTGCAAACTGTTTCAGAGTCATCATCTTCAGCTCCAACCAGTTATTCACATCTGCATCTTTTTCTTCTTCAGACAGAAGATCTGCTACTTGTCCACTGCGTTTTAAACTCACTGACAAGAGTGTTGAAATCCTTATGGATTAATGTTTGCACTTTTTGCAGATTGCCAGCATCACTCATCAAACTTTCAATTTATTTTATTTTTCCAGTTATCCGACCTAATACTCCTCTCCTGGTTCCAATGAGCCTGTGCAGCTTCTCCTCCAATGCTCTGTTAACTTTCTCGTTCTCTTAGATTCCATTTTTTCAGCATTAATTACCTCCTTATCTTCAGCCATCATATCAATAAAGCAATGCCTAAATTGCGTGCAAATGTTTAAAAAGTATTTCCACTTTTCTCATCAGACATGTGCATCACAACTTCTGAAACATGCAGAGACTTGGCTTTTAATGAGCGCTGTCTGATTTGCAAGAGAAGTCCTTAAAGAAGCGACCATCTTGGATCAAATTAGCGACATCAATCTTCATTAACGTAAAAGAAACTGACGGTCCATCTTCATAAATCTGACACCATGAACGGATTTCAGGTCCTTTCTTTAAGAGTATTATTTTAGACATACTATACTACGTTTTTTTGACATTCTACTATGGCTTTTTTTTAAACATATTATAATTGGTCTTTTTATGACTTTTTTGACATGAAATACAATGAATTATTTTAGACCAGTGGTGGCCGTCAGGGCCAGCTAAGCCTTCTTTGCTGGCCTAAACAGAATCACAAAGTTATAGCTATGTTATAATTTAATAATTTTTCACAACTACACTACATGTATAATTTTTTTTCCCATTAGCTTATTTTCTCATTGCACAGCTACTGTCTTCCTCAGTTGCTCTGCTTCCAGTGCAGCTTGTTTTAAGTAGAGCTTTTATCCAATCAGATTTCACCTCTATGTCTCTAGGTAAGAAGAGAGGCCCGAGGCCCGCTAGAGAGCCTTTGCAGTTTAAGTAAAAGGGGACGTTATTGTTGATTGTCAGTGTTCAACCAATCAGATCATTAGTTTGACATGTTGGGCGTATTCTTTGACGTGCCAGTGGTCAAACAGAAAGCTAGCTAGCAGATCTTAGTATTTAGTAAGAGTTCAGGTTGAAACATATATATAAGAGAAGTTATGACATTTTTAGCGTTTTGCTCGGTGTAGATTCTTTTTTATTTTACCTAGCTGTGTTTTTTTAACACTCAATGGCTGAAGGAGGAGAAATGGATTTGGTGGCGGAGTTACTGACAACGCCTTTCTCGAGGACATTTCAGGAAAAGCGGGAAATCGTATCAAAGGGTCGGCCAACCCCACAGCTAGCAGCCTTGACCCAGCAAGTAAAAGGATTTGTGCGTCATTTTCAGTCCACCAACTACCAACGTTATTCCTGGCTGACAGCATTGGAAAAGAGTTGCAAATTGTATTGCTGGGAATGCCTTTTATTTGCGACTGAGCGTCTTGGTGTTTGGAGCCACGTTGGATTTGCTAACCTGGGTTGCCTTACCAAGGCTGCAACACGACACAAAAGAACGGCAGGACACTTACAAGCTACACTTCTCTTGAAAACGTTTGGAGAGACCCGAGTGGATCTACAGATCAACGAACAAGTTCGCAGGGAAATGGTTAAGAAGAATAGGGAAATACTGAAAAGGAGGATGGACTTTATCTGTAAATAGTGAACAGCATTTGGTAAGTGAACTGCTTTTGTGTTTTTACATCTGCAGTAGCTTTACTACTGTGTTAATTTGTCTATCGTGTTGTTTTTATTATATAGTTAATATTGTTCCCTCTGATGTAAATAATATTTGAATGGCCCGTGCTCTTGAGTGTGCGGTGTCTTAGTGCCTCAGTTTTGATGGATTGTTTTGTCATGCTTTGTTGTAAATAAATGTGTTTGTTCTTGTCATTGTGTTAATTACGTTGATTTTGACTATATGCATTGTCAGTTAATGATGCAGCATCCCGTCATGCGCGTATTCATGTATCTGCACTCTGCAGTTAGTGTATTTGTAGGTGTTGAGCTTCATGTAACATTTTATTTCACTTGTCAAATGTTGCAGTGTTATGTGAATATGAGGTGCTTACACGAAACAAATAACCGTAGCTGTGGCGTCATGAGGTTATTAGGAGGTGATTCAACTGTAGTAAGACGGCACAGAAGGCCCAGGTAGAAAATGCACGGCCCGCCACTGTCTTAGACATACTATACTATGACTTTTCATGAGTTTTTTCGACATATTATACTTGGTCTTGTAAATTACTTTTATTTACATGAAATACAATGAATTGTTTTGGAGTTACTATACTATGATTTTGATGTTTTTTTGGGATATAAAATACAGTGAATTGTTTTGGACATTATGTTACGTCCCTTTTCTTTACTGGTCTAGGGGATGATTAGGGAATAACACAAAACAACCCAAATTATAAACAAATACTTCAACATGGAGTTTAACCGTAAACAATATTTATTTCACTCCCATATTCCAATTAGTGAGTGCCATCTTAACAGCAGCTTTTATTTACCATTCGTTTATTGTTTGCACACATTGATATTACAGAATATCACCAATATAATCATAGATACATAAGACTAACATTTACAATATCAAAAGTAATGGATGAAAAAAGAAAAGAAAGATCACTAAGTATCAGTAAATCAGCTGAGAAACCACAATATTTCTCCAACAGAGAAATCACTGTCACCATGACAAAAGTTACAGTACAGAGATCCATAGATTGATCAGCAGAGTTGAGGAGAAACAGTGTCATAAAATGTAATAAACACAAATTATACTTGGTTATTACTGTAAAAATAACAAGCTGTAATCAGATTATAAAGTGAAGGGAAAATTTGGTTGTACAACATTTTAAACTTCTGAAACAGCTGATCATTTGTACAGTGATTCTCATAATTTGAAAGTGTTTCTGAATTATACATTAATATCTGGTTGACTGGATATTGTAGAAACATATGTGACATAAGGCTTAAAGCTCAAATTTAAATCTTACATGTATATAATTTCAGAATTGCATGTCATTTATGTATCAGAATATCAAGATGAATTACAAAACTAAAATTTGAATGAGGATCAATCCTCTTTAGAAGTTATAGAGTTCATCATTATGAGGTTCAATTTCTCAAGCCTGTGATCATCCATTACAGAACTGGCTGTGTTCAACCAGCAGAAGAGTTTGAATAGAAGCTCCATAGTCCCCCTCGTGCTGTGTGGAGCAGAACCCATCAGCCCGTTTGGACCACTGTCACTAGACCACTGTCTAACATCCAAACACCAGAGCTTTGTTGAACTCACCTCACATTGTTTAAATCTATGGCAGAACGGGCACACTGGCACTTTGATGGATAACACATGATCACTGGGAGAAACAAATAAGGCGCACGGACGGACGGACACACACACACACACACACACACACAGCAGTTATCAAATTGAAAAACTCGTACCACCATCCTGTCAATAGTCTTAGATTCATCTGCATTTTGTTGTTTTACAATAAGGTTTTGTATATATAAGATTCATATATCAACTAAAAGGAGCCCTAGTCATACTACAATCCTATATATTCAAAAGCCAACAGTCAGATATATACTCAAATATGCTGGGTCCAGCTGAGTTAGCACTTACACACACCCACATACTGTATACACCAATAGCATGCCGATTACCACATGATTGACATGACTGGGAGTTACAACAGGGAAACATTTGAGATTGATTTTTTGCTTTCAGCTTCAGTCAAACCAAATATATTTTGGTGCTCTTCAGTCACATATTAGGTATCATAGCAACATTACAACACTAATACTCCCCTAATGCAAGTATTTTGGCCATTCACAAAATAAAAGACAACTAAAAAAGCACAGTTTGGTCAAAAGTCTTTACAAAAGCAGACACAATAATCAAGGTCACAAAGGTCAAACTGTCTTGTTCCTGGGACTTGCATGCAAAGTCATATACAGTAGAGTATATACTAGAGTTCACAAGTACACTGAGCTGCTCCACTCTAAAAAAACTTCTACTTTACATAGAATGCAAAGCTTCAAGAGACAGATGGCAGAAAATAAGAAAATGTTCTTTAGATTAAGACTTGGGGAACTGAATTAAGACCAAATAAACTTGATTACAGAAATACTATTTGGCTTTGGAATAACATGTAATTAACTAGTTAATGAAAATGAGAGAACAATAAATGAACAAAAGCTCTCCTCTGTAAGCTGCTCTAACCACACAGCTCTTCTCTAACTTAACCCTTGATGCTTTATTGGGTCAACATGGAGCCTTAGAGCAGCACTGGCCTCACAGCTGCTGACTGCTGCTGTGTGTTACAACTGTAACATTAGAAACTAGTTCACAACCTTTTTCATCTGAAAACAAACGGATGAACCCACATCAGAGGTGGTGGACCATTGGAGATCAACCAGAAACAATGAACACAATTCTGGGTAGCAGTAATGTAATGCTTTGTCTTCTTTTTTAGGGACCACTACCGTCAGCTACATTTACAGTAAATAGTCAATTCCCGAATCTTGGCTTTTAAGATTTGAGTCAAGTCAAAGTCTTAAAGTTAGTTTCAAGTCCTGAACTTGTCATTATTTGTGTGTGTTGCTCTGCACTATAAGCATTATTAAATGTGGAAGCGATTGATTAAATGTCAGTCGGACACAGATTTTTGTCTGATTTTAATCCTGTATCTGAATTGAAAAAATAATTGTTCAACTACAAACTACAAATACTACAGCTGATTCAATTAGATTAAAGATTATATTTTAGTTTGGCCATTTCTTTTTGTCCACTTCCACATTGTCTCCATAACCCTGTTGCTCCATGGGTCTCACCCTCCCCTAACTCTAACCCTGCTCCATGGGTCTCACCCTCCCCTAACCCTGCTCCATGGGTCTAACCCTCCCCTAACCCTGCTCCATGGGTCTAACCCTCCCCTAACCCTCCATGAATGCAGTGAAATAAAGTGCATAAGGTCGTTACAGAGTACAGCAGCAACACAAAAAATAGAAGTCGACTAAAGATATAAATAAAACTCAGGTCACAACAGTACTTTAATCCTAATAATATATCTGTTGCCCTCTGTAAAGCATTGGCCAAGTGGTGGACAGAGTACAGCAGGAGGCCGGAGCATTCTTCCCTTGGTCAATGTTATATTTGCAGTTGAAACCAAGAAGAAAAAAAAGGTTGTGAAAAAGAAGAAGATAAAGTGAAAAATTCAGAAAACTTTTCATAAGACCATAATGAAATCCCCCAGTCAACAAAAAGAAAACCCTGACCAACCCAGGCTAGGCTAGGTACTTTATAAGGACTATTCCTAGAAACAATGAGTTCCCTCTACTATAAAGCCCATTGGATGATCTCACTTCCTGTTTGGCCCATGACCAGCTCCACAACTAGGACTACAGATAGAATACAGTGCACAGAGTGTGCAACCTACTTGTATTGTGCACGGGTTAGCACCGTGCTACAAACTGCTATTGTTGTTATTGTAGTTGCTGTGTATCTTTGTCTCTCTTTCTCTTTCCAAACCAAGCCGGTATAGTTAGAGATTTCATCCTGTTCAAGTTGTCTAAATGCTCATGGGGAAATGATGGCCTCTGTAAATTAAAGGTCTAAACCTGCTCTATATGAAAAGTGTCATGAGATAATTCTATTGTGATTTGACACTATTGAAATACATTTGAATGTACTTGAATGAACACAGAGGTAACAAAAAGACTACAACACCGTGCTAATCTCATACTAACACCATGCTAATCTCATACTAGCACCATCGTATCATTAGGCCCATGAGCCAAGTCTCCACACACAAACACTCAGCAGTATTCCTAAAGCTGAACTGTGGACGTGAGGGGGCTGAAGGTAACACTTTCAAAACGCTTTCAGTAACATGAACACTGAAAGCAGTGACCATGTTCTTCTCCTCACTTCCTTTAACAGAGCCCACAACACTAGGATTTCAATATGTGAAGTTTTTCTTCACATTTAGAATCTTGCAAAGTCGATGTCACTAATGCTCACCACTCTCTTCCAACACAAATACTACAAATTAAGTCCAGTCTTTCACTTCCTTGGTTTTCTTTACCCACGTAATCTGCCATCAATGAACCTCAATACTTCCTACAATGTTGTCACATTTAAAGCCCACCAATAAAGGAAACACTGGACTCTTTCTAGGATGAACAAATTGTTTCACTGATAAGAGAAAAACTGGAATGAATAAATTAGATTCATGACTAAGCGGTGAATATGACACGACTGTGTTGTTGTAGTACTTTAACTAGTGCTTTGTATGTGTATATAATGTACATTATACTGTATTAATCAAGGCAGCAGGAAAAATAAAGACTTCTCTCTGCCATTAAGGTTTCATAAAAGCCTGTGACACTTTATTTAATGACATGAACCGTTTGTGTATCTGCTTGTAATTCTTAGCAATCCTGTTTTTGTACTAATATTACACCTCACTACATGGAGTTTATCCCATAGCACTAAAAAACTGCTTCTCTGATGAACTGCAACGAGACATGTTTTCTACAATGACAATGGAGTTAACATACCTGCAAACTCATGAGAGGTGTAAAAGGTGACAATACCTCCACCTTTAAGTCAAGCTGCGCTACACAAACAGCCTCCTCTGTTTGTGTAGCGGGGGGGCTGCATGTTTCATCACGTTATGTTTTTTCCATCTAAATCACGATAATGACGAACGTTAACAGTCGACAAAGCTCCGCATATGCAGTGGACGTTAACCCAGCAAGTCTGAACTGTAACGGAACATAACGGAACTTAAACTGTGACGGAGGGAAATGAAGACTGTGTAGACATCTTAACGCTGATTGGACAAGACTCGACACGTCAAAGATGTTTTATTACGAAGATCACGACATCACCTTTTCTCCTCGTCTGACTCCAATCTGAGAAACGCTGGCTGGCCAGTTGACCCCCCCCCAACAAATAACTCTACAGATCTACACGATTCACGTGGATGACATATTTTTTTATTCAAAACGCCGAAAAGTGACAAGTTTGCAGGTATGAGTTAAGCTAACTATAATGTTAATAACCAGAGATAGTATGAATACAATACTAAAGTCAAATATAGTAAGGAGAGAGCCATAAAGAATATCTCAGGATATAGTACAGTGCTGTATATGACTGAGCAGTGAGTCTGAAACAAGGGTTTGGGTTCCAACACTCTTTTTTTTCTACTGCTTTCTAGAATTACAGCATTTCAAAGATTGTCCACAACGTTAGGTACCACGTTCACCGTTTGTGAATTTCCCCTGAGACTTTAATGAAGACGGAAACCTCCCAGAGCTAAAGAGAGGAGAGCCTCATCTCTCCTCTCTTTAGCTCTGGATCATCATCCTAGAGGGCATGTTTGTTATCTATAGTTATTATTGATCGTGTGCTATCATCCTGCTCTCTCTGTGAAAGCTACACAACACTTATTGACACTTCATAGAAACAACAGAGAGACAACAGCACAGCACATGTATACAGAGACAGACCGGCGACTTCCAAGTCCAACGCTAAGAGACCAAAGATGAGGAAGAGCCTGAGACACTGAATCAGGTAGAAACACATGCATGTTTGAAGGGTTGCTGTAATGATGTGGTGGAAGAGTCACAAATGTACTATGTGACAGAATTGATACATATTTGACTTGAGTGCATTGCTGTCCTGAAAGATACACTCACGTGACTACACATCTAGAGCAGACTGGATTTACCTGGCAGGGTTAGGGTCTGATAGAAGACTATCAAGCTGCATTATGGGAAATTTGGATCCAGGGCTTTTGGAGATTGACCAAAGTGACCAATTTCTTTGATTCTGACCACATTTTGTTGAAGGTCTCTTGAGAAAGAAAATGCTCTAACAAAATCCAGGAGTGACTTTTTCACCTCATATCAGCTACTTTTTTATTTGTTTAATGATTACTGATTATGAGACAGCACTGCTGACTTCTCAAAATGACAAAAAGCAACAACTAAGCAGACTTTTGATCTCCAGTCAGACCAAAGTGACCCCGTGAATGGATGCTATGTCAACAACTTATTTGCAGTTAAATTGTGTTCTATATGTTGTTTATTTAACATTATTTGGCTGCATTCCAATATGTACCATTGGCACCCACATGCCTGGAGTCACATGGACATGAGGGCCAGAAGCTAGCAGCAGTCCAGACTGCTTGACATAACAAGAAGACACTGCTAACGGGCCAATCAGAATGTAAAGACTGATGGAAACTAAATGAAATGTAATTGGTCCACAGGATCTAGTGTTATAATGGAATATGGTGTTTGGGACTGGACGAGAGACTGCAGGGTGAAGGGGCAGGATTTAGGTAAAGACCAGATGCTGCTGGTCCAGCAGGGTTCTGGTGAAGTTGTTGATTGGCCCAATGGCGCTGAGTGACATGGCGTTGTCCCGCCCCCAGAGCAGGTTAGGACCAAACACCACAGCCAGGTTACTGTTGGTCATCTTATTCACTTCACTGTTGGCTGATACCTAAACACACACACACAGACAGGTTACACAGGTAGAAAGGTTCCGGAGAGAGAGTGATGGGAAGTGAAGTCTGTACCTGTGCCAGGAATGTGACGAGGTACCGAAGTGATGCAGCGTTTTCCTCTGGCAGCGTCTCCACCATTGTCTTCATAAGGGCCACCTGGCTGTCACTGGAAACAGCTGGCACACAACAAACAGACACCATTGTGAAGTAGAGGTGGTTTAGGATACAGTACATGCTGTAGATCAGTAGTCAATCAAGAAGGGATCAGGTGACACAGGAACATTTGCATGCACTGTAATTCTGCATATAAATGAAATCAGATGAAAGTATACATTAAGTAATACACAATCTCCTGATTTTGCCCCTGTCTGTGTGTTGGAGGACTGATGACGCAGCGGGGGGGGGGGGGGGGGGGGTTATATTATATAACAACATTTTGGGCTTTAAATCTGTGTGCCAAGTTTGCTTATGTTTCGAGCACTTTTAGCCCCTCAAAAGCACCTTCATTTTTCACGGCGAAGACTGCGAAACATCAAAAGCTTCATGAACTGGCATTATGAACTTCTTACATTTGTGTGGAACTAATATGATGTTGATCTGATTTACCTACTAAGAGAAACAAGCCAAAGTATAAAGACTTTAACTTACTGTTACCAGTAGGTGGCGCTATGACTATGATTCGAAATTGGCCTGAAGACATCTGCAGGCCAATTTCAATTAGACTTCAGAGTCTAATCAAACATATGTAATCTGGAAAAGATCTGATGATGTGGAGTCGAGTTACATCAGTTTATTTGTTCATGGCGAAGGATTAAAATTTGCCGAGTCGCCACATCGCCGCCCTTTAACAAATTCTTACAATCTTCACAATGAAGAATAATTAAGGTCTTAAGGCTTTTCTGACAACATTTTAGAGGGATCTGATAAATCTGTGAGGAGCGGGACGTACCGACTTCCTGTCTGGTTTAGTGAATAACTAAAGGATTTTTTGTACGTCCCATCATGTTACACATACGTACCAAATTTCATACATCTAGGTGAAACCCAATGTTGGGGCTAGTCAATAGGGGACGCTATCGAGCCAATTTTTCATTGGACACCCCAATCAGACTGCAGTTTTCGCCACGACTGCCTTGCGTGCAAAATTTCAAAATTTCACCAGTATCCCAAGCACCTCCTTTTTGCGACGAAACACGTACGATAATAATAATAAACATTAGAAGAACAATAGGTCCTCCGTTCCGACTACGTCGGTGCTCGGACCCTAATATAAATAGTAGGTAATGCTTGAACATACAAGTGAAGTTGACGATGTCGTTGTAGAGCTGGTAGGTCAGCAGAGGCTCAGGCAGTTCCCTCAAGAATGTCTTCAAAATCACAGCAGCCAAGTGGATGTCTTCCATCTCTGTGAAACTCACTGGCTCACCTACCAACACACAAACACAATAAGAAAAGAACACGTTATCCATATTTCCCTTTGTCCATCACAGTCAGGTCCTTTTAAAGGGGCTTAAGCCCAGAACTCAATTAAAAAAATTAAGCCTGCGACAATTGACAAAGATATGTGATATACGTGTGAGTGTGCAAACAAAAGTGTGACATAGACTGTCTAAGTAAATACAGGTGTGTGTGTGTGTGTGTGGGGGGGGGGGGGTAAGTAGTCATACTACAGTGTAAAAAAAATATTATTATCATCAAAAATATACTGAAAGAAGCAATAGTAAAAGTACTCATTATGCAGAATAATAAACTAATTATATTATTGATTCAAATCATTTATCCTTTAATGTTGGAGCTTATTTTAATGACTTTATATACGGCAGGGGAGTTTAATCTATGATAATGCAACATAATTTATTACAGTAGTGGATTATATTTCGTATTAATCTGAATCAAAAGTACAATAATTACCTCTGAGATATAGTGGAGTAGAAGTTTAAACTAGCATAAAACAGAAAAACTCAAGTACAAGTACTTTATCATTGTACTTAAGTAAAGTAATTGAGTACATTTACATAGTTACATTCCACCACTTTAAACATAAATATATTTAACAACTGCTTTTAAACTCTAGTCAATAAATATGATGCATTTGTGAAGTTTTCTGTTACTACTCAATATAATACTTATTACTAAGAACGACTAATATTTTTAAATTTACAATTCCTAATTTATCTGGAAAGTAAAATAATGTTTCAATGATTAACACGTGTCCTGTGAATGTGAATAAGGTGCCAGAGTGCATAACAACTCATCAAAATAGAGCTTGTTCACCTAAAACAAATCCCAGGGGAGGATCCCCGGTCCCCCTTACACAAGTCCCGAATACCCTGATCCTGGTTCACGCCCCTGGTTCATCATGACCCCAAACCCAGTGTACTACAGGTTTCTCTGCAAATTATTTCCTATAAAGAAAATGTTGAATGTTTACAATAAAAATTTGCCAAATATGCACAATGTGTTGTGATATATAGTATACATGTGTATATAGTATATTCTTTTGCACAGATACTCATCATCCCCATCAATACACACAATTGAGTTGTATTACAGTTGTTGGAGTAGAGCGCTCTAAGATCAACCTACAGACAAGTAACCAAGAAACACACCAGGAAGCCATTTACCAAACCAGTGATGAAAATGACTGGCATGTCACTGTTATGAAGGGTATAGTTTGGTAGATTATGGCCTGTGGGAGGAAGAGATTGGAGGGTCAGCATTGAGTAACAAAGGGGGACGGTCTGATTCCTTATAAGTCTCTGATACAAACACAGTAGAGTAAGTTACAGCTGTATTGTTCTTATGCTGCCCGCTGATTGTTTTGAGTTTGTTCTTAACATCAGGTTTCTATTACTGGCTATAGTAGAGACAAGAAAAAAGTTTCTGTCCCACTATACATTTCCCAAGTTGGTAATACACCCACATTTATGAGCAGGTCATATGGCCTGACACCACCATATCCATCACAGATAAAAAAAATAGAGCATTAACTAGCTTAAACTAGCTTACTGTGTGTTGCACTAGCTGAATCTGAATCCGTTTATCAGTACCATGATGCAGGCCTTTTTACCTTTTTAACCAAATAAATTTAAACTTGTCACTCAAATATTTTATATATTTCATTGACTGTTCCAAAACAATACATGTAACAAACTGAGGGTACATCCCAAGTCTCTTAATTGCATCCCCGTTTCCCTCACTTTGTGTCTTTTCCTTGAGTCTTAGCCCCTCCCACCAGGGATGTATGGAGAGACGCAGGAGACCATGCGAGGAGAGAGGAAACGAGGAAATGTGATTTTAGAGGAATCAGACATCCTTTCCTCTGAAGCGTCAAGCGAAGCCACATCTGTTTCTGATGACACAGCTGGGTCAGCTGTCAGTCAGCTTTAACAGCTAGAGAGATTTTTGATGGAGTTTGTGTGTGCACATGTGCACTGCACTAATATTATTAATACATATATAATTATTTTTTCATAATACTAATAAAGACCAGGGGGCAACCTCCGGTTCTGCAGAGTGAAGCCAATACGGAAGTGTCTTCAAATCTGCATTCTCTCATTGTATAGAAGTCTATGAGAAAATAACTCTGCTTCTCACTTGATTTATTACCTCAGTAAACATTGTAAACATCAATACAGCATGATGTTCATTTAGTAAATTATGGTAAAATAGACCATAAAGCAGAGTATGCTTTAGGGCGGGGCTACTGTGATTGACAGGTCTGCACCAGAGCTGTATACACCATCACTACGTCACTCCTCTGCAGTTCCGTTCACCGGTTGCATATAAAACAAGATGGGGACAGCCGTAATCCAAGATGATTTATAATAATGCTAATTAATAGCAGTCCACTAACCAATGGGTGACGTCACGATGACGACGTCGATGATTATGGTTTTCTTTTGAACACTGGAAATTATTAATTAGGCTCATTGCTACTGGTAAAATTTAAATGATGTAACTCAATTCTAACCCAACACTCAGAAATGATCAGCCTCAAGTGATTGAATGAAATGATGATAAATGATGTAAAAAGTGTTTAGTCTCTCCAGCTCTGACTTTAATTGTATCCATAATAAAAGTTAT
Organism: Leptoclinus maculatus; assembly: GCA_032191485.1. Taxonomy (NCBI): domain Eukaryota; kingdom Metazoa; phylum Chordata; class Actinopteri; order Perciformes; family Stichaeidae; genus Leptoclinus; species Leptoclinus maculatus. Next base: position 764,174 of record JAVDOI010000060.1, on the reverse strand, counting down.
TGAGGGAAATATCAGATCATGAAAAGACAAATCTTTCTAATAAATGAAGAAAGTTGTTCAGTCTACAAGCAACATATTTTGAACCAACAGAAAAAAAATAAAATAGAATATTTAAGGAATGATACAGTTGAGATTCATCTGGTATCTGTCTTCTAGTGGTCTAAATCAGTGGTCCCCAACCACCGGGCCGCGGACCGGTACCGGGCCGTGGATCATTTGGTACCGGGCCGCACAGAAAGAATAAATATTATATTATTTCCGTTTTATTGATTATCAGAGTCTGAAAGAAGTTTTATTTTGAAAAATGACCGGATTCTCTCCCAATTTCATCCGCCTGTGCCTACACATGTCAAGACGCTTGTCTCGGTCACGTGATACGTTACCTCAAAAATTAAGCACGCAAACTAGCGAAAATGAGTAAAAACTTTTGGAGAGCTTCTTTGCAAAGGGGAAAAGCCCACTAAGGAGACAGAAGAAGAGCCTACAACTTCCAAGAAAAAGAAAGCTTAATTTAACAGACAATATCAGGAGTCTAATTAAATATCAGGAGTATTTCTGACGCTCCAAGCCCGCTCTGCAGAATATGTGGCGACAGAGGAAGATCAGCTGCTGGAGATTGCAAATGACGGTGGCCTTAAAAGTATGTTTGAGACAACAACTCTGCTGGTGTTTTGGATTAAAATCAAGGCTGAATATCCTGAGATCGCCACAAGAGCACTGAAAACCCTGCTTCCATTTCCAACATCCTCTTTGTGAAGCGGGATTTTCTGCAGTGACAGCAATCAAAACAAAATTACGAAGTAGACTGGACATAAGGAACAGACTTCGGGTGTCATTGTCTCCCATTATCCCCAGATGGGACAGTCTGGTTGCAGAGAAACAAGCTCAGGGCTCCACTGATTCAGCGTTATTTATTTATTTATGCATTTTATATTTGTTTTCATGCCGATCGTATAATTTTATTTCGTCGTGTTTTTCCGCCACACCTTGAAGGCCGGTCCGTGGTGCAAAAAAGGTTGGGGACCGCTGGTGTAACGGATCTCCCGGTTCGGATCACTTGCGAACGGCGGATCTATTGAGTATTTTGTTTTACAGTGTAATCATCATAGTGTGTAATAAAGTTTTACTGCTGCTGTTCCTTTTCAAGTAACAAGTCCCCGAATATCAATGCAGAGTGTCAGTAAACAGATATAAAGCAGCAGTGTGTTCACGTGAACGGAGCGTGTTAGAAGCATTTAACTGTGAAAGTCACGCCCCCTCTGTGAGAGTCACACAGACAGGTGCTGCAGACACGCCCCCTCTGTGAGTCACACAGACAGGTGCTGCAGACACGCCCCCTCTGTGAGAGTCACACAGACAGGTGCTGCAGACACACCTCCTCTGGGAGAGTCACAGACACACACCTGGTGCAGGTGCTGACAGAAGCAGTAGAGTGGAAGCTAGACAGGCCCAATAGTAATATCCCAGTCACCACATAAAGGTCTACCCTCTCCCCAGACAATGTAGATAGTCTCATCTTTTTTAATTTTTTTTTTTAAGTTGTAGACCATTTCACAGTAATGGTAAACATTCCAAGTTTATCGCAGTGTATTTGAATGACAGAAACTGACAGGAAGTAAACATAGACCCAAGTTGTTGCCTAGCAGTCCAGTTCAGTTGCTCTGCTTTTTTCTTCACTTTTTTGATGCTGTAGACACTGGCAGTTTTTTTCTTTCAATATTGATCAAAGGACGAGGGTATCAACATACCTCATGTTGCACTTAAACTTAACAGAATTGAGTATTCCTGAATGTTTTATTTTTATTTGTTATTTAATTCATTTTGTTTCAAATGGGACATATTGGACAATATTTTTGTTTTAATGGAAGACTATAGCCCAAAGTTCTTTGCTTTAAGTGTTCTTGAAGTTCTTTAAATAATAAATGGAAAGCAAAGTTATATTTGTCCCCTCCCCTTTTCTTTGCTGATCCGAAAAATGATCCGAAACTTGACTCAAAAACCGTGATCCAAACCGAACCGTGAGTTTTGTGATCTGTTGCACCCCTACTGTCTTCACTCTGCTGTGAAACTTCAATAATAAAGAAATCTCCGATCAGTCCAATCACATAACTGATGAACAATGAGGGGGTTCATCGGCCAATAACAAGACTTCAGTGAAGGCTGCTCTCATGCATCCTCACTCATGGCTCCTCAGAGATCCCTCCTCACTCCTCGCTCCTCAGAGCAGAAATAAGAGCTTTGGGACGGCCTTCAAGATGGCGGAGCAGAACAACTTCCAATTTAAGTGAGGATCAAAGATCGAGGATGGAGGAAATGCTAATAAGAGACTTGGGATGTACCCTGTGTCTAAGTGTTACTAAACAGTTGAGTCTACACCCTTGGCCAAAAGTTTTGAGAATGACACAAATATTAATTTTCACAAAGTCTGCTGCCTCAGTTTTTATGATGGCAATTTGCATATACTCCAGAATGTTATGAAGAGTGATCAGATGAATTGCTAGTAAGATTGCACCGAAATCAACTATTTATCGGATCATCAAGAACTTCAAGGAGAGAGGTTCAATTGTTGTGACGAAGGCTTCCGGGGCGCCCAGCAAGTCCAGCAAGCGCCAGGACCGTCTCCTAAAGTTGATTCAGCTGCTGGGGCAAGAAGGGCAGCAAAGAAGCCACTTCTATCCAGGAAAAACATCAGGGACAGACTGATATTCTGCAAAAGGTACAGGGATTGGACTGCTGAGGACTGGGGTAAAGTCATTTTCTCTGATGAATCTCCTTTTCGATTGTTTGGGGCATCCGGAAAAAAGCTTGTCCGGAAAAGAAAAGGTGAGCGCTACCATCAGTCCTGTGTCATGCCAACAGTAAAGCATCCTGAGACCATTCATGTGTGGGGCTGCTTCTCAGCCAAGGGAGTGGGCTCACTCACAATTTTGCAAACTTTGTGAAAACCAATACTTGTGTAAATTCTCAAAACTTTTGACCACGGGTGTACACTGTGTTCTAGATGAAGAAATATTGTATTTACACGTTTTGAACAGCCACTCAGACAACTTCTGTTACTATAGCATATTGTTATAAACGCATATTAAAACACATTCCATACTTTTCCAGAGTTAAATGTCCAGACTTGTCGGTAACTTGTCCAACTTTGTGACTCTGGGTGCGGACGACCCTGTGACTGGACTACAGTGCATTTGGCTTTCACTTGCTGCCTCTCCCATGTTGGAGACGCCAAATGATTTTACGTTAGGTTAGCGTCTAGGTTTCTTTTCCCATTTAGAATCCTTAGCCAATCAGGCTTTACGCTTGGGATTGTCAGCCCACGGGAAAAACGTACTGCATAGGAACCCTGTATACCATATAACCCTGTATACCATGGGTTAGTGCTGGGCGGTATGACAAAAAATTTGTATCACGGTATTTTTTAAGATTCTGGCAGTTTCACGGTATATCACGTTTTATTTTTTTTCCTTGACTGTGTTTTTATATAGGTCAGTGTTTCCCCTACCATTGTATTAGGGGGGTGCCCCGCCCCCCCTTGAAGGTCAAGTGAATTTCGTTTAATTTTATTTTCTATATAGCGCCAGATCACAAAAGAAGTCATTTAAGGTTACTTTCCTATAGAACAGGTCTATACCTTGTTCTTTTATGAAACAAACTAAATAGCCTTATGTTATTTATCTTATTGACACGACAGCATGTCATTTCTGTCTCTACATGGTCGCACGTTTACAATTCTCCTCTGCTCTCTGTATCGCGCATGGCGGAGTTCCGCCCCGATGCGCACACAGACACGTGTGAGCAAAACACAGGTGAGCACACCAGCGGACAGAGAGCACGCTTCGCTAAGTACAGGAAAGAGCCCAAGTGCTGCACGCTTGGGATAGCAGTTTGGCTGAAGTATTTTCGCCCCGGTAAGACATACCTTGAATCCAGTGTTTTAATCATTGCTCTGAACCCGTCTTTCTTAACTGTCTGTAGCGGGTTCGTTATTGCGTTCGTAATGTCGCTCCACCGCTTGCTTTTCTTGTCATATGCAGTGCTTCGAGCAAATGCCTCTTCCAGCGATGTGTGACCCTTTGGCTTCACTGTTTCACTCGCGTTAACGTTACTGGTTGACGACCGAAATCACACTCTTGGTATTCCAACACATGTTTTCTGCTGAGGTGATGGAGAAAGTTGCTAGTGTTACCACCAGCGTCAACAACAGTGGCTCGACACACTTTGCAATATATAGTCTTTTGGACGTCGCATTTTTTAAAACCAAAACACTTCCAAACAGCTCCTCTCTTGGCCACAGACTTTATTGGTGCATCTCCGGTCTGTCTTTGTTAATCCTGCATTGCTCTTTTCTGTTCTTTAATGTAACGTTACTGTAGCGACAGAGCCTCTCCCAGCTGTTAACAGACTGTTGTGCTAGCTGGCTAACTAGCGAGCTGTACCCAGCATGCCGTTCGGCAGTGAAATTTTATAAATGTACAATTATTAGTGTTACAAATTGTTTATTTGTCACAAACTGTTGTGTCGTGGTGTTTTGTCCTGTTAAAGAGCGTTAGTTGTGGGTTATTAATTGTTGTTATAAAGTTATAACCATGATTAGGGGTCCCTCTCAATACATTTAAGAAAACTAGCTCCGACCGCAGCGCCCTTAGCGGCGAACAATATATTTAGCTGCCCGTTGAAGAGTGACAGCAGTTGTTTCAGCTATGCACCGGTATGGCGGTGTGTGAAACATTTATATCATACGGGAAATTAAAACCGGTATACCGCCCAGCACTACCATGGGTATTCAATTAAAATTCCAAAAGGTCCAGATTGAGAAAATCTCCTCGTGCAAAGGTCCGGAACATTACATTAATATCCAACTTGCGCTATTTAGTGCCATATATATATTCAAGAAGCCTAGTAGTAGTAACAACGTCTCTGTGTAGTCAACAACTGTCAAATCAAATAAAGAAAGTACACATCAATTATATTTTAACAATTATTATTCTCAGTTGTCAAATTTAACTGGATGGATTATAAATACACAGAAATACATAAATAAATGTTCTTCTCTCATTTCAAGTAAAATAAGGGCTTCATCTAAAAATAAAATACAGAAAAAAGAACTTCTTAAAGAAAGTGCTTGATTTTAGAAAAATGTATGAAAAATTAAAGTGTGGCTGGAGTTAACTTTTTACTTCTCTTTTGTTAACTCCATTTCACATCATAACGGTCTCAGTCAACTTCATAATAAACAATCTCTACACATCTCAACATCTTGCCCTCAGTTCAGATTGGAGTGGGTATGTTTGGTCTGAAGACTTATGTTTGGTCTCGTAGTGGCGTTTCACATTGGCGCATTTAATAATGGCCACGGTATCTGAACATATGAGACAGAGTGGTTTAGTAGCGCCAGCAGGAAGAATGAACAATTAAGAGTCCGTCCATTCTTTGTTAAAAGCTCTGTTTTTGTGAGTGAAGGCTAGAAAAGCTGCGCAGGTTAAAATAGAAGCGCTCCGCCAAAGTGTATAATTCTCAATTATCCATCAGTTATACGTCCGGGTCCGGATAAGAAAGCGTCTGGGTCCGTATCCGGACCGCGGTCCGCCTATTAAAGACCCCTGCTGTATACCATAGAGCTGTGCAGGGGACCAGACCTCATAATCAGTGGAATAGTCTCAGGCCACGTTCACTCTACTTCGTTTCCATTTGGAAACGCATAGGTTTTGCTACGTTTACACTGAGTGTCCACACTATGCCGGCGTTTTCAAGCAGCGAAAACGGAGGAGTTTGAAAACGCTCCCGAGGACGGATACGTTTGAAAACGCCGGGGTTGCGTATTCGTGTGGACGGTCGAAAACGGATAAGTTTAGAAACGACCACGCACACACCTGCATTCGCTACTTGATTGTTTTTTAGCAGTCACGACGTGTCCTCCCAGGTTAATTTAACATGGAGAACTGATTACAGGTGTTGCTGACCTTGTTGTCTTTACCAGCAGCTGTTGTCCAGTTAAAGTCATTATTGCATTATTACGGAGGAAGCAGCTGTTATTGGAGCGATTAGTGAACGGCATGACCAGCTGCGTTATCAGACCTACGGAGCGGCCGTCTGAAGTCACGGTTAGCGGCTTTAGGGAGGACGATGGACACAAAACGGAGGACTTTCCTTTTCTTATTAATGCTTATTTTGTTCTACACAACTATTGTGAAGTCCACAGATAAAATGTAAAGGAACAAAAGCAGTAATTGCTCTCCAGTAGGACAGATAGTTAAGCCACCAGCAGAGCTACGAGTGAGAACAGACAACAACGAAACCGAGGAAACGAGTGAGAGACGTGTGTTGACTACATTTATGGATCCATAATCTAGTAAATTTGTATGTGTTGATTTTAAAGTAAATTTGATGTGTGTGAGAGAGAGCACAAGACCCGCAACGCTGTAACTAACGTTAAGTCTGACAAATAAAACTTCTAAAACTTTCCACGAAATGTGTCTGTTTGAGTTCATAGAGGAAGATTTTAGAGAAGATCTTAAGTATCAAACACGACATTTCATTATTAAAGACTACTTTATTACTCCGTCGTATTTTTTTTAACTAAGCAACCAATCTACTTCCTGTTTACATCGGCACTCACCCGCATGCCCAGTGTACGTGAATAGTCACGTGATATTCGTTTTAGTCTGGACGGAGATCATTTCGAAAACGATGCTGAAAAGCCGTGTGGACGGAGAAAACGGAGTAGTGTGGACATGGCCTCATAGTCTTACAGCTCTGTCAGTCCTTGACGCAGTACCATTACCATATATAATACCATTATAGCAGTGGTGGGCCGTCTTCCTGCTGCCTTACAGTGCAGTCGCTTTGCTGCTTGCTCTTGCCTCTGCTTACATTTTCTTGCTTTTCTTCTTGTTTTTTTTACTCAAATTGCCAGATATGTCACATATATCACTCTTCAACGTTTGAGTGAAGACGAATCCAGAAAGTCGTCGAGCTATTTGGGTTGTTAGCTAATGCTAACTAGCAGCTAAGCTAAAGCTAAGTAGCAGCAAGATGCCTCCCTTCTCCACGGACAACTACCACAAACTCCTGCACTGCAGAAGATTGCAGTCTTGGAAACCAAAATCCACCGACTAGAAGTAAACGTGGAGGTAAATGGACTGTGTGGGAATGATACCACTTTACCATGGACTCAAAACATTGGACAAACGCAAGCGAAGACACAGCTAACTAGCACCACCAGGCCTACCAAGAAACAGGAGGAGAGAGCAGATAATGTATCTTCAAATGGTAGTCCTCCCTGGAACTCTCTCGGTGCAAAGCCAAAGAGAAAATCATATCCTCAGGATGTGGGAGGACGACTAACAGGCAGAGCCCAGCGCCCTGAGATTTGTAATGCGACTGGCTGGCCTGCACTACCACACAGGCAGAACTCCTCCTCAACTCCTACACTCGAGCCGGACAAAGCCATGGACAGCTGAGAAAAGCAAAACCAGCAAAAAATCTCGACAACAACCAAGCCTACAACTTCATAACAGATTTGCTCCATTGTCGCAGGATCCTAAATCTCCATCTGATGACCTGGATAAGCAGCTATCTTCTCAAAGCAGGGTAAGAACTGAGAGTAAATGTGAGAGTAAAAGGCCGCTGGGAAAGCTAATGACTGGGCCTGAGACTCTGATTGTTGGTGACTATGCTGTAAAAGATGTCAGAACACTGTGCAGCAAGAATAGCAAAATACTCTGCTTTCCGAAAGATATGGTCTCCAACATGAGAGACAAAATCCTGGACATCGTGGCTGACCATCCCACGGTGAAAAACATCATCGTGTATACAGGAAGCTGTGATATTGTGAAACAACAGTCTGAAGTTCTGAAGCGAGACTTTATTGATCTGTTAAACACAGTCAGCTCTGTCAATGCTGAGGTGTTTATCGGTGGCCCTCTTCCACCAATCAGAGGAGGAGATGAAGGATTCAGCAGGCTGTTTGCACTGAACAAATGGCTGTCAACTGCATGTACTGACCATTCAGTACATTTGATCAACAATTTCTACCTTTTCTGGGAGCGCAGACATCTTTTTAAGGCAAGTGGAGTTTGCCTGAACAAGTCAGGGGTAAAACGGTTTACCTCTAACCTATTTTTCTTCCTGCATCATCCGTCTGTTCCCACTTGTTTAGACAAGAGGAGTCTAAACAAGAGATAACCCCAGCATCGCCTTGGAGACCTTACGGGAAGGATGCCCCCACCTAACGACAGCCAAGAGGAGGAGTCTTTACCTCCCTCCCCAGCACCTACTTCCACGCCCCAGACTCCATCCAGGTCCCTTTCCTCTCTCACACTCTCCCCATCCTCCCCCCACCTGGAGTTCACTGACCACATGAAAGAGCTGGTCATTGCTGGAACCAAACACACTCCTCGCCCCACTCCTCGACGTACAGTTCCAGCCCCACCCCGGCAACTGGTTCCAAGTCTTCAGCCAGTTTTGACACAATCTGCGAAGTTAAAGCTCCCTGCCCGTCCCCCACCTCCACTACTGTCTCCCCTACCTGATAAAGGCAATAATTGATATATTCTGGGTCCAGGCTACAAGGCTAATGACACCAATGATTCTCTCCAGGAAAAGTCGGGGCCCTGTATGCAGCTAGCCTTCTCAATTCCTGTCCTGATAGTTTATAGAAAAAGAAAGGAGAGGCTGCGAAGAAACGATAGTAAACCTGCAAACTTATCATTCCTCGTCAGCCTGTCCAAATAAACTGGGAAAATAAAGCTTTAACCACATTAAACTTAGCTTTATTAAATGTCAGGTCTCTGTCTGGAAAAACATTTTTAATCAATGATTTCATTGTTAGGCACAAACTGGACATTTTGTTTTTAACTGAAACTTGGTTAAACCAAGATAACAGTGCAGCTGTTCTTATTGAATCAACACCTCACAACTTCAGTTTCATGAGTGAACCAAGAGCGCATAAGAAAGGAGGTGGAGTTGCTATTTTATTTAATGATTCTCTTCAATGCAAGCAGATGTCCTTTGGTCATTTTAGTTCTTTTGAATATGTGGCTCTGAATTCCACTCAAGCTTTATTCCTAAACATTTACAGACCACCTAAATACTGTGCAACCTTCTTTGATGAGTTTACTGAACTGCTGTCTATAATCTGTATTGATTTGGACTGTGTTGTTATTGACTCGACTACTGTAACGGTGTGTTTACAGGTCTCTGTAAAAAGTAAATCAGAAAGCTGCAGCTGATTCAGAACGCTGCAGCTCGAGTCCTCACTAAGACCAAGAAAGTGGATCACATCACTCCAGTTCTGAGGTCTTTGCACTGGCTTCCTGTCCAACAAAGAATTGACTTTAAAATCCTGCTGTTGGTTTATAAAGCACTGAATGGTTTAGGGCCAAAATACATCTCTGATCTGCTGCTACCTTATGAACCATCCCGACCCCTTAGGTCGTCTGGGACTGGTCTACTTTCTGTTCCCAGAGTCAGAACTAAACATGGAGAAGCAGCGTTCAGTTTTTCTGCTCCACATATCTGGAACAAAGTCCCAGAAAGCTTCAGGTCTGCTGAGACCCTCAGCTCCTTTAAATCAAGATTGAAGACTTTTCTGTTTGCTGCTGCCTTTAATTTAACCATTTTCAAGGATATTAATCAAATCTCCTGCATTTTACTACTGTATTTTATTTCTTACACTGCTTTTTAGTGTTTTAATGAATGTTCTTAATTGTTTCTAAATCTCCTTTTCTTTTGCCTTATGTTTTGATGCTTTAATGGTTTTATGTGAAGCACTTTGAATTACCTTGTTGTTGAAATGTGCTATACAAATAAACTTGCCTTGCCTTGCCTTCTCTGCTGGCCTAAACAGAATCACAAAGTTATAGCTATTTTATAAATTTAATAATTTTTCACATGTATTATCATTTTTTTTCCCCATTAGCTTATTTTCTCATTGCACAGCTCCGGTGCAATGAGGAGCATTGTTGCAACATTGATGCTCTGTTTCCAGCCTGCAGCGCTGCTTCCAGCACAGCTTATTTTAAGGAGAGCTTTTATCCAATCAGATTCAGCCCCTATGCCTCTATGTAAGGAAAGAGGCCCGAGGTCCTCTAGGTAGACTTTGCCGTTTAAGTAATGGGGACGATATTGTTGATTGTCATAGTCCTCAACCAATCAGATCTTTAGTTTGACATGTTGGGCGTATTCTTTGACATGCCACTGCTACCCAGGTAGCCTGCTAAGTACGTCTGCATTAACGTGCGCCGTGATTTGTCAGTGGGCCAGCGTGACTTTTGTCAAACAGAAAGCTAGCTAGCAGATCTTAGTGTTTAGTAAGAGTTCAGGTTGAAACATATATAAGAGAAGTTATGACATTTTTAGCGTTTTGCTTGGTGTAGATTCTTTTTTTTTTTTTTTTACCTAGCTTTGTTTTTTTAACACTCAATGGCTGAAGGAGGAGGAGAAATAGATTTGGGAGTTACTGACTTTGTTAACAAAAAAAGGAGGATGGACTTTGTCTTTAAGTGAAGGCAGCTTTGGTAAGGGGCCGTCCAGAGTTTTCAACATTTTCACGGTCGTACAAAGCATACGACGGGGGGGAGGGGGGTGTCAGTCATGTACGACTTTAAAGTTTCGTAAAATGTCGATATGTTTCGGTGAACGGAACTTGAATTTTTTAACGCCTGGCGAGCGGCATCTCGTGCAAACACTCTCTCTAATGCTGCGGATTGAGTCAAATTTCTTTGCGACGTCCACGCCGTTCGCCTTTTCCCAAAAACGTAACGGCCGAGCGAGAGCCTGTCAGACGCTGAAAGAGCTGCAACAAAGCGCTGCAGGAACGCCCGAGCCGGTGGGGGGATGGGAGGTCTCCAAGCTACACCTTGCTTGTGCATGGAGGAAAGCGAGGCAAGGACGATAACAACAACAACATTGGGGGGAAATTGCACCAGTGCCGTGTGTGCATTGAGCTGTTCCCGACTCGCTATCAACTTCTGAAACATCAGAAACTGACTCGGCACAAACTAAAAAAAGGAAGACCGTCAAAGCTGTGAACATTATCAACTATTAAAGGTTGTGACTTGAACTACCATGAAAAATAGGACAGTAATTGTCTTTGTGACTTGAAGTACCATGAACAATATTAAAACATAATTTGCTTATGGTTGGCGACATATATATTGGATACTTTTTTCCAGGTCTGTTGTAGAGTGTGGGTTGCACTTTTAAAGTGGTTTTATAATACATTGTTGGATACATATCTTCTATATACATATTATTGTGTTTGTGTCTATAGTTGGGACTCCTAAAATCTAGACCACTGTCATGTAATGTGATAAAAATGTTGATATGTACTACTTTGGGGGGGTGGGGTCTGGAAAAGTTGTACTCTTTGTACTACTGTGAAAATGTTGATAACTTTGGATGACCCCTAAGTCAACTGCTGTTGTGTTTTTACATCTGCAGTAGTGTTACTACTGTGTTCATTTGTCTATCGCAGGGGTCTTCAATTAAAATTCCAAAAGGTCCAGATTGAGAAAATCTCCTCGGGCAAAGGTCCGGAACATTACAATAATATCTAACTCGCGCCACTTAGTGCCATATATATATATATATATATATATATATATATATATATATATATATATATATATATATATATATATTCAAGAAGCTTAGTAGTAACAACGTCTCTGTGTAGTCAACAACTGTCAAATCAAATAAAGAAAGTACACATCAATTATATTTTAACAATTATTATTCTCAGTTTTCAAATTTAACTGGATAGATTATAAATAATACATAGAAATACATAAATAAATGTTCTTCTCTCATTTCAAGTAAAATAATGGCTCCATCTAAAAATAAAATACACAAAAAAGAACTTTTTGATAAACTTAAAACATCTTAAAAGAAAGTGCTTGATTTTAGAAAGATGAGCCTTGTGGCTGAGGCTGCTGACAGGTATTTGCTTGATTTGTTCACATAACTCTTCTTTTTGTTTCCCCTCAAGTAAAGTTCCAGCTACACTCATGCCCTCCTTGACAACCTCTCCATCAGTGAATGGCTTTATGTTGACCCAAAATCCAAGCAACTTTCAGGGAACATTCGTAAGCACGTTGTTGGGCAGTGAATGAATTTGTTAATATTCTGGTGGAACGTTCATATTGGGCTCTTAAATGGTTTATTTTCTGTGCCCTCAGTTCGGATTGGAGTGCGTATGTTTGGTCTCGTTTCACATCGGCGCTTTGAATAATGTCCACGGTATCAGAGCATATGAGACAGAGTGGTTTAGTAGCGCCAGCAGGAAGAATGAACAAATACGAGTCCGTCCATTCTTTGTTAAAGCTCTGTTTTCGAGGTCCACTTTTCTCTTTTTAGAGCACGCCATGTTAACTTGCTTCTCCGATTTACTCACTTCTCTCACTGCTTCTCTCTCACTGCTCTCGCTCCGTCTCCCGCCTGTCTGCGTGATATCACTCGACTCACGATGCATTTTGGAATAAACATTCGATTGGCTGAGTAGCGCCACGTGAGATTATTTACAACGTATGTAATTGGTCGGTGTGTTTCCTGAACTGCTGAACGAATGCCGTAAAGGCCAGAAAAGCTGCGCAGGTTAAAACAGAAGCGCTCCGCCAAAATGTATAATTCTCAATTATCCATCAATTATACGTCCGGGTCCGGATAGGACAGCGTCTGGGTCCGGATCCGGACCGCGGTCCGCCTATTGGCGACCCCTGGTCTATTGTGTCGTTTTTATGAATAATATGAATGGCTCGTGCTCTAGCGCTGCAGTGTTGCTGGGTTGATTTGTCATGCTTGACATTTTATGTTGTCATATAAATATATGTGACTGGTTCTTGTCATTGTGTTAATTACATTCTGACTTTACACTCATCGCGGGGTTATTTCGGACATTTGATTCTCTGTTTGAATCAGTAGGGAACAGCTAACTGCTGTTGTTTCCCCGCTAAGCTAGTTAGCTTAGCCTCCCTGAACACACGCGGGGCCTCAGCTGTTTTTTGTTATTGTTCCGGGTTCAAAAGGTCACCGCCCGTTGTCTGTTACGTGAGCGCAGTCCACCGAAAGCATTATATTTCCCACAATTTAAGCTTCTGCATTTTCCAAATGCACTAGTATTATTCAAAGGTATTGTTCGGTTCGTAAGCCTCGTACCGAACGGTTTAATACGAATACGTGATGTTACACCCCTAGAAACAAATAATAACCGTAGCTCAGTAGGACAGCACAGAAGGCTGCATTATAGAACTGCTCAGAGAAATACTAAAATGTTGGCACAAGGTGATCACGAGCTCCCAAAGTCAACACATCCCGCTTCCTGCGTAGACAGGAAGTCAGAAGACAAAACAACAAAGTCTGAGCAGTAAAGTCAACACACTGGTTCAACAGGCCTATTGATCCTACCTGAGTTGTATCTGAGCTGGACCTCCTTCACCAGAGTCACATTGGCAGACCGTCTGAAGATCCCTTCAATCTCCAAACCTGAGACACACACACACACGCACGCACGCACACACACACACAGCACAGTAAAGAAGCACAAGACAGTTCTTACTAGGAGAACAATTCATTGAGTGACCTGCAGTTAAAAGTATCAATTAAAAGTATTAGTACATCATGTTTGTGGTACCTTGCTCTGAAAGGAAGGTGATGGTGTCTCTCATCACCAAGGGAATAGGATCTGGATTCCTCTGTCTCAGTCTAACAAACACACACACAGTGGTTAAGATAACAAGCTGAGACACAGCCAGTGTCCTTAAAGCTGACTGGAGGTGTAATACAATACCATCCCTGGCTTTCCTGCACTTAAAATTTAGAGCAAATGGTGTGAGTGAAATGTACCAAAGCACAACCTAACAAATGTTTTACTATCATATATGATGTTTCTGGATTAATATCACTGCTGTATTTTACTGCACTAGACGTTTACGGTTGTGCTAATTTGAACATCTTTGTATACAGTTAAGTCTACAGCATGCATCATATTCTATAAGATCATCATGTGTATGAGAACCACAAACCACACTCAGAAGAACAGTCCTGTTTTCAGCTTCGTAACGATGCATTTTCTAGTTAATAGTACGAGTATTTATTTAACAAAACGTAGAATTCATTAAACTCATGAAGGAACACTTCATCCATCAGTTTATCAAAAACACTTGTATTTTCTTTTTCTTTTCACTGAACAGGAAGGGTATGAAAAAAATGTAATCTGAAAAACGACAAGTAACTAAGGGGTCATCCAAAGTTATCAACATTTTCACAGTAGTACAAAGAGTACTACTTTTCCACATTTCTGGGAAACGGCGTGGACATCGCAAAGAAACTCGATTCGACTCAATCCGCAGCATTAGAGAGTGTTTGCACGAGATGCCGCTCGCTAGGCGTTAAAAAATGCAGTACATGAGTGACAACCCCCCGTCCCCCCCGTCGTACGCTTTGTACGACCGTGAAAATGTTGAAAACTCTGGCCGGCCCCTAAGGTTCCTAGACAAACGTAGTAGAATATAAAGTACAATATTTGCCTCTGAAAAGTAGTAGAGTAGAAGTATAAAGTTGCATAAAAGGGAAATACTTAAGAAAGTACAAGTACCTTGAATTTGTACTTAAGTGCAGTACTTGAGTGAATATAGTTATCAATCGATATATCAAAATATAACAGTCAAACAGACTTACATTGCTAGTGGCACCCCAAACACCTGGTTGGGGAGGGGGGGGCTGTGGAGAGGAGACGTGGGGGGCTGGCCGGTGGGTTTCAGAGATGCTCTCAACTTGTTGTCATACCTGATAGAGACAAAGAAGATCAGCTGCTGTCAACTTTTACTTTAAATCTGTGGATTCAAAAAGTTAACAAAGATGTACACAGATGTAATTGTGTGTAGGTTTCAATTATTTCTGGGATGAAATGTATTTTAACAGGATACAGAAGTTAAATAGCAACAGTGAATGTAATACAAACACCAATTTCAAAACCAATACCATGACCTATTAAAAGACACAAAATGATAACAGTAGGAAATCAAATACAGATATGGATTGTGAATAATGGAGTAGATTTGTGGACTGTGACATTAGCTCTTACTCTTTGACGCGGGCAGGAATGAGCAGCTGCTCACATTTCACCACATCTTCCAGCTCACTCAGATAGCTTGCATAGTTGATCTTCCTGCCAAACTTAAAACTACAAAGAGAGAGAGAGAGAAAATTCACTTCAGTTACCTTGTCATTTGCTGCATTCACACTCTGTTGTTCTAAACTTGTTGCATTTCCAAATGCTGGATTAAAACTGGGTTGAATTCATAAAGTTGATGACAAAATACATTTATTTTTTTAAAGAAATGGACAACACGTGAGACACACTAAGTAAATCAGAAAATATGAGTATATTTGATAAAAGGTTATAATGTCAAAGTGCCTCAGTGAGCCATCACAGGATGACAGTGAATAAGCATTCACAACAACAGGACATTCAGCCATGTTTCATTTGATTATTTACCCTCCTCCCATGATTATGACAGCTGTTGTATAGTTGTCCTGTGATGAACGGCTACATGTTTGGACCTGGTCTTGCACTGTACTGCTCTGCATACAGACGGATGACCATAAAGTAATATAAATCGGTCTTATCTCAATCAACAGGAAATTGCTTAATTAAATTCATAAAAATCATAGTTCATGTTTCTCAAATGTGACAATTTGCTGCTTTTCTTTCTTACATGATAGTTTAATAAATAGCTTTGGTTTTTTTGAACAGTCGGTCAAACAAAATAAAGTATTTTAAGACGTAAACTTGGCATTTTAAGCATTTTTTGATGTTTTGATGAAGACATCAACTACAAAAATAATCAGCAAGTTAATCAATAATGGAATGATAAATGGTAAATGGACTGTATTTGTATAGTTTTTTTGTAGTCTTCCGACCACAGAGTGCTTCAACACTACATGTCGTCATTCACCCATTCACACACTGATGACAGGGGCTACCATGTAAGGTGCCACCTGCTCATCAGGACTATCTAACATTCATACTACATTCACACACAGTAGGAACAGCCTAAAGGACAACTTGGGGTTAAGTGTCTCTCCCAAGGACATGGAAATAATGTCTACAGACCCTTTTGGCTACTCCCTGAAATGTGTCTGTAGTAACAGGAGCCGGGGAGGAGGGGCCAACTTTGAATGCTGTGGGTTTACAGTTAACAGCAACCAACAATGTAACATAGTATACCTTTTAATAAACAAAGGCTTTTAAAGAAAAAACTAAAATAAGGTATGAAAAGAATATTGTTTTGCTATCAGTAATGACACTTGGGTATCATATATTTCACAACACATTTTACAAACGTGTGTCAGTACTCTTATTGAGCCGGGTCTTGTTAGCCGTTTGTCAAGTTATACAGGAATTAAATACTTTGAATGTGAAGCATGCTGGCTTTAGCTGTTACCTGGAGAAGTGATGTAACAACTCTCCTGACTCAGTGTGTACTCAGTGGAGAGTGAAACACTGTTGGATGAAGTTGTTGTAGTTTTCTACAGCTGCCACTAGAGGTTACTAGAGCTATGTCTTAGTGATTTCATCCGTTATGTCAATGAAGTCACTTCATATTTCTGGGAAACTACAGGAACTCAAATATCGTGTTGAAGTAACAAGTATTCACATCACTGTACTTTATGGATCCATGGAAACACTGTGCTATTTTCAGATTGAGTTTTCTTATCGGTGTAACTGTTGCCGACAGTAAAAACATGTCGGTGATTATTCAACAGCAGGATGGAAGCACATGAAGAACTAATCTGAAGACCTTCACAGCTTCTGCATGAACGTGTGTGTGAATGGGTGACTGTAGTGTGCAGTGCTTTAAGTGGTCGGAAGACTAGAAAGGAGCTATATAAATGTACCATAGCTAATCTCTGCATGCAGGCAAAACAGCAGCACAGAAGCAGGAAGTGCACCATTGCAAATAGTTTTCATGTGTTCAGGATGTGATCTAACCTTAAACTGGTCAATTTTATACTTGTTCTTTCTGTATTAATCCTATCAATGCTAGTAAACAGACATTGATCATTATGTGTGTTGTAATATTCAATATTAATGGTTCACCCACAAACCCATTTATAGCCCCCACCCCCTTATAAATCTTAAGCCCCTAAACTTCATCAGAAGTCATTTTACCCTCGTTAGACTTTTGGATTATGTGAATAAAGAGGAAAAGGTGAATTTAGGTGAAATGGTGTGGTCAGAGAGAACTGTCCTATATAGGACTAGTCATATTGTTCTGATACACACAAAGTAGTAAACAATGATGGCTTACACTGTAAAAGTGTCAAGAAAACCTCCTGTTTAACATGTACAAATGTCAATTTACATCTCTCGAAACATTTGATTTAATGTGACATAAAAAAGAACCTGATGATTGGTTTGAAGAGGAACAGCAGACTCTTGATGAACATGGTGGGATGAACGATATACAGAGCCTTGATGTTCTTCTTGTACCTGAAAACACATACAGATGATGTCCAGTTAGTAGGATCTCTGAAGCAGAGTATGCAGCTGTATGTGGGTTTCTAAATATTCCACTCATTTCACTGAGTAAAGAGCTTCCACTTTTACTTTAGGAGAACATCCAACGCACTTCTCACTTCAAAACAACCATCGACAGTGTGCTATAAATTTGTAGGTCAGTTTTTGCTTGGTCACGTTATTGTCTTTTATTTCCATACATAAGTGCCACTCATTTGGCAAACGCGTAGAATGATAGCAGATAGTTTCATTGATCTAAAACGTCACTATTACATTTTAGATTCAGTAACTCAAAGAGTGAGTTCTGTTTTCTTCTTGATGATAATCCTACAGCGAAGATGCAATGTACAAGGCAGTAAAGCCAAGAGAAAAAATGGCTGGATGAATTGAGTTCAGGTGATTTTTTGTGTGTAGCAGGATCATAAAACTCTCCGTTCGGATCGTGTCATGGATTTGAGGCACAGATCTCGAAATTGGATCAGCACAAAAAAAAGGTAGCAAATATAAAACCTTTCTGCCTCCGTTACCAATTGCCAATCATTGATAATCCATATTGGTCAATACAGATGGTTTTGTTGATTTGATATTTTATGGCAGCTGGTGTACAAGGCTCCAGACTATTTCATTTTCACCACCATCCCAAAAATCATATCAACCGCTCTGAAGTCAGTGTAAACCATCAACCATTATAAATGTTATCTTTTTACTTTGTTATAGTCATCTATTGTGATTTTTGCATTCAAACGCACAAGGAAATAAAAGATTGTATTTGTATTGATTAAATCAAATCTTAGTTTTAATTAGAGCTAGTGTTATGAAGTACAACAGGTCATAATTCATCTCTAATATCTATTTATGTTGTTGTGAAAACATCTTCTTCAAAGAAATGGATTTATTCAAGTTACTCACCAAAACCTACGTTATACAAAATGACATCTAAACACATCATGTTAAAATGTACCTTCACCCAATACTGATTTTCCCGTAACAGAGCCTGAACGCATCATAATGTGACTGAAAGGAACCTCCGTATGTTAGCCGTTAAGCTAGGTTTATGGTTGCCGTAGTGAAGTCAGCGCGAGGAGTTTGCGCCACAAAACAACGTAACCATGGCCTGTGAGAAGGCTCCGCAAGTGGTCACAGCGCGGTATACGGCCGTTTTATGGCTCTGATAGAGGCAGCGACCTGTCAATCACTGTGTAGCCCCGCCCTAAAGCATCCCCTGCTTTATGGTCTATTTGACTCTAAATGGACCATCATTTACGAAATGAACATCATGCTGTATTGAAGAAGACTTGAAACTAGAGATTGAGACCATAAACTCGTGTTTACTGAGGTAATAAATCAAGAGAGAAGTAGAGTCATTTTCTCATAGACTTCTATACAACCAGAGGTGTCGCCCCCTGATGGACATTAGAGAGAAAGCGAGTTTAAGACACTTCTGCATCGGCTTCACTCTTCAGAACCGAAGGTTGCCGCTGGGTTTTGCAGGTTACACTTGTTGTCGTTTTGATTCTTCACAGTTCATTTTGTTTGTACGCCCTCTGGCGTTTCAGAGAATCACACAACGAACATCCCATTGGGCATAAACTGGAGCATGCTTGGAGCTCGCTCGCCATCTGCGGAGGCTATGTTGCAAAGCGCAAGTACAAACAAAGCTTATGCGCCGCGACCACTTGCCAAGTCAATTTCACAATCAAACAAATTCAGAGCGCTTTTTGCTCACTTTAAAAGAGATGAAAGTGACGGATTAAGGTAAGACGAAGGCTTCAGTCACTTCTCATGTGATGTCTGTGGCCCCTGTCTGTACACGCCGTGTGACATGTTGTACAGATATTAAGTGATTTGTGATATTGGACTGTAGAAATAAAACTGTACTGAAGTGATGTTGTTGAGCTTACTTTCTGTCAAACTCTCTGTATGCGTCTCGTAGCCAGCTGAGAGAGGGTTTGTTTTCCCCGGTCAGCCCATGGTGGAAATAGATCAGTGTGTAGTCACTTTCAACATACTGATCCAGTGTTCCTTTAAGATACCTGCAAAAAATACAACAAATTAATTGTCATTTCAATAGATACATGTGTATCTCAACTGGACTCAATAATCTGGTCCAATTTTACCAGCAATCACATTCACACCAACCTTCTTAAAGCTGCAACACATTACAGAAGCCCTCAGGACATATGGTGAAAAACAAACATCAAAAATCTGAAGTGACATTTCCATTCACAGTTCCACGTTATTGAGAAACAGGACTCACTGAATCATAATGCTTTGTATTAAGAACGCTTGTTACCACCCACAGAGCCATCAATACACAAGCAGGGATATTTACACAGCACACAATAGATATAAAGTTAGTACAGAGTATTGTGTTGTATACTAGATATTCTATCTATGTGAGCAACATGAGATTCCAGTGTCTAATGCCCCATGGTTTATCTCTCACTGAATAAAAGTAGTATTATTCTATACACAAGCTTTTGAACTAAATCATTTCACACAAACATATAACTAACAATTACATATACGTTTTTGCTGTATTTTATTCCAATTCTATGATTGTTAAATTGGTGAGATAACCACTTGGCTGTGTGCAGGGCATTAACAAACAAAGCTACGAGTGTACAGCTCTGTTAGTTTTCCATTGGTTCTTACATCAGCAGCTTGTGATGGTCCAGTTGGTGGTGTGGAGGCATCCTGCATGCATTAAACACGATCACCTTCCTGCCAAAGTTATCATCACCTACAGACACACAGAGAGAAAGAGCGGGAATCAACATCAACTTTTTACTTTCACTCTATAACATATTGTTAAGAAAACATGAAGTCAGACTTCTGCAAATTAACATTTTAGTGTGAACATGTATTTGTAGAAGATAAAAGCAAAGGCAAACTGAACCATCAACTTTACAGTGGGACACATTGGAAGACTGACCTGCCACTTCAATGATCTGATGCCTGGCGATGTCATAGAACGGATGGTCCCACGGGAGGTGAGGAGAGCCGGCGTCGAAGCGCTGGGAGATATCCGTCTCTGAAACACACACAATAAAAACAGCAGTAACACTCTGGTCTTTAATACTTTAGCACCGGGGCCCGTTTAATACGGGGTTGCAGTACCATCCCTGTGTTGGTCTGTCCGTTCTGGGCTGCTGTAGAAACAGGACTGTCCATCATGAAATGAATGAAGAGGACTCGGTCCCTGTGTAGATATATATGGCTTTTTCTAAGCTAACAAAGTTACAATGAGTCTTAGTTTCAGGTCATTATACACTAATGAAAACAAAGTTCGGAATATTATATTCCATTTCTGACAATTAATCCTCCTAAATGTTAAACACTGTTCCTTCCAGGGATTCATTCATACTAGGATTCAAGGATTTATTATGGTCATTATACAATACAGTCGGTTTCTGCACTGATTAATTTCATTCCTTTGTATTGTTAGTGTTGCTGTTCAGCAGCATGTCTCAGGAGGTAGAGAGTTGTCTGGTAATCTGAAGGACCTATGATCAATGTCGGCTTTATACCTTTTTTTTATACCAAATCACTGTCAAAATCCGAGAGCGCAAATGAGATCCTCTCGCGCGAGCACACATTGTCTGGAATAGAATAATGGCGTGAATTTAAACCAATCTGAGCAACTTGACTCCATTCACAAGAGAAACACGTTTTTTTATTATTGTATTTCAAAACGCTATTAACATAATTGTATTTCATCAGCCTCTACAGTCTGAAAAGTTTACAAAACCTGTCAGACAAATGTAGAACATCCTGAGATGTAGTGGAGTAGTGTTTAGTGGCGGATTGAAAACCACCTCTATGTGTTTGAGGGCTCTCTCGCAGACATTTTGAGCCCTTTATGAACCCTTACCGTAAGTCAGCATGGTATGCTGACTTAGCCTAAGGGAATTACCCACAAATCATTGCAATGTGACGTTAAACACGGGGTAACCAGTGGACGCACGGAGACGTACAAAAAAAGGTAAACAAAGAGGACAGCTCACGTGTGTTCAGCCTGTCATAATACATTTACTCAGAAACATTAAAATAAATAAACATGAAATCAGAAGATATTTATTTATTCGTCAAATATTTGATTTTGTCATTGAAGCTGTTTTGACAAAAACGAGTAAATAGATTATATAAAATGACCTCTCATCTTGCGAGGAAAGGGCATGGAAGACGTTCAAATCAGGGAGTACAATGTATAAAATAAATACCTACAATTAAACATCATATTTTTTGTCGTTTTCATGGCAACATGATATGTTGCAGCAAAGTGCTGTCCCATTCCTATTTACACCATTTCAAGCCCTCACAGTCTCTCACACTCAACCACTTACCAGGTGACGTCAGTAAGTCCTTGAGGGTTCAGGGTTTAGGGGGGACATTGGGATTTGGCCAAGGATTGTAACCAATTAGATGTAGAGATACAAGGGAGACTGGGTCCGCCCACTTACTGTCAAAAAGAAAAACTACTCGCGAGCGAGCGAGCAGTTTAAAGTTTCGCGAGCGGGACTTTTGCTCGCGCGAGAGGGACTTTTGCTCGCGCGAGAGGGACTTTTGCTCGCGCGAGAGGGACTTTTGCTCGCGCGAGAGGGACTTTTGCTCGCGCGAGAGGGACTTTTGCTCGCGCGAGAGGGACTTTTGCTCGCGCGAGAGGGACTTTTGCTCGCGCGAGAGGGACTTTTGCTCGCGCGAGAGGGACTTTTGCTCGCGCGAGAGGGACTTTTGCTCGCGCGAGAGGGACTTTTGCTCGCGCGAGAGGGACTTTTGCTCGCGCGAGAGGGACTTTTGCTCGCGCGAGAGGGACTTTTGCTCGCGCGAGAGGGACTTTTGCTCGCGCGAGAGGGACTTTTGCTCGCGCGAGAGGGACTTTTGCTCGCGGAGTGATGTAAAAGCGCTCGCCAAAGTAAAATGTGCGCGTGTATGGATCTCATTTGCGCTCTCGGATTTTGACAGTAATTTGCCTTCATAAACTTTATTGTTTATGATGTTAAGCGACTTAGAGTGGAAAAATGCCATGGAGCTGAAAAATAAAACTAAAGAGTTAAACCAACTTAAGTTAAACCTCATTGTGGTAAATAGGTTTATATTTTATATTGTGAAACTAAAAATGCCATGGAACTGAAAAATAAAACTAAAGATTTGACTTGCATGATGCATTTTATAAAATTGGTATCGAAAAAGTGTCAACGCTTTTCAACTGCATTTTTTCACCTTTCTCCTTTAACCAAAAGTAAACTAGACGACTGGCGAAGACAGGTTTTTACTACATTTACATCTAAATGTAGTAAAAACATTTACATCTAAATGTAGTAAAAACATTTACATCTAAATGTAGTAAAAACATTTACTTCTGTCAATATCAACTATTGACAGAAGTATACTTCACGTGTTCTTTTTCCTGAGTCTGGAGGGAAGTTGCTGTGTGTTACATTATTATCACAAAGTATCATTAAAATCCAAATGTTCTTTATATTGTTTTTACCCTAACCATGGCAGGGAAGAAACGCCAATGTCTCATGAACCTTCGTGGTCCATGGCTCCTTAAATGTCTAAAATTAATAATACTGTAAATGTGCAGAAATCCCCTTTTTGAATAAAAGTACATATTCTCAGAATCAGCTTTATTGGCCATGTACGCGTTGTCATACAAGGAATTTGACTCTGGTTTTTCGCAGAATTTGGTGCACCAAAGACGAGCATTAAGCTATAGAAATAGACCATCTTCCGCTGATGGTCTCGTTTACTGATGGAGGTCATACAGAGGCATCGGTGTTCATTTCAGACCGTTTCATAGCCACTTTAAAGTTATTCACAGTTACTTTAATGTTTTCCCACGGTTTAATTAACATGTATTAACAATAATAAAGTGTCATTTCATTCATTTTGTAAAGTTTATCACATGTAATGTTGTGGAATGGTTATTTCCTGCCTGTGCTTTTACCGGTTTTTACTTTACAGGGTAGTGTTGGGAACGAAAAGGAGCGTGTTTGAGTTATCAGCAAGTATGAAAACTAAATTATTTACATAATAACCCTGACCCTCCAAGATAAAGAACTCTGCTAAAGACTGTGTGTCTTTAAGTATATGAAATCCCCTGCAGGCCTTCATATAAATCATGCCCTACACACCTGGTGATACAAGGACCGCTAGCACAAACATAATCAATAACTAAATAATGAACCCAATCCCAAATACCAACATTGACTTCTAATATGAAGACCAGAGTACATGTCAAGTGCTTTCTGACCAATCGTTACATACAGCTTTCATAGTCTGCTATGGAACATGGCGCTCCTCTGACCTGCAGCTTTGAGCTAGTTAAGTTAACATGTGCATGTTCAATAAGACCCGCGATGGTGAGATGTACGCCTGATCGTTAACTAGTGGTCCATTCAGACGGTCTGAAGGGAATTCTACCATAATAATAATAACTTTATTTATATAGCATCTTTAACCAGATGAGCAGATTGCAGGGCTGGAGGCTACAGCAGACAAAAGGACTTTATTCTTGTAATATTACAGCTTTTCCCCTGAAAATATTGCGACATTATTCTCGACTTCTCAGAGAACACAGATTTTTTTATGTACAAAAAGTTTTTAAAATAAGCAGACATTTTTCTGAAGCACATATGAGCTATTAAAGTTCAGGTGGTTGTAAATTAATTCAAATAAATTGATGCTTCATTGAGGTTCATAGGTGCCACATGCACATTTAAAGAAGTTACTTCCCCAAACAAAAGACACAAAACAGGAAGGGGAAGTATCATGTATACATGTTTGTTGGCTCAGCAGTGATAAGATAAATACTTAAAAGCAATACAGAATGCCTGAGCGCCTTACTGGATTATATTCCATTATATTTAGGGTTCTAACCAGGAAGGATAGTTCCAAACATAGAAGGGTAGAAACCTATATTTGCTGATCCTAAGCTGGAAAGAGACTTAGACCAATAACTGGAAATGATGTGCATATGCTACTCAATAAGTATTACCCTTCTCGGCCACATGATGGTGCTGTTATGAATGCCAAAAAAATGCCTTTTTGTTTTATTTTAATACCTCTGTTTGCTACCCAATTTTCTGAGGATCACTATTGGAATAACATTGTTAAAATGTATCAAAATATTGTGGATCTCTAATTTAATTTTTAAGATATTGACCAATGAACTTCAAAAGGGCGTGGCTCATCACAAAAGTAGACAAAAGTCTTTCTGATTGGCTGC
Organism: Leptoclinus maculatus; assembly: GCA_032191485.1. Classification (NCBI taxonomy): domain Eukaryota; kingdom Metazoa; phylum Chordata; class Actinopteri; order Perciformes; family Stichaeidae; genus Leptoclinus; species Leptoclinus maculatus. Next base: position 739,416 of record JAVDOI010000060.1, on the reverse strand, counting down.
AAAAGTGATTATAATTATATAATAATAATAATAATAACAACATGCATATTCTGGTGATTAGCCTACATTGTAATTGATGGGACCTGGATAATGGATAGTTGACCCTATGGGTTAAGGTCAGCCCTGTCAATAACATACGTCTCACCTGACTTTGTGAGAGTGGACTCATCAGGGGGCCACTGCTGGTCCTCGATGGTGGTCAGCTTCAGTTGTCCTAGCTGTGCAGTCGCAGGGTCTTCACCCAATTCTACCAGCAGCTCTGAAGACATCACACCCACTGTGGAAGAAACGCTACACTCACCCACTCACACTGAACAGCGATGTCTCTCACACACACACAAAGCTGCGTCTTCCACGGAGCAGCAGCCAGAGTCCTGCAAGAGACAGAGACAGCCGAGGTCAGTTGTGCAGAAAGTACATCATGAAAGTACAATAACCAGTTAGACAGTGTTGTGTGCTACTCATATACTGAGATACCATATTCTATATTGATCTGATCATTGTAGTTTAGATGCTAATGTTTAGCTGCGAACTAATTTCACATGTATATGTTGTGTTAATTGTATTACTTAAAAGGGCCGGATCCTTTAAAACACAACTGAATGTACGGTGAGATACCGTTGGGTTAGTGAAAACATATGTATTCTTGTTATTGATGCATGTACACTGACCCTTACGCGTCTTATTTGTTTCAGGCCTGATACTGTGAAGTCTGGTGCCCACAACCTGCAGTTTGATCTCTCCTCTTTGTTTTTCTTCAGTTGAGAGGAAATTAAAATATTGTTGCTTGAAACCGACTTGTGCTGCGTTTCTATGGAGAGTCCCATGCGAGCCGCCATGTTGGCCCATTGTTTTGCCCTTCAGAGATCATCGTGCATGTCACCTGACAGAAAACACCGCAGCAATGGAAATTTGCGAAAGTTGCAACACTTGTCCAATAAAAGGTGCGAATAGATTTGTGCAACCAGCAGGATCCTTTGACCCAGAGCAGCGTCCGGCAGTCTGTCTGAGCTACTGGAAGATATTTTCTTGAGTTTCCTTTTAGCCAAATGCTAAAAAAAAATGCTTGAGTGAATCTGAGTTCCCTCTGGTAAACAGTTCATCAGGAAGTACATCTAGGGCGTTTATTGTGTAAGATGAAATGTGTGAATGTGGTCTGCGCTGCCTCTGTCATGATGGAAAGAAGTAAAAAGCTTTTGTACTACTGAGCCTCCGTCTTTGTACAATAAAGTCTCTGTATTGAATATGTCTGTTCCACACATGATTGGTCGATGCCTCTATTCGCAGTGCAAAAGCTAAGAAAATTGACCTCACTCGAGAAAAATATGTCGCTTTTTTAAAAGCCTTAAGGGCAGACATGAAACAGGGTTTAGTAATTAGGATACAAATGAGTGTATTCCGTTACTGTTCCAGGTAAATACGACGTAATCAGATTACTGAAACATTTAGTAAAAATGGAGATTATAGCAAGATTACAATTTGAAGATACATTTTAAAATATAGAATGATGACGGTTGTCACACAAAGGCCTCTAACGTTTGTAAAAATTTGTGCTGGGCAACGATTAACATTTTTAATCGCGATTAATTGCATGATTTTTTTGCGATTAATCGCATTGTTATGGCAAAGTTCAATAATGAATTCAAAAGTAGTGTATTGCGCACTTTTATTTTAAAAGTACTGCTATATGAACAAAAGGGCAATAACATTTGGTTTGCAAACACTTTAAACAAATCAGGTTCTTTTTAACAGGAGTTATTCCCTTTCTGTGCTCAGTGTGCTGACTTTATGTGAAACGTTCCACTGCTGTGCAACATGAATAAAATGTTTCAGCACGTTTCAGCAAAATGTCTGTCTTCTGTTTTCATGACAGTCAGAGCATGTGAATGCAGCTCTACTGTTCATCAATATAATGCTGTAACTCCGAGGTGATGATGGTTACCCAGCGATGTCCAGTAGTCTCCAGTGAGAGCAACAGCTGGTGCACGTTGTAACGCCGTCGCTTTTGTAGTCCTCTCCTTCCCATACAACTCGGGTATTCTTCTCGTGACGGTGCGTCTTGAGGCTCATACGTGCCGTCATTCGTTGCGATTAATTAATTTTCAGTGACTTTTATTTTATTTACGTAAAATACAATGAATTGTTTTGGAGTTACTATACTGTGATTTTTATGATATTTTTTTTACTTTTCATGATTTTGTTCGACATACTATGACTTTTTTTAAACATATTATAATTGGTCTTTTTATGACTTTTGACATGAAATACAATGAATTGTTTTGGACTTATATTACTATTTTCATGAAGTTCTTTTGACATATTATACCTGGTCTTTTATTTACATAAAATACAATGAATTGTTTTGGAGTTACTATACTATGATTTTTTTTCGCCATTCTATTTTTTGACATTTCATGAATTTTTGTCAACATACGCTTGGTCTTTTTATGACTTTTTTGACATGAAATACAATGAATTGTTTTAGACATACTATACTATGTTTTTTCGACACACTATACTATGACGCTTTTCAACATATTATACCTGGTCTTTTCAGTGACTTTTATTTAGATAAAATACAATGAATTGTTTTGGAGTTACTATACTATGATTTTTATGATATTTTTTTACTTTTCATGATTTTTTTCGACATACTATACCTGGTATTTTAAATTACTTATTTACATCAGACCGACATCTTCCACAATACTAATCGGCTGCAGTTTGTATCCACTTCGCTGTGGCATTTGTTAGCTTGTCTTGCTTTTGTTCATCTATACTTCTCCCACACGCTGCATCCAACGTAGTCTCACGAAGACTTCCTCCACCGCTGCCAGTGAGCAACGGACTTTCAAAATAATATATATATATTTTTTTTAAATGCGTTAACGCGCGATAAAATAATTGTCGGCGTTAATTAATTAACGCGTTAACTTGCCCAGCACTAGTAAAAATACTTTCTTCATTATTATGTACATAAAGCAGAAATAGGGAACGTCACTTCACTTTTCTGGTCCAGCAAACATAATACAGGACAAATGTTGGTTAAACCTCTGAGCTCCACGGACGGTCCGTGGAGCTCAGAGGGTGTCGCCTACATCTCGATTACACAACCATAGCTTGATTTTTTTTAAATAATCAGCAAAACCCGAGCAATACTACTATCTAAGTCAACTTTTACACGCTCCAAACACAACTGTAGATAATCGCCATAGAGAACTACAATATCTGCCAAAATATGACCAAAATCTCACCATGATTCAGCGATCTATGGACTCCGCTTCGATTTTTCGACCCGAAAGTTAGCCGCCACCGAAAAAACAGAGCATGAACTAGCATGAGCATTCCACCCCGGAGCCGGCGATGTTATCCACATTCCTGTGCTCCAAACCGTTCAAAAGTTACATTCAACAAACCGCACAAAGCCACACTCCAACACTGCGAAAAATCTGAACCTCACCTTGAGGTGTTTTTCAGGGCGAAAAACGTCGGAAAATCCTTTTAATCCCATTGCAACATGTGCTCGCCTACTCATTCTCTGTCTACAGTGTTAAAATGGAGGTTCTTCATGAAAGTATGAGAAGATGGTGGTCCTTCTCCCGTCCTTTTCCCGTTCGACTAATCATTTTTCGCTCGGGGGTTGACCGGCGCGTTTCTCGATTTTTAGTGGCTAAAACTTCTTTCAATCACTTCAAGAACCTCCTTGTTGCATACACGTCATTCACACGGTTCTAACAAGTGGTCATATGACAAAATCCACCAATCATAGCCCCTATACAGGGCTCCATTGACTCAGACAGAGACGAGAAAATTGCATGGAGAAGTGAAAACACCCCAGAATGGTCAAATATTGCAAAAAATTTCTCAGAATTGTGCCAAACTGCTGTATGATGTTGTCCTTGACCAATATTAGTGATAAACAAGTGAAATATATCGTTATATAGTATATAAAAGCTGTTGCAGCTGCAACCAAAATGTGAATCTCGGCTGAAATTTAATCTTCAAACCTCTATAAATCAGGCATACTTCACTCAATCAAGGTACAAATTGCTGTGGATACGTTATTATCTCTTGTACTATAATGCTGCAGTGTTTTAGGCTGATAACTACATTATTTCAATAACATTTTGACAATGGGAGTGCTTTTTGGCAGGCGAACCTAAGGATTTTCAGTCTATGCTGTTTTCTATCTTCATATAGTATTAACTTGTAACATATACACAATATTTCCTCATCAAATATTAATATCACACTGTTGTATCTGATTTATACATCCAAAAAGTATTCAAATAGACCTTGTAGTTACAGAGCTACACTCTCTTTAGTGTGGGCAGCACATTTTTGAGCAGAGGCCTCAAAATAGGGCTGGAGTTTAAAAGGTTTTAATTAATCTACTTTAATTTACATGAGTACTGCTGCTGCTTCAAGTTCAAATCCAGCAACTGTCCTGTGCCAAATTATTGGATGATTATTGATTTTCACAGCTGGAAGACAGAACTGGAACTGTAGCGTGATGATGTTCCCCTTCTCTGCTTAACATAGAAAACAATGCCTACATTTCAGGTTTTATTTTCTCTTTTCTTTATTTGCATAGTTGGTATTGAGGCAATCCAAAAGAAACAAAGAAAGTTATCACATTACTTTTAAAAGTGCAAGATCTGAGATTGGGAGCATGTTAAATTGCCTCTCAATGGCTCTTAACATGTCGAAGATGGGCCGGTGGCTCACAGCTAACGGCTAACAGCTCATTACTAACAGTACAAACTACAGCAAAAGTGCTGACAGACCAAAAAGAGCAGAGCTAAGGGCACGCTCACATGCACTAACATGCACTAGAAGGCTAGCCACTAGCTGGCTATGTGAACAAAGAGAGGAGAAGCTGTGATAAGAAACTCTTCATTCTCTGCTCAGGTAGACAGTACTCTATATCTTTACTGTGAAAGCAGAGTAAAAGTACACATCTCAGTGAGGGATGATGACACAGCCCCTCTGTTATGTCCTCTACTGAGATGACCCTAGTTTACATTGAAACAAGCCCACAGCTCCAACAACTAACTGGAACAAATGAATGAAGCATCGCTCTTCTCTCACACATTGCTTTAAATAAATATCGCTACTAACCAATAGCCCGTCAGCCTATTGCAGCTGACCGACCACAGACACACACAGCTGGCCTGTTTCTTAGGGGGGGGGGGGGGGATGTCAGCTGGACACCAGCTGACTGTGACATCATCTGTATGATGATGAGCTCATGATTAAAAATGAAACCAGAACCAGCAGCACATTTCATTTTCAATCATCTCTGTTGGACCAGACCAGATACTAGGGGGTACGGAGGACTTCTTCTTCATCATCAGTCAGAAGGCTGAAATCATTCGTTAAATATAAAGAAATATATTCAACGGCAGACAATCAAGGCAATCTCAGAGGCAGCTGAAAGAAGCAGCCAGTGGATTTGGATCAAGCGGAATGACCCATGCTGGGCTCCAAATATGTCAGCATAACCCACTTGAGAATCCCCACCTGTTAACCATTCAAGCGTCTACCATTCTCAATGTTGTCAATTTCGAGACAGTTGGGCACGGCACACAAGCTGTGGGCTGATCATCCTGCAGCTGGCCGCCCTTGGGGAGGGTGTATATTGTTGAAAGGCCGAAACACTCAATGACACAAGGGAACATTACTGATGATGTGTTCTGGGCCCAACTGTCCCAAAATTCTACAACCTAAACCAGACCAAGATACACCCCACACCGGAACGGCTAACGCCGGAAAACCCCCACTTGTCGATCGCCAACCACTCAAAACAAGGTTAATTTCCTGGAAGTGCTCACTACCTTGGCAAAAAAGACAGACAAACATCATGTCCTGTGTTTTTTGATTCTACACTGTACAAAATTACATTCAAAACACATCATAATGAAACATCAAAATTGACCTTTGCCCGATACTCATTTTCACTGAACGCATCATAATGTGACTGAATGGAACCTCTGTATGTTAGCGGTGCTGCTAACGTTATTAGCTCTCCTTCTGTCAACCCCAACACAGATTTGTTATTCGCAATGTTGCATTATTTTGACTGAATATCTGTGTATGTCAGTAAAACTTTACTCAGCTTAACTATCATAGTGTCAAATAATCAATCCCGAACCGTGCAGGGGATCCTGACGGGTCATGGACCGACAACGGTCCGTTACACAAATACATTTAACAGCACCACGAACTAAATGTATATAACCACAACAACACAAAATGACACGCATGCTAGCAACTTGTTACTGTTTTTGATACGCTACAAAAATGTAATGAAGCAAAGAGAAAGCAAGAGAAAAAGAACGACTGAATAACAGATGTTCCATCATCAAATTCAGTCAATCACAGGTGAAGACCGTTAACTATATCGTGTTGAACCATAATCTAATAATAATAAGCCTATTGTATGATGTAGGTCTTGTGTCCATAGGTGTACGTCTGTATCTGCTTGCGCGCATACATGCCAATTTACACACACACACACACACACACACACACACACACACACACACACACACACACACACACACACACACACACACACACACACACACACACACACACACACACACACACACACACACACACACACACACACACACACACACACACACACACACACACACACACACACACACACACACACACACACACACACACACACACACACACACACACACACACACACACACACACACACACACACACTACTGAAAATTAACTAATGAAAATGAGACATTGCTTTTGAATTGTGGTTCAACAGAATCATTTTAAAAAACAAACAAATGAAAATGGCCTGGACAAAAATGCTGGTACCCTTAACTTAATATTTTGTTGCACAACCTTTTGAGGCAATCACTGCAATCAAGCGATTTCTGTAACTCTCAATGAGACTTCTGCACCTGTCAACAGGTATTTTGGCCCACTCCTTGTGAGCAAACTGCTCCAGCTGTCTCAGGTTTGAAGGGTGCCTTCTCCAGACTGCATGTTTCGGCTCCTTCCACAGATGTTCAATAGGATTTAGATCAGGGCTCATAGAAGGCCATTTCAGAATAGTCCAATGTTTTGCTCTTAGACATTCTTGGGTTTTTAGCTGTGTTTTGGGTCATTATCCAGTTGGAGGATCCTTGACCTGCGACTGAGGCCAAGCTTTCTGACACTGGGCAGCACATTTCGATCCAGAATTTTCATTGTACCCTGCACAGATTCAAGACACCCTGTGCCAGATGCAGCAAAGCAGCCCCAGAACATAACCGAGCCTCCTCCATGTTTCACAGTAGGTACAGTGTTCTTTTCTTTGTATGCTTAATTTTTGCGTCTGTGAACATAGAGCTGATGTGACTTTCCAAAAATCTCCAGTTTTGAGACTGGAATTTGTCAAAATGCATATTGACAAGCCACAAAGCTTCTGGGAGAATGTCCTTTGGACAGATGCGACAAAACTGGAGCTTTTTGGCTCATCAGCTCTATGTTCACAGACATGAAGCATACAAAGAAAAGAACACCGTACCTACTGTGAAACATGGAAACATGGAGGAGGCTCGGTTATGTTCTTGTCTGTATATTAAAACGACCAATACAAATACTGTATTGAAGTGTTGGCTCTCTGCGTGCAGACGAGCTAACAAGCTCACGTTAGCTCCCGATATGGCTGCTGATAACAAGCAACAGGTGAGCAGTCGCGTGACTTATTTATTTTACCTTTACCCACAAAGTCAGGTCCAGAAGAAGGTTTCGATCATCCTGATATTGCTTTAAAGCGCAGCGGGCTAACTTAGCAACGTTAGCTGCAGATGTTCCGGATGTAACACATTAGCAGACTACGTTAGCAGGCTTCTACGGTTCGTATCGCAGTATGTCTAGATAACGATACACATTCAACACTAACTTCTACACGGTGTAGAAGACAGACTGGACCCACATCATTCTGTTTACCAAATTCACGTTAGCACGAGCTGTACGACACCGAGCCACCATGAAAGCCTCGCGCGAGCATTGCGCTTCCGCTTCATGGTGGAGATTTAAGGCTATATAACAGAAGCACATTTACACACAGTGAATGTTGGCTCAACGTTACCGTGACTGTAAAGCTTTGTTTTCACCCGACGGGCTGTGTGGCGTCTGACGGCACCGGAGACTCGGTCGGTGCTGTTGACAGCAACGATCTGCGTCAACACCTTTTCCGGTGGATTATTTTCAAAATAAACGCATGCACTTCTGTTTATGCTGTACATATTTTAACACTCATGCGTTTCCTTTTTGTGTGTGATGTTGTTATTATTTATGGTGTCTCTTCTTCTTTCTCTTGGAGCTACACTGTTGCTTGGCAATAACGAAGTATCTTGTGACTTGTTGTATTGTTTGTACTGTTCCTAACAAAATAAAAGTGATAGTGCACGCGCCTCCTCGTGGTCTTATGAGGCAAGAAATACAACAGCAGAACCCAGTGACGTTGGGTGAGGTGACATCACCTTTCTCCTAAGAGTGGTTCAGTTCTCTCTTGCTCATTCTGCAGATAATGGTGCCACTACATAGTTTAAGAACATTCATATTGTCCCTCCTGCCACTATCACATTATGACACAACTATTGACCAAAGGATTGATTTAAATTAATTTGATGCATTACTCACAAGACAATTAGCCAGCTGATGAAAATACAGCAGCCTATATCACAAATAACATGGTGGAGATCATCTAGAAAAGGTCTGCCTGTTTCACATGAAGCCTCAGGAAAGATTTGATGCTTCAAGAAGCTTCATCTCACCATCACTAGCTACTCATTGCATTCATGCTTCATAAATCATAAAGATTGTGTGCATTTGTGAAGATTATCTTGCTGAACAAAACTTTTAAGTATGTCAAGGTTTTTTGTTTGCCACAGAGCTTATTTTCTGAAATATTCCAAAATCCAATAGAAAATCTCATTGGATGTGGAGGGAACCAGTGGTGCGGCAAACTTCCGGGGTTGGCTTACAACAATACGTCATCCCTGCACGAGTCCTCTGACAGCTGGTTCTATCGGCCTTGCTCTTGTTTGAAGTTAAAGGAAACTTACAACAAATATCCTGCTAAATATACCCCTGTAATACAGACTCTATTGGGAGGACTCCTGGTACCTGTCTGTCGTCATATGTGTCTCACACACAGGCTGCTTACCGTGGAAAACAGAGAAACTAAACTGACGGAAAAGCCCGAGGGACAAAGTTGTGTGCGGAAGTGCGTCTGTTAGTACACACGTTGTCCCATTAAAGGAAAGTTACCAGTAACCTAGTTTAATAGGGGAGTGCGTCAGACCGGGACTTTCAGATTCCGGATCTCATTCTGTGAGACCATGCCAGGACAGGGACTTGGTGGGACAGCGGGACGGCCGTTCACCAACGGCCCCAAACCGTGGTCCGTGGTCGTGCTGTCGGTGCTTGGCTCCGCCGTAACGGTGGCCGCTGTGGGCTGTGTCTGCGCCCTCATCTACCCCATACTCAAAGGTAAGCGGGCGCGCGTGCACGTGTGTCTCATTAGGGGGGTGTTAGCTAAAAGTAAACATGTGGACACTTCCTAGACATTTTGAGAAGTCTTCAAATCAATGATGCAGAAAACTGTAGTTCTAAAAGGTTTCATTTAGCACTCGAGATGACCAAAATCAATCAATCAATCAGCTGTGTTATGATATGATTTATGATTTTGGGATGATAACCATTGCTGAATATGTAGAAAACAGGGTTAGGGTACATGTACAGTAAGGCACTGACTTGTACTTTAATATATCATCATACTATGTATCATTTAAAAAAATAATCACATCTTTCTGACAAATGAAGTGCTCCTTAAACCTAAAGTGAGTCAAGTCAGTTTGACTAATAATTCACTTTAATAATTAATCAAAGCAGAAAGTAAATCCTCACATTACAAGGATTCATGAAGTGGATCCAAACTGAAAGTAAAGAATATTTTGTCAAACTGTACCATTGGGGAAATAATGAAACAACATAAATCCAATGAGATGCTTTAGTTAGAAACAAACCACATATTGTACAGTAGCAGTAGTAGTACTGCTACCGTTCACCAGCAGCGGTAGCAGTACTACAGTAGCAGTAGTAGTATTGCTACAGCAGCGGTACTGATTCCTACTGACTGTTTCAGAACTGAGGGCAGAGAGAGTGACAGCAGCTGATTGGACTGAAGAGAGGGTGTTGGGTGAGTATCAATATGTGTTCATTTAGAACAGAAAATAGTCCAACAGTCCATAACGTGAAGATATTCACTTTACTAGCATGAATATTATGGAGAAAAGCTGGAGCCTTCACTTAGAAAGGACTTCAGTGTTTAATCAATTATGAAAATGATTCCTGATTGACTAATCTCTTCATGGACTACTCCTCTCGGCTGTAAAAAAAAAAATATATAATATATATATATATATATATATATATATATATATATATAGATGCTAGTAGCACAGAGGCTGGCCTCTATGAGTGACAGGACTGGAGCTCTCTTTAAACCTGGATAGAGATTCATGGAGCTGTGTGTGTGTGTGTGTGTGTGTGTGTGTGTAGGTTTCTGGAGTATCCTGGTGCTGTCAGTATCAGTAGGATGTATCTGTTGTGTCTTCTCATGGACCCTGATCTACCTGGACTCGTATCAGCCTGCCGTGGTGTTGGGATCACCACTGGTCCACTGGAGGTAACACACTGCACTACACGAATATATATATATATAGTAAATATGACACATGATCCAGTCAATGTTGTTCAACACAGTCTTTGACCTCAGGCGGAGACTTCAACATGTTAAAACAGTGTGAATGTGTGTGTGTGTGTGTGTGTGTGTGTGTGTGTGTGTGTGTGTGTGTGTGTGTGTGTGTGTGTGTGTGTGTGTGTGTGTGTGTGTGTGTGTGTGTGTGTGTGTGTGTTTTCTTCTAGAGATGCATCTGACCATGGTTTCCACATGGGCTATGGTGTTCCTGTCCTTAATGGCATCATGGCTCTGCTCACTGTCATCTGGAGCCTCACCTGACACACACACACACACCCTCAGTACAAGTACTGGGCAGCGATCAGCATATGACACTGCAAAGAAATGAGAAGGTCCCCATTATTAATTCAAATGAAAGTTTAGAATGAATTTGAGTCATTATGTGTCTCTTTTACCAACACTAACGCTATGTTCACACTACGAGCGACAAAAGCACCATTGAGATGGTGAAACAAAAGCATATGATTGGTTGACTCTTTACAGCGTCATTGGAGACATCGCACAGCAACAAGCACGGGTTAGTAGCTTCACGGGTCGGCAGCTTCACGGGTCGGCAGCTTCATGTCAGCAGCTTCCATAGAAAAGGACTTGCAGGCTGCTGCTGTGTGCTCTTAGTATGAGTGGTTGTGTATAAGTCAAATGTCTCCTTATAGTTCCTGTAGTACACTCCAGATGTTTTGTATTCAAACAATTACACTGTATGCAAAAGTACAGAATTACACAACCAGTAGGTTGTGTAATTCTGTCAGAGCCCTAACCACCTCTTCAACTCTGTCGACACAGGAAGCATTTACTCCTTTTTTAGGGTCTGCCTCGTGCAAGTCAAATCTATGTTCCACCTTTCTAGATTTAGTATTGTGCTGTTGGTGCTATCTGTCCATGGCTGAAGACATCCTGTGTACACTGATGGGGGACTGAAGCAGCTGTTGCTGATGTGCTGTGTTCACTATGTTAGAAACAAGAAATTACCAGATGTTGTAATAATAACAATAATAATAACTTTATAGGAGTAAATAGGATATACATGTTCTTTTCTGTGATGATGGACTGTCCACTATATATGCAATGTTAAAGCCTTACTTCAGGCTTCAACTGTTTTGGAAATGTCCATATTTAAATACTAAATCAACGGCACAAAAATAAACATGGGCAGTTTCCACCTAAATGTGTGACTGTTTGTGAACGAGCTCTGATAAACGCTCTGATTTAGTTTGACAAGTGATACCGAATAAGTGATAATAAATCTGCAACATGTTGGGAGATCTCTGTCATTATAAGGGAATATTTATTTTTGGAAATAAAGTGTTATGAACATCAGAAGAGTTTGGTTGCCTATTTATTATGTACTGTGTATTTAATATGTATTTAAGTGTCACAAGCAGAGCAGTATTCTTCCTTCTTCTGTTTTGTATTTTTGTATTGCTTTACTGAGTTCAGTCTAGATATGTGCTACGCCCAACATAAGATTAATACGCCGAATCAAGTAAGTGAGTTTTATATAAATGTCACTTTTCAAAAGAACTTACAGAAACATGCAGTCATTGGAGGTCATTAAAGGCAGGGTTGGTGATGTTCTTCAACAACATTTTAGATGTTTGTTGACATTATCATTACATCAATAAATCAAATGCTCTGACAAAAAGGGGAAAAATCCCAGTATCTGTGGCTGATGCAGGACTGTAAAAATATGTAATTCGTGGTACGTGAATGTAGTGAAGGGACGGACTGTCAGTGTTGAAGACTTTGAGTCTTTCTTTCTAGATTTAGTGCTGCTAGCTTCAAGTCTGGACTCCAAGTCCAGACTTCAAGTCCAGAGAACGCAGTATGGACAATTGTTACTGCAGCGTGATGACATCACCACCTCAGCTGGTCTTGCTAATGAGTTTAATCCGTTTTTTTTACTGTAAAGTATTTGTACAATCAAACTAAATATGACAACCCTGCTTTTTTAATTTTCATTAAAAAGAAAAAATTATATATTATTATATAAGTGTATTATATTATATATATATACATATATATATACATATATATATATATATATATATATATACATATATATATATATACACATACAATTATATGTATTTGTACATACAATTATATATACATATATATATAATTGTATATATAATTATATGTATTTATACATATTGTAATTGTATATATATATAAAATTGTATGTATATGTATGTGGATCAGATCCGGATTGCTGTCCTCTTTGCCGGCGAGGAAAACGCTACAGAGACGTCAGTACCAGCGGCAAGTTTCAAAAAGACTCGCCGAGATCAGGCTGTTCTAGGCGGGCACCGTGAGCGCTGAGCCCCCGGTGCTGGCGGAGTTTACTGCCGAGATCAGGCAGTTCTATGGGTAACATGAGCGCTCTTATTCTTATTCTTCTAATTAAAAGTAAGTGATATGTAGAAGTGCTTGATGTGTTAAAACCTGTAAAAACTACTGAAATATATTAACAAATATGAGATTTTTAAATAAAAACATAGTCTCTGTTGCTATCAGGTGTATGACAACGGACGCGCGTACGTCAGTAAATGTCATGGAAACGACGCCACCAAAGACGCTATATAAGGTCGAGCTGACCTCAGACTGTCACTTTGCAGCTGAACTCGGAGCCTGACGGCGGATCGGACCCGAACCGGAGCTGATCCTGACGGCGGACCGTTTACCCGAAGGCCTCTTCTATTCTTATTCTTCTAATTAAAAGTAAGTGATATGTAGAAGTGCTTGACGTGTTAAAACCTGGCCTCAGCTCACAAATATATATATATAAAAACTACTGAAATATATTAACAAATATGAGATTTTTAAATAAAAACATAGTCTCTGTTGCTATCAGGTGTATGACAATGGACGCGCGTACGTCAGTAAATGTCATGGAAACGACGCCACCAAGACGCTATATAAGGTCGAGCTGACCTCAGACTGTCACTTTGCAGCTGAACTCGGAGCCTGACGGCAGATCGGACCCGAAGCCGGAGCTGATCCTGACGGCGGACCGTTGCCCGAAGGCGGAGCTGAGCCTGACGGCGGATCGTTGCCCGAAGGCGGAGCTGAGCCTAACGGCGGATCGTTGCCCGAAGGCGGAGCTGAGCCTGACGGCGGACCGTTGCCCGAAGGCGGAGCTGAGCCTGACGGCGGATCGTTGCCCGAAGGCGGAGCTGAGCCTGACGGCGGATCGTTGCCCGAAGGCGGAGCTGAGCCTGACGGCGGATCGTTGCCCGAAGGCGGAGCTGAGCCTGACGGCGGATCGTTGCCCGAAGGCGGAGCTGAGCCTGACGGCGGATCGTTGCCCGAAGGCGGAGCTGAGCCTGACGGCGGATCGTTGCCCGAAGGCGGAGCTGAGCCTGACGGCGGATCGTTGCCCGAAGGCGGAGCTGAGCCTGACGGCGGACCGTTGCCCGAAGGCGGAGCTGAGCCTGACGGCGGATCGTTGCCCGAAGGCGGAGCTGAGCCTGACGGCGGATCGTTGCCCGAAGGCGGAGCTGAGCCTGACGGCGGACCGTTGCCCGAAGGCGGAGCTGAGCCTGACGGCGGATCGTTGCCCGAAGGCGGAGCTGAGCCTGACGGCGGATCGTTGCCCGAAGGCGGAGCTGAGCCTGACGGCGGATCGTTGCCCGAAGGCGGAGCTGAGCCTGACGGCGGACCGTTGCCCGAAGGCGGAGCTGAGCCTGACGGCGAATGTGATTTGAATGTGAAATGCTGAATGTGAAATGCTGAATGTAATTGTTCATTTTCTAACATATTGTTACATGTTATGTTGAACTGTATTACATTGTGAATGAAATTCCTTTTAACTTTAAGTTGCTATTGTTGGTTTTATTATGGTCCATCCACCTGTAGATTCAGTCATTTTTTTACAGCAGTTAGAATTAGAACAAAGGTTTAAAAATAACTTCATTACAACCTGCTGACATAAATAACTACACTATTACATTTCAGAGCTATTCACTGATAACTATGTTTTAAAACAACTGACTCCAGATTTGATACATTATAAAAGGGAAGTAAGTGTTGTTTACTGGTGGTGCATTGTAAATGTTATTTAATCTTGATCATTTTAAATGAACCAAACTAAATCCTGAAGAAAACACAAACTGACCCCTTCACCCCTTAATATACTTCATTTATTAGAAGATTATAATAACTTAACATATCGATACATATTCACCCCAATAACAATTGACCAATGTGTTCAGGCTAAAACAATTACAACCCTAAATTAATTGAATAATCTCTGAATATCACTTTAACATTTTAAAGGTGCACTTGACAGCAACTCATATTTGTGGGATGATCATTTTCAAACCATTTTAAATATAGGAATCAAACATGCATTATAACATTTCCATGGATTCAGTGATTCAACTCTGATCTGACCTGGGTGTGCTGGTGGCATGAATTTTCATTTCAAATATGATCTTTAAAATGTAGCATTCTGGTGTACTCTGAGAATAACTAAGTGATAAGACCATATTTACTTTAAGCAAAAGAATAATTTATTATTCAGTTATTTATCACTATTTCAGCTCGAGTTGAAGAGCTAGTTAGCTTCTTCGTTTTTTCTTTATTATTATTATTAACAACCTTTAGTTAGACAAAATCCATTTAGAACGAGGTCTCATTTTCAAAAGTTTTAGTCAAATAAAAAAGATAGCAGAGTAGCGAGAACCATCGCCTGCAAATAAAGTGATTAGTCTTCATTGAACCCTGTTACTGTATAGCTTAATATTAATTTATACTGTTACTGTACAGCTGTTAGAATAGTGGCCTATCTTCTATTTGCAATTAATATGCATTCAATCCAGTTCTATTATTTAAATTAAAATGATAATCTACTCTGGCTGTGGTCATTACAGTGAACAGTGTGTACAGTGTGATGAGAGGGCACGTTGCTGTACTTTATCTCCTTGGAGCAGAGGCTGCATTCAGCAGACCTGCCTCATCAATGTATTTAAAACACTGTGACAGCGGGAAGCTGTACTCACGTCTGTTTAGACCTCCACCTTTATCCAGGCCCAGCTCCACTCACATCTCAGCCCTGAAGCTCTTTGACCTCATCATCTCATCAGTATCTGGGCCTTTCATTCTACTTTGAGTTAAAAACAGCAACCAGATCCGCCGGTGTTCTGGTTTAATGTTAACGAGTGGCCGCGTGAACTGAACCGGAACACGGGGGGGGGGGGGGGCTTCATGTTTCATCACGTTACTTCCTCCTAATTCGCGATAATGACGAACGTTAAAAGTCGAGAGTTCCGCATGTAGTTCCGCATGTAGTGGACGTTAACTTAACCCAGCAAGTCTGAACGGTAACGGAACATAACGTAACTGAAACTGTAACGGAGGGAAATGAAGACGGTGTAGACATCTTAACGCTGATTGGACAAGACTCGACACGTCACATCAAAGATGTTTTATTGCGAAGATCACCTCGTCACCTTTTCTCCTCGTCTCACTCCAATCGGAGAAACGCTGGCTGGCCAGTTGACCCCCCCCCCAAAAAAAATAAACTCTACGGATCTACATGATTCACGTGGATGACATATTTTGTATTCAAAACGGCGAATTTCGCCGAAAAGCGACAAGTTTGCAGGTATGAATTTAGTAAAGCTCTTTTTAAAATAACCACATTCAAATATGTCAAATACAACAAACTTCAAAGGAGGCAATCATTTGTTATCAGTCATTTTTTGTCAAATATATGACCATAACCAGTTTGGTTTTTACTGAAATAGCCCTGTTCAAAGGATTAATAATAACATCTGTGGAGCTGACAGAGTGAATCCTAATGATGTCCACTTATCCAGTTAATATGAACTACATCTGGTTCAGGAAGTCAATGATTCCAGATGATCAATCCTGAGGAGGGATTATTCTCCTGGAGGTTGACAGTTCTGCATTTGAGTGAATTATCTCAACAATTAGGTTCAAGATTCTAAATTTGTACTAATTTTAACATATTAGCGTTATACAGAGGTACAAAAATCAGGATTCACAGACAGAATAATTACATTTAAATTAGATTTACAAGAAAGAAAAAACATAACTTAAAGGCAGCTACTTGACATGTTTCCATAAAATATTGAGGCAGAGTATAAAGTATGGGACGCATTTAGAAACTTCCTTTTAAGAGTAAAAACTCAACTATGTGTTGTGCTGTGTTTCTGAGAGTATCTCCATCTTCACCTGCCCTACCTCACATTCTTAGTTTGTTCAGTGCTGTGCTAGTCAAGACATCGTCATCGCACATCATCAACAAAAGATCTTTTCTTCCTTCACTGGTCTCTCCGGATTGCTGTGACATTCGGCCTCAGCTGGACTTTGTGTGTAGCGCTAATTAGCACTCCTGCTCCTGTTTTACTGAGGAAAAACACCACTGGATAGAAGATGTTATTTCTGTTTATTTAGAAGATATATAGAGCGACTACATAAACAGTGAAAATACAGACAAAAACATTTTGATTTCTTTGTGATAGTAATTGCATAGAGTCAACTTAGATTGTTCAGTGTTTATAGAACCTTCACTAGTAAACTACACTCAAGACTTCATGTATGAGCTAAATGTCAAATAGTGCAAAGAAAGGAAGGGAATGAACAGACATACAAAACAGTGAGACAGTCCGTCCTCTGCTTCACATGCAGCCGCAACCGATGTCAAAATAACTAAACATGAAGAAAAGAGGACACAATAGTTCAATCCATTGGCTTATTGCTGTTGTACAAAGAGAAATTAGAAATACAGATCACCTGATTTGTTAAATTGTTCAAGCTATTTTTTTATTTGTTCGCTGATCATAAAACATAATTTCTATACATGTTGACAAACATTCAAATGAAGTATTACATACCAGATGTACAGTTACAACTGATCCAATACTGTTAGTTGTTTTTAAGTGACACGTGAGCTTCATCAGTGACATTAAGAAGTACCAGAGGCTGGCACAGTGCCCAAAATATAAATACAGAAGAATCAGTGGAGAACATTTAGACAGTGGAAAGGAAAAGGCACTATTTGTAGTGTTCCAAGATGAGATGAAGAGTTCTGGTGTGTGTGGAACACTTCAGATATTTGTACTTCATATTTGGCCATGTTTTCTTATTTTTTCTACACTTTGGTCATTAAGGCTTTTTGCCAAAGCAACACTAATCCTGATGTATCTCTGTCTCTGTAGTCCACAGACACACCAACGACTCACACTGTGGCTCTGGGTCACATGCTATTTGTAGTAATGAACATCTTGTACAGATAGCATAACATCAAACACATCGTTTCATTGTCATTCATTAAAGATACATATTGATGAACCTGATACACAAACTCCTCGCCAGTGCCAATAATGAGCAATGAGAGTACAATACAGCAGCTATGCCATTGCAGGAGGAAATATTAAATATTTAAATACAAACATGTATTCTTCGCTGGTGTCAAGTGTAACACATTAGAAGTACTGTTACGGTACCATTCCTAGTGTCTAAAGGCACCAAGTTCGACAAGCTGGGAAACATACAGAATTACAATTATGAACATTTGAAATATCAGATGAAGCCTTTTCATCTGATCTGTGATCAGCAAAGAGAGGAAGTATACATTTGTTTCAATGACTAAAGACCCACTCTGTAACACTCATAGTTTGGTCCTACTGCATCTTTTCTGTCCAGTTGGGTCTCAGTGTGGAACATTCAATGGATCAGAAGTATGGGTTAGACAGCAGTATGATGACATCATGTCATCCTGCCACATAGTGGCCACAACGGAGTACTACAGCTTCAGTCATTATAGAGAACAACACAATGACGTGATGACTGGAGCTCACTCACTAATGCTACTTTATTCAGTATGTCAGACGCCATCAGTAACCATCACCTGATCGGAGACGAGTCAGACTCCGTTCCCGCTCGGCTGTTGGCCAGCACCTCCTCCTCCTGCTTAGAGCGCCTCCTGGAGGCCAATTTGCAAAGTGCAGCGAGCAGAAAGACCACAGAAATGACAGCAAAGTAGCCGCCATAGATGAGGAACTGAGGGATGGAAACAAGACATCTATCAGATCCTCTCTGCAGGAGGTGGAAAATGTCCCCATGTATGTTGTCATAGGCAACTAAAGGTGGGCGGAGCCTATTGTACCCCCTCACCTGAGTAAAGACATCGAGGCCAAGGCCGGCCGAGTCCACCACCACCACAGTGAGCAGAGTCTGCAGCAGCAGGGCCATGAAGGTGTTCACCCCGAACACTAAGGCGTAGCGCTGCATGTTGAGACTGGCAGCAATCTGATACCTGATGGGTCAGAGGAAGGTCACACCTGTAGTACACCGTCTGTCTGAAACACTTCTACACGTCTCCATAAGCTACTAGACAATCCACAAAGTAGGACAACGTTTTTGCTGGTGATTCAACACTTTTCAGAACATATCCAAGAACCCGAGATGAATGTGCTTCTTATTGTGGACTCACTCCTGATGTTTAGAAACGATGGTCAATGGCTGCTATAATCGGGACCATCGTTACACAAGTTTCCCATTTCTCATTCCAGAAGTCTGGGAACATTAACAAACAAAGGGCATAGTTTCTAAAACCAGTACTGCTTAACGTAGAGGAAGCAAATCCGTCTCAGAAAAGGACCCACGGTTCTAAAAGCGTGTTCCTTCCTGAATATACCTTCCTCTTTCTTTATATCACTTTTTAAATATGAATATTTATATAAATATAAACTGTCACACACACACACACACACACACGAGTAACGACTTTCAGTACGACTGTCTCTAAACAGTTCAATAAAACTTATAACAATACAATTATTGATTTTGAACTGTGTCTACATGCATTTGAGATCCTGGCTGTAAATATCTGACACTTGGACTAACCCAATAAAAATATTAGATTTAGACACGTCCAACATGTCATGCTAGTTTACTAAAAAAGTGCAAACTCAGAGGTGTCGCTGGTGCAGAAGTGTTCCATAGCTAACAGTGATGAAGTTTTCCATAGCTAACAGTGATAGCCCACCATAGCTAACAGTGTTAGCCCACCATAGCTAACAGTGATAGCCCACCATAGCTAACAGTGATGAAGTGTTCCATAGCTAACAGTGATGGCCCACCATAGCTAACAGTGATGAAGTGTTCCATAGCTAACAGTGATAGCCCACCATAGCTAACAGTGATAGCCCACCATAGCTAACAGTGATGAAGTGTTCCATAGCTAACAGTGATGGCCCACCATAGCTAACAGTGATGAAGTGTTCCATAGCTAACAGTGATAGCCCACCATAGCTAACAGTGATAGCCCACCATAGCTAACAGTGATGAAGTGTTCCATAGCTAACAGTGATGAAGTGTTCCATAGCTAACAGTGATGAAGTGTTCCATAGCTAACAGTGATGAAGTGTTCCATAGCTAACAGTGATAGCCCACCATAGCTAACAGTGATAGCCCATCATAGTTAACAGTGATGAAGTGTTCCATAGCTAATATTGATAAGCTAACAGGGATAGCCCACCATAGCTAACAGTGATAGCCCACCATAGCTAACAGTGATGGGACGCGTCTTTCATTCTTTAACTTTTGTGATGCCTTTAACACATTAAACCCAAAACAACTTCACATTTCAAACCTTCTCATTTTCCAGACTCAAACCAATTTCAGCTTTGTTTCCACAGTGTTTCATCTAATTGTTTAACAGCTGTCTGTTAATCTAATAAAGTTTCAGTCTTACATTAATTCACATGTATATGCCTCCTCATACTTACGTTGCCACGGTGATGAGCAGCATGTATATGGCTCTGAAGAGGACGTATGCGCTGTAACAGAGCCAGATGTTCCTCACAGTGTCCATAGCAAACACACACAAAGCCATCAGCAGGGAGAGGACACACAGAACCAGCTCCCCCCACAGAGACCAGCACACAGGCAAGTAGCCCACCAGCAGGGCCGCCAGAGCCCCTGAGGACCAGCAGGACACACAACGGTTACAAATACTCAGCCTGAGGTTTACACTACAGGGAGAGAAACCAGTGTTAAAGAGCACACTGGGTCCTTTCATGCTGACATGTTAGTTCATTCCATCCAACAGAGCACATCACCAAATTCAGAAAATGGCCACAGATCCTTATTAAATCCCCCTCACCCAGCAGTGTGGACAGGGTCTCTACGTAGCCGTTGTAGATTTCGTAGTCTTGGGATGGACGGATGTTCTCCCACAGTGCTTGAGCGTAGTTGATGACCTGGAAGTAGCCGCAGGTGGCCAGAGCCCACCACAGGGACCAGGCCAGCAGGGACCGGCATCTGTAGCACTTCAGGAAGTCATCAAACAGAACCTGTAGCACTTCCACAAGCCCGCTGCTGTGACTTCCTGTCTCAGAGGACCTGGATATCTGCATGGAGAGTGGAGGATACAGTTCTTTACATTTGAACAGATGAACCCGATCATGAGCATGGTGTGACCTGAACAAAACACATAGTCACTCACCGTGGAGACGTCCTGGCTGTTGGGAGGCAACTTGCTCTCTGAATCCTTGGTCCGCTCCAGCAGAGTGGTGCTGCTGCTCGGCTTCTCCGCCGCGGCTGGACTCTTGTGGAAGAACAAGCTTCTCTTGGGCATGGGCAGAAACCAGGGAGCCACAGAGGCCACGGCGGCAGTCGTCAAGGTGATGATGACCAGGTGGAACAGCTGAACTTTGGCCACAGAGAGCAGCAGCTGACCGGTCAGAGATCCAACAGCTGATCCGAACAGAGTGACGCTGCGGCAGTAACCCGTCACTCTCTGGTAGTGCGCCGGCTCCACCACGCTGTAGATGTACGAGTAGTAGGCCACCTCGGAGGCCGTAGCCAGTCCAAAGAAGAACTCGAGGAGCTGCATGGCCAGCATGCCCTGCACCCTCAGCAACATGACATAGGTAACCACTAAGCTGGTGGCCTGCAGCACCAATACGGGCTTATAACGCAGGAAGTCAGTGGCCAGGAAGATGGGGAACAGCAACACCAGGTAGGAATACGTCCACACTGGATAGATTTCATTTACCACCTGCAGATAAGAGATGAACATTTACACTAGTTACATTATTTCAATCTCCTCAGCATCAACAATGCTTCCCAGGGAATCTTGGGAGGAAAGTAAGACAGTAGGACATTTAAAACACCTCAAACTGTTAATCAAGTGTATAACTGACCTGATTTCAGTTTCCATTTCTAAGTTCTAGACTAGTTTGCTAGTAACTGTAACTGTGGAGAATCAAAAAGACGAGTTAACGAGTTTAACCGGCAAAAAAGCCATAAACCAACCTCCGATTGTAATTATCTGTAAACTCATATCTCATATTCATGGTCTACTTTATTGCCTTTGTACAAGCCCTGTAAAAAAAGTAAAGTATTAAATGTATTATAAGGAAACAAAGGTTAAATATCCTGTAAACTATTTGATTTGTCTGCTAAATATTTACGCAAGATTTTGAAGACATCTAAAAGTGAATTGGCGTATTTTGCCGCGGCCTTTTAGCATAATACAGCAGATATGCCAGGGGTGTCAAACTCAATCACAGAGAGGGACAACGTTGAGGGACAAACAGGGTCAACATTTAATAAACAGGATAGAATGGATATTGGACAAAGTGTAAAAAGAAATAGGCTACATTCTTTTATGCATATGTACCAGAGCCAGATGTTTGACATATTTTCTTGGCTGCCAGTTCATTAATATCTGGGGTTAGGTTCTGTGCTGTGGAAACCCTCACGATGGAGTGAAGGTGTGCATCAGTGAGACGACTCCTGTGTGGGTTTTTGTTCATCTTCATCACAGAGAAAAGCTGCTCACACAGGTATGTGCTTCCAAACATGCAGAGCGTTTGAGCAGCATGTAGGCGGAGTTGAGGCATCGTTTCGGGGATGAAGCTTGGAAACTGTGCAGCGCCCTCAGAGTCATACTTTGCCTTGAGTGTCATTACACTGGAGGTCTTTCAGCTCCATTTGGATGTGCACAGGTGCTCTTTCCACGTCAACTGAAAACGGATTGCTGAGCAGTTCAAATTTAAATTTCTGAGCTGCAAAGTCGGCAAATCACAGAGTGAACTCTGTGCCAAGTGTGTCCAGTTTATCAGCAAAATGCGCAGTCGGGAACACAGCGGTGGAGACACAGTTTGGCAACACGGAAAGTGACCCAAGTTTCCTTGCTGCATCTGAGTCTCCCACAGGCGCAGCTTGGCCTGGAAAGCTCTTACTGCATCATACATGTCTGTGATCACACGTCCCTGAAGCTGGAGGTTTAGCGCAGTGAGATGCTTCGTTATGTCGCACAAAAAGGCCAGCTCACATCAACACTTTTTTCATCCCAGAGCTCTGTGGTGTGGCGGGCCAGTTATGATAAACATATGATATTTTCTCGCGGGCCGGATATAATTGTACCGAGGGCCGGATTTGGCCTGCGGGCCTTGAGTTTGACATGTCTGATATATGCTGACAATTTAATGACAAGTCTCTCAATTTGTTGATCCTTACTAGGCTTTTCATCTGGGTTAAATGTTGTCCAGGGTTCAGTTCAGAGTCTGCATTTTTCCTTTTCAAATATTTCTCCATCGCTGTTCGTCTTGTCACCTCAACCTCTCCCGCGCATCATTTAATTCTACTGTCTTAAATGAACAAGGTCATTACTGCGCTACCTACTGCCACCCACTGGCATGGAAGAGTATTTATTACTTAGCCTGCCACTATGTTGCAGGCTCAGACGCTCAACAATGGCAAATTATTTGCAGCAACTAAATAATATTTCTTTGGACTGATTAAGTGAAATTGGACATTTTCCCACAGAACACCTGACGATCTCAACAGTGGTTGAAAATCACTGCTCTAGACCAGTGGTCCCCAACCACCGGGCCGTGGGTCATTTGGTACCGCAGAGAAAGAATAAATACTATATTATTTCCGTTTTATTGATTATCAGAGTCTGAGAGAAGTTTTATTTTGAAAAATGACCGGATTCTCTCCCAATTTCATCCGCCTGTGGCTCTTGACACATGTCAAGACCCTTGTCTCGGTCACGTGATACGTTACCTAAAAAATTAAGCCCACAAGTTAGCGAAAATTATTAAAAAACTTTTGGAGAGCTTCTTTGCAAAGGAGAAAAGCCCACTAAGGAGACAGAAGAAGAGCCTACAACTTCCAAGAAAAAGAAAGCTTCATTTTAACAGACAATATCAGGAGTCTAATTAAATATCAGGAGTAATTCTGACGCGCCAAGCCCACTCTGCAGAATATGTTGCGACAGAGGAAGATCAGCTGCTGGAGATTGTAAATGACGGTGGCCTTAAAAGTATGTTTGAGACAACAACTCTGCTGGTGTTTTGGATTAAAATCCAGGCTGAATATCCTGAGATCGCCACAAGAGCACTGAAAACCCTGCTTCCATTTCCAACATCCTCTTTGTGAAGCGGGATTTTCTGCAGTGACAGCAATCAAAACAAAATGAAGTAGACTGGACATGAGGAACACACTTCGGGTGTCATTGTCTCCCATTATCCCCAGATGGGACCGTCTCGTTGCAGAGAAACAAGCTCAGGGCTCCACTGATTCAGAGTTATATTTTGTATGCATTTTATATTTGTTTTCATGCCGATCGTATCATTTTATTTCGTCGTGTTTATCCGCCACACCTTGAAGGCCGGTCCGTGAAAATATTGTCTTACATCAAACCGGTCCGTGGCTCAAAAAAGGTTGGGGACCGCTGCTCTAGACCACTGGGCCTGGACCCACTGGTGGGCCTCCGAGCACCATCTAGTGGCCCACAGAGGTACTGCCAAATGGTGAGAGTACTTTCTTTTAAAAAAAATAATAATTTGATGTGTATGTAATGTAATATTCAAACCTAGTTATTTAAATTTCTAAATGGGCTCAAGAATTAACAAATAATATGAGACTTTTTTTCTACATTTTTATTTGTGATGCGTTTTTATTTCCTTAATAGAACAGTGTGTAACATTTAGGGGGATTAATTGGCAAAAATGTAATATAATGTGTATAACTGTTTTTATTTGTGTATCACTTAAACAAAGAAGCGTTATGAATGTATTTAGAGAGCTGACCACGTTTTTAGGTTATCTGAAGTAGGGATGGGTACTGAAACCCCGTATTAAAGACCAGAGTGTTGATGAGCCCCCATGTTACTACTGTTTTTATTAGTACTTATTAATGTTTTGCTGTCATTTATTTTAACGCTGCAGTGAGCATCTCCTCCGGTCTCTGTGTCGAGGCTGAGCTCCTCCAACTCCCCCCCCCCACACACACAGGCCCAATCCCCCCCCTAAAGCCTCAAACCCTGAACCCTCAAGGACTTACTGATAAGTGGTTGAGTGTGAGAGACTGTGAGGGCTTGAAATGGTGTAAATAGGAATGGGACAGCACTTTGCTGCAACATATCACGTTACCATGAAAACAATAAAAAATATGTATAATTGTGGGTATATATTTTATACTTCCTGATTTGATCTATTCCTGGCTCAGGTAATTTCATATAATCTATTTACTTGTTTTTGTCAAAACGGCTTCAATGACTTCAATGACAAAATCAAATATTTGATTAATAAATAAATAAATATCTGATTTCACGTTTTAATGTTCCATCTTTAATCCTTAATGTTTCTGTGTAAATTAAGACAGGCTGAACACACGTGATCCGTCCTCTTTGTTTACCTTTTTTTTACGTCTCCATGAGTCCACTGGTAACCTCGTGGTTTAACATCACATTGCAAGGATTTGTGGGTAATTCCCTGAGGCAAAGTCAGCATCCTATGCTGATTTACGGAAAGGGTTCATAAAGGGCTCAAAATGTCTGCCAGAGAGCCCTCAAACACTCGATGATTTGACAGTGGGACAGCCCTAAACCCTCACGGACTTCGCGGGAGCGCGCCTCAAAGTCCGTGAGTCCGTAAGGGGGGGACATTGGGATTGGGTACCCGCTCTGCATCAGTCAAGTTTTCGTATTTCTCCGCGTGTTTCCTCTCGTAATGACGATTCAAATTGTAATCCTTCAACTCTGCGACTTGTTCTCCACAAACTAAGCACACGGCTTTCTTTGACTTCAGTAAAGAAATACTTTAAAGTCCAGTTTAAAGTTTTGTTAAAAACTCTACACTCTGTGTCAGTCTCTTTTTTTTAACACAGGCTGACATTTTTTAGGGCTAACAGCTAACTCACATCTTAAACTCAGTTCAACAACACATTGCAGTGACGCTGCTGCTCGCACACATTCACTAACTATGTACATTGAGAAGAAAAACAACAACAAAAGTGGCCTTCAAAATAAAAGCAATGCAGCTCTATTCTGCGCATGAGGTACACTTATTTACGTTTTATTCCTAATTTCCCAATGACCTCCCACGGGCCGGATGTCTGCTTTAACTCGTGCATGCAGTGTATGATGGTCACAGAAATGCATGGTCGGGTCACCCAGAGTCATGCCAGTACCCTCGACATGCGTGAATATGTGAGGGCCCGATCAATGCTACTTGCAGCTTTCATTTAATTTACATTAGTTTCCAGTGACATACTAATAGTGACTTTGACAAGAGTAGCAATAAAATACTAAAGTTAAAGATAACTGGAGGTTAACATCATTTAGGGCAAAAACTGATTTATCTCTGCTTCTCATTTTTAGAGGACAGTTTATGACCTGATGGAGGTAACCTAATTATTTTAGGATTAACCAAACACTCCAAAGAATCTGGCAATTTTTCAAGTGGGATTATTCCTTTGGAAGACATCCAGTTGTATTATTGTGAAGCAGTCCATATAACATCAACAGGGTTTTCTAGAACTGGCTGCTAGTTCTGTACAAAATGGAGCTCATTAGATCTGGGTACAATATGTTGTTTGTTCAAGTGTAAAAGAGATCTAAATTCTCACATTACAACCCACTGCATGTACACCAGTGGACACAGGCTTCCCTTCAACGATACATCAAGTGTACGCGAGTAAAGAAATGGAGGCAGACATCAGGGCAGAGACTGAATGATGAGGAACCGGGTTCAGCTTGACAAATGTGGTCAATGAACTGGAGCTCTGTAGTGATGCAACAAGAAACAACAGAATGAGAAGCTCACAGCTTTAGTGTGTGGTCTGTAGGTTAACAACTGTCTTCACATCTGTGTACAGACATGGTGAGGTCCATCCATGCTGCTGTGAGAGGCTTCAGAGGGTCACTTCCTCACTACAGGGCTCGATCAGAGTACAAAGAAATTGAGTGTCCATGAGACACGAGAGGACCACCAAGAGACACGAGAGGACCTCCAAGAGACACGAGAGGAGGTGCAAGAGACACGAGAGGAGGTCCGTGAGACACGAGAGGTCCAAGAGACACGAGAGGAGGTGCAAGAGACACGAGAGGAGGTCCAAGAGACACGAGAGGAGGTCCAAGAGACACGAGAGGAGGTCCAAGAGACACGAGAGGAGGTCCAAGAGACACGAGAGGAGGTCCAAGAGACACGAGAAGAGGTCCAAGAGACATGAGAAGATGTCCAAGAGACACGAGAAGAGGTTCGCACGAGGAGGTTCATGAGACACTCTACAGACTTTAATGGATTCCTTTGCTCTCTCATAGACTAATTTTGCACTACTGTTAGTTAATTTAATATTATTCTATTTCATTGTATATATTGTACATTTTATATTTTTTGCTCTGTTGTTTTTTATTGTATATATTATGCATTTATATATTTTGACTCTGTTACTTTGATTGCTTAACTGTATCATAATGCTGCTGTAGATTAATAAAGTATCTATCTATCTATCTAATTAGTGGAACCTTTGCTGTTGAACTGTATGGCGGGTAAATACAGCAAATACATGACTCAACGTTACGTTCATATAAAGAAGAATTAAAAAGCTCATGGTCAGAAACTCAATACAATGTTTATTGTGTCAAGTTCAGATGTGACGCAAGGTGGAATCAGCAGTTGGTGCTCGCGCTCAGTAACGTAGCCTTAACGTAGCTAGCTAACTCACCTGAGTCTCCGTCAGGTTCTTATCTGGGCCCAGCAGGTAGGCGGTGAGGAAAGGCTCCGACGGGCGGAGGTTGGAGAAGAAGCCGTACACACACAGCACAAGAGTTTGGTCGAGCACAGGCATGATGGACTCACCGGGACGACCTGCGCCCACCACAGACCGGACTCATGTGCTGCTTCTTCGGTGGTTTCTGCTGTTAAACGGACCGCCTTTAGGCGCACTAGCGCCATCAGGTGGTCCGACGGTGGAGCAGCAGCAGAGGAGTACTAGTACAAACTGTTAAGCGGTTATTACTTTATTTGTTTTATAATTTACTAAAAATGTATGCAATAGATTCACAGCCCAACAAATAGACTGAGCAAGTCCCACAGGAGCCTGGGCCAACAGGCAGTAAAGAGGGAGTGTTTGATCCCAAACCAGAAACAATTACTGAAGATGAGACTTTTCTCTTTAGTTGAGTCAGACACATTTGTCTGTAATAGTTTATATTATCAAATAAAAAGAGCAGAAAGTAATTGAAGGATTTATTGAAGTACACATCGAGGCTTGTGACAGTAAAACAATTCATTCTTGACACACTAGGTCAGTGATACATCAGTAGAAGCAAGACAAACTGAAAACAAGCTGCAGAGGAGGGAAATTGAAAGTTGAAATGAAACACAAAAAAACATACGAGCCAACCACAAGAAGCATGAATGAAAAGGTCTGGCCAGCAACGCATTCAGAGGATGAAGTATTAAGACAAACAGGCATCAAGAGCTGATTTACAATATTAGGGTTCAGCCATGCCGTCTACAAAGTGCACCAGAATGAAGCAATAAGAAGCAGTGAGGCATGGGAACAGTATTGTTAATAATCAAGAAGCGTCTATCAATGCTGCCGTCGGGTACACAGACATCTTACACACTGATGTTAGCAACCAAACAGACATTTACTTCCAGTAGCGGTCCAAATCCACAGATTTCAAATAATTTCTTCTGAATCTCATCAGTAGTTGAACAAGAAAAAGATGCACATAAACAGACGACGAAAGGCAGTGAAGGGCCACAGTGTAGGGCATGGCATGCTTATTGTTTTGGATTTATGGCCCAGAACTATACGGTTCTTGCTCTCAGTGAATAAATAGCTCTGATAAACCAGCTCGTTCTGCTGGAACCAATCTCAATTTGATTATTCTTTTTAAATGGACTCAAACAGCGAAGCGGTGTGGAATGGGGTGAGTCTTAGTAACAAGAAGTTTGTGAGCGCTCACCACATTGTGGTCACAACATCAAACTGTAGAGAAACATCAGAGGTACAGTTCAGCTTTTGGGACGAAGCTTTGTCTGCAGTCTTACCGAGGGTCAGATGAAGAGATGATATCAGGTTCATTTGTGTGTCCAGGCCACTGTTAGCCTAGCTTAGCACTGGAACTACTAGCTAGCTCTGTCAAAAGGGGAAACAACTCTATTCAACCACTTGTTGTAAGATAGCAAGCTAGTTACAAATATATCCAAGTGTGTTGTTCTTACATTTGAGTTTTCCACAAGTGAAATCAAACAATACAACATGAAAATAATACACCTCTGGCTTTGAAAGGTGCACTTTTCATGCCATAGCGAGGCTAACACATGTATCTCTGTACTGGAGGCACACAGATCAAACCCATACTGATCTTCTCATCCGACTCTTTCATCAGCCTGTTCCTTTAACAGACGTTTTGTCACATACCCCCAACATTCCCCATGTGCTGCACCCACGCAGTGAGTTACACAAACTGATTGTAATCAGACCAGACCTGATTTAATCTCAACACGAGACAGAAGAGCTAATGTTTCCCATGTTGCATCAGCAGAGGCAGACCTATGAAGCTACATGGTGAAGTGTCTTGTGTAGTCGTATTCTATTGTAGGAATGACAGCTTGGACAAACTTGAGGAAAATTAGAAGATACCTGAAAGTGGCAGTTAAGGAAAACAGAGTAGAGCACGGCGGGAACAAACAACACAGTAGGCATGACGATGGAGGACAGGTCTAGTAACCAACTACCTACCTATGAATATCCACACCACATATCATGAGCATGATGGGATGTCTTCCAGTGTTCAAAGCGTCACCAGGGGATATTTACTAAGCCTGTCACAACACCTACATCACAACGCTGCTTATTGATTTCAGATCTCCATGAAACTGATTGGTAAACGCTCACTCTGTGACTGGTTACAGAATCCGACCCGGTGGCACCGATGAGCAGCATTAGGAATAACTATACAGACCATCTTCTCTCTGATGGTCTCGTTTTACTGATGGAGGTCATAAGGAGGCATCAGTATTCAAACAGTTCCTCACAGTAACTTTAACAAAGAGATCAGTGATGGATCTCTCTCACTCTTTTGACCTGTGTGGTAAAACAGTGCTGCAGAGGTTTCCTCACAGTAAAAATGTCCATTCCCATCGCCCATATTTTGTGGCTCTTAACAGGAAGGCCCTAAACTACATATTGCATGAGACAAAACTTGACCGTGCTGTCCTTAAATGTGGTTCTTTAGTAAAAAAAAAAGGATTACACAATTTGGCTGTTTAGTGCCTATGAACAGGCCAGAACAATAGATAAGTGTCCATAGTACCTTAATGTTGCATCTGACTTTGGAAGTGGTTATTACCATGAAAGGATACATATGCACTCCCAGCTCTCCTCCCCCTTCTGCCACAGTCTCAATGATCTTTTTCATCACTTCAGCATGTCTGAAAGTAAAGGTTGGATCAGCCAAAAGTTGTTAAAATAACAGTTTTAACACACTATTAATCACTCCTGTACTAATGTTTTAAGACATCACTATACAAAAGAAAAGTATTGCGTTTGTGAACGATTGGTGGAGGTATCGTAACTGTATAGATCTAAATAAAGACCACAATATGAATGCTTATATTGCTCTCAAACTAAACCTGCAAGTGTGCATCTAAAGAAAGAAGGTGTCTTCCTCACCTGCAGGGGTGGACGGAGCACATGGCAGGTGGAGGAAGGTGGGGGTGGTTCTCAATAGTGACCGTCTTCTTCACGTGGTCCTGGCTGATGTCCTCGTACATCTGTTCTACAGTCAGTGGTTGCCTATCCTGGAGGAGCCCACAGAAGCTTTGATGAGCTTTATTAGTGCCGTGTCTGCTGTACTTTTTGAAAATCACTTCCTGCAGCTTTAAGCTAAAGAGTACAAGCTCCACAGTATTGCATCTGTCCTACAATGACTTGACTGCCCTCAACTAAAGAAAGTCTAGGTCGACGAACACTCATACCATTTTGTCGACTAATCGATTAGTTGATTTAATGGACAGATCTGTAAAACTCTCAAAGAATCGTGCAAAGACGTTTCTCAGAAATAAGTGACTCAGCACAAAAGAAGCAGAGAAACAAAGAAATGTGAGTTGACTGAGACCAAAATGAGCAAGAAGTGGACTTGTTGACAAAGAGGGGGCAGCCTTAAACTAGTGAGATTCACGATATGAGCACTACATTCTCCTATAGAACAATGCTTATACTATTTCAGCAGTGCTCTCCCAGGTACATACTTCATCATATCCAAAGAGCCAGAGTCGAGGGGTCTGGTAGTATTTATCATATGTGATGTACAGGTCATATGTTCTCGTCTGGAGGATGGCGTCTTCACTCCCGGGCTCTGCTTTGGCTTTAGTGTCAACCATTTTGCTGGTGTCCAAGGTAGCCTAGATGGAGGAGAGAGGAGCTTGTGTGACTGACGATGGGATCACATCGCACAAGAAATGACATGCTGACCTTTGAGAGCCTACCTCATCGGTTTCCAGCAGGCCACTCTCCTCGTACTCTGAAAAAGGACAAGTCCAGTTAAAGGAAGAAACAAAGAGGACTGCTTCATTACCGGTAGGGTAGGAGTACCTTCCATATCGGCTGGTTCTCCATCTTCATCTTCGTCGTCTTCATCATCATCATCACAATATGCTGCAGACGTGGCATTCATATTCTTGTCCTAGAGGATTCAAAGGACAGGGACCCCATTGTGATCTACACACTTCAGAAACAGTTGAAACTAAATGGTCAGGATTTCAAAACTGTTCTGAAGAAATACAATGAACATGACATCACTAAACCACATTTCACAACATGACCAGGAACCAAACCTCTGAGTGGAATAAGGACATGTTCTGAGGAGCTTACTGCTGAATGATGTTCCTCAGATGGGAACAAGTCATGTACTTTTCATTATTTACATGCATCAAATCTCTCTCCAAAAACACATTGTTATAGTAAAAATGTTGACGTATCCATCCATCATCTGTACTGCTTATGCTTTACAGCGCTGCGGGGGGAAATAACACGGAGGAAACATACACTGACACCAGGGGGAACTTGTGAACTCTACACATTGGGGGGGGGGGGGTCCAAACCCAGAGCCCTTTGCTGTGTGCTAACCGCAATTATAATTAACTTTTGGAATTTTGGAATTTCACATTGTATTGGACCAGAATCAACACATTTATGAAGCATACCTTATTATTGTCCAGTGAAATGTCCTGTACGGCATCTGTGACTCCTAACACACCTGCGGACACACAACAGTGTCAGGACATGTTCTTCACCGTGCTCTTTCATCATTTTAATGAACTGCAACTGATAAGCAAGTGAGTTGAGGATCTGTCAAATCTAACCCATTGAATCATTTTAAATACATAAAAGTACATTTTCAACACTGTTTTTCTTGCTCCACTTTTTGAGTTTTTATGCTGCGTTTTGAAGACAGCGAATAGAAATGTTGAAATATCAAAATCGGTCCAACATGAGTTTCATAACAATGGAGAAGGGAACGAGATATTTATGCCGTGTATGGATGTTGAGAGATGGTGTCCAACCTGAGTTGTGGTAAGTGTCCACCCAGCCCCCATCTCCATCATCCTCCTCAATGATGGCCTCCAGCTCGTCCGAGTACTCCATCTGTTTACAGCGCTTGTAACAGGGAACTGGCAGACCGCACACACACACACACAGTCAACACAAAAGAGGAAGTACAACATGTTAGCCAGTAATGTTGAATAAATGTCTAGACACCAACAAGGTAACTTATATTAATGATAGCAGGGGTTTCCGGGAAAAAAAATTTTTTGGTAGCGGCCAAACTTAACTTTTGGAAGCTTAAGACTCAAATATGAGGCTGTATTACAGCCGGATGATGTAGCGTATGCAACTGTGCTATTGCACAGTACTAAGGGAAGTGAGGACAGAGACTCTAGAACAGGGGTCCCTAATAGGCGGACCGCGGTCCGGACCCAGACGCCGTTGTATCCGGACCCAGGACCTAAAACCGATAGATAATTGAGAATTATTAAATTTTGACGGAGCGCTTCTATTTTAACCGGCGCAGCTTTTTTTAACCTTTACGGTACTTGTTCAGCGGTGCAGGAAACATGCCGACCAATGCGTTGTAAATCACATCACGTGATGCAGCTCAGCCAATCAAATATGGGTATTCTGACAAGTTTCCTGACGCAAGTGAGATGTACACACACCGTGACACACAGGGGGGAGATGAGGAAATAGAATGAAGAGCAGGAAAATTGGGCAAAGAAGTTATTTCACATAACGTTCTCCCCACAGAGAAAATTGGACAGAGAGACCAGAGTCTTTAACTAAGAATGAACAGACTCTTATAGGTTCATTCTTCCCACGGACAGTTTAACACCAGTATGTCTCATATGTTCAGAGACCGTGGCGATTATTAAAAGCGGTAATGTGAAGCGACACTACGAGACAAAGCACAACTCTTTTGAGGAAACGTACCCACTCACATCTGAAATGAAGACACAGAAAATAAACCTAAGAGCCCAATATGATCAGAATCCTAACACATTAATTCACTGTCCAACATTGATGTTAACAGAGAGGAATAGAGATGAAACAAGTGGTTTAATAACCACAGATAAAGTCCATGCACAAAAATGTCTCTTATTACAAGATGAGAAAAATATAATATTGTGGCTTTTTATTGACATCACTTCCCACCTGAATGAACTGAATTTAAAGCTGCAGGACAATTCAGTGAAATACATCTTTATTTTAAAGAGACGCACATTTTTCAAAAGCTTTCTGTTATGTCGGTTATTCTTTAATCCAACCATTATTTTACTTGAAATGAGAAGAACATTTATTTATGTATTTCTATGTATTATTTATAATCCATCCAGTTAAATTTGAAAACTGAGAATAATAATTGTTAAAATATAATTGATGTGTACTTTCTTTATTTGATTTGACAGTTGTTGACTACACACAGAGACGTTGTTACTACTGCTAGGCTTCTTGAATATATATATATATAAATAAATAACTTTAAAATAATGTACTTTTCAATGTTTACATGCTATAATTATAGTTATTTGTAATCCACACTGTGATTTAAAGATGCTTTCCTTTCATGTAAAAACGTGCAGCCAGTGTGCACTGCAGATTAAATTCATTCACACTGGTGGAAATTTCAGAATTTATGTGGAACTGGAGAAAGTTATTCATATTAAAAATACAAAATTGTTGATGTTACAAAGTGAGTGGCTCAGAGGAGTTGAAGTAAAAAAAACAGTTGATGATTAAATCCCCTTCTTACCGTTGCGCGTCAGGAGAAACTGTTTATCCTGGGGCAAATATGGCTTCACCTTGACTTCTTCCCCACTGGCCCTGAAGGGACATGGAACCACAGACAGAGAACACATGGTTTGTCCTTACTTTATATTTGACTACACCCACAGCAAGTTTAGCTTTTAGAAACTAATGTTTTGGGTTTGCTTTCCTATTTATTTTAAAAGAACAGTGTGTAACATTTAGGGGGATTGATTGTCAGAAATGGAATATAATGTTCATAACTATGTTTTTATTAGTGTATAATGACCTGAAGCTAAGAATCAAAGTGTTTTTGTTATCTTACAAAAAGCCATATACTGTATATCTATATAGGGAGCAGGTCGTCTTTCACAGAGTCCACCATGTTGCACCGCCATGTTTCTACGGCAGCCCAGAGAGGACAAACACTGGTTCTCTAGAGAGAGGTGACCACGTTTTTAGGTTATCTGAAGTAGGGATAGGTACTGAAACCCCGTATTAAAGTATTAAAGACCAGAGTGTTGATGAGCCCCCATGTTACTGCTGATTTTATTAGTACTTATTAATGTTTTGGTGTCATTTATTATCACGCTGCAGTGAGCATCTCCTCTGGTCTCTGTGTCGAGGCTGAGCTCCTCCAACAATACAACATAATGACATCATAATTAGGGGTGTAACGATACACGTATTCGTATTGAACCGTTCGGTACAGGGCTCACGGTTCGGTACGCATTACGAACCGAACAACACGTTTGAATAATATTAAATGGCTTTTGAAAAATAAAATATAGCTGAAATTGGTGGAGCCACTGCGCTCAAACATGGCAACCCACCCGACGTAACGTGCTGTCCTTCCCTGATTCGCCACGCTCCTATCGTGTGACCGTTCCCGGATGTTCACAAACAACAACAGTCTTGATTACCGATCGACTACCAGGTTAATTCAACATGAACAACTGATTAGAGGCGTTGTTGACCGTGTTGTCTTTACTAGCAGCTGTTGTTCAGTTAAAGTCTGCATTTCTGTGGAGGAAGCAGCTGTTAATGGAGCGATTAGTGAGCGGCGTGTCCAGCGGAGGTATCAGCGCTACGGAGCGGACGTCTGAAGACACGTTGGCGGCTTTAGGGAGGACGGACACAAAACGGAGGACTTTCCTTTTCTTATTATTGTTTATTTTGTTTTATACAACTATGTACAACAAGTTAACACACAAACTATAAAGGAACAAAACATGGATTGCTCTCCAGTACGACAGAGACTTCAGCCACCAGCAGAGCTACGAGTGAGAACAACAACGACACAGAGGGAACGAGTGAGAGACGTGTGTTGACCACATTTATGGATCATAATCTAGTAAACCTTTGTGTGTAAGTGTTGAATTTAATGTAAATATGAGGTGTGAGAGAGAGAGAAAGAGAAAGAGAGAGAGAGAGAGAGATAGAGCAAGACCCACAGCACTGTAACTAAGTCTGAAAAATAAAACTTCTAAAACTTTCCACGAAATGTGTGTTTGAGTTCATAGAGGAAGAGTTTAGAGAAGATCTTAAGTATCAAACACAACCTTTCATTATTAAAGACTACTTTATTACTCTGTCGTATTTTTTTTAAACTAAGCAACTAATCTACTTCCTGTTTACACCGGCACCATCACGCCCAGTGTACGTGAATAGTCATGTAATATTCGTTACAAACTCTCCCCGCAGCATTTAGGTATCTGTTCCCTCCTGATTCAAACAGGGCTAAAGGTATATCCCTACTCTGGAGTGATAAACCAGGCTGTACCAACATGCTTAATGTCATTGAGCCCCGTGACACTACTCCTTCACCAGCCCATTTCTCCAGACCATAATTCCTGCTTTGTAAAAGAAAACAAAAGCCCAAACAGAGAATCAAATCAGACACGCACCTTGAGAGTCTCACCAGAGAGGATTTGGCATTTCTGCTTTTTTGCTGTATTGAAAACGTACCGAAACGTACCGAACCGTGGCACCACTGTATCGTATTGAACCGAACCGAGAATTTTGTGAACCGTTACACCCCTAATCATAATATATATATAAAATAATAATCACTGCTGGACCTGGTCTATTTGAAAGTTGATCTGTGAACTCTCTCTGCAAAACTTAAATCATGCTTTGAAGAGCTAATAATCCTACTTCACATGTGTAATTAGGAATGGATACATCTGTGACACACACTCACCATTTCCATGTGGGGCAATGGTGAACCAAGTGATCCCCAGCTGCTACAAACTAAAACAAGAAGCAGAGAGGAGGAAGTAGACTTTAGATAAGGTCATGTAATATAGCACATAGTTGAAATATGCTGCAGGGCCTTTAAGAAGTATGTTCTCACCTCTTCTGGTGTAATGACTCCAGTCTCTTTGAATTTAGATTCCTGTGATGGAGAACAGAACCAGGGCTTTAACATGCAACGTTAGCATTAACCACCGGCTGTAACTTAAATACTTCATGTTTGAACATAAAGTAACGTTAGAGCACCAACAGCATGACTGGATAGCTTTGATAATGTGTCCCTGCGTGTTTAACATGTCAGAGTAGCCACCAGCTAGCAACAAGCTAGCTCAGAGAGTGTTTACCTTCAACACTGGAGTGAGAAACTCCGCCACTCCGAGCGCCGTCCCCTTCACCGTGTTTATCACGTTCTGCATCTTGTGCTGCTCCTTTTGGATAAAACCGTCACTGTTCTGTTGAATTAAAAATAGTTATTCTCACATAGCTACCCCAACACAGTGCCAGCTAGATCACATGACACGTCTCAACACTTCCGGTATTCGACTCTCGCGAGAAGGGTAGAGGTAACGTAAATGCGCGAGAAAATAGTCGCTGAAATAGCGCGTAGTGTGTGGAGATGGTCTGCTGCTAACATTAGCTAGCACGTTAGCTAATATTACAAACTGTTAGGCTAAGCTAGCAGTTAGCATGTTGCTTCATACACAGCCGTGTGTCACTATGTGGACGAAAGCAAAAGCCTTCCGCGGTGCTTTCTGTGCAGCTCAGTCAGTCCACGCTGTGAAACACAGACCAGGATCCTGTAGCGTTGGTAGTGGTCCAGGGAAGACCTGGGTGAGACCCAGCGGGTTCGATACGGGTTTAAAGACTTTCAACAGCCTGACCAAACAGAAAGAGCCTCTCATTCTGGCAAGAGAAGGAGTAGCTACCTGGTAAAATGACAGAATCTGGTTGTATGATGACTGTACACAGCGTGCATGGTAACCTCACACTGTATGTCACGTGTGTTGTGTCACAGGTACAGCTGTGGACCCACCGTCTACGACCACGCCCACCTGGGTCATGCCTGGTACTGATAGAAACACTTTATATGTTGTGTACATAATGTCCATGACGTTAAATAACTTTGTATATGTCTTGTCACAGCTCTTATGTCAGGTTTGATATACTGCAGAGGATCCTGTCCAGGTTGTTTGGAATCACTGTGATCCATGCCATGGTCATCACTGACATAGATGACAAGATTATCAAAAGAAGTTGGGAGGTAAGGAACATCAGCCATCCCTATGCCTATAATGTGTACGCCTCTTTATTGAGAACATGTTTCCCTTGTTTTGTAGGACAATGTTTCTCCAACCACCTTAGCCTCAGTGTACGAGGAGGAATTCAAGAGGGATATGCTGTCATTAAAGGTGTGTGAGTCATATTTTTCTACCATCACATTTAAATGACTTTAAGGGTGAAATAAATGGTGTATTATTTTTTATCCTAAAATGAAAAACACATACGTTTCCTCTCTCCTGTAGTGCTCTTTATCAATTTAGATAGTTTTGGTGTGAGTTGCACATTGTAATAGAGATCTGGTGGAGGATGTTTTCTCAAGCGCATCTGTGATGAAAAATGTATTCTATTACAACATACATCATAGATAAGTCAGTGAGTAATACCAACATGTTATCAACAGATAGTAATGTAGTATACCTTGTTGCTCCACCTGTCATGACCAAGTTAGATTTTAAACATGTATATTTCTATAATTTAAGTGCAATCATAACAAATGTGTGTTTATCTATAAACTTCATCTTCTGTCATTGTGTCTGAGGTGACTCCTCCTGCAGTGTATCTAAGAGTCACTGATAATGTGCATCACATTGTCGCCTTCATTGAGGGGATCGTGAAAAACGGACACGCTTATGCCACAAAGGAAGGTGAATACGTAGGAATTATTGTACTTTGTCCCGTGAAATAATGTCTGTATGTGCTCATTACCCGAGTCATCATTTGTGATATGCCTTGATTGTAGGTGACGTGTATTTTGACATCCAGTCCATTGGTCATCGTTATGGCAAGTTTGTGGGAGCTGTGGGTTGTCAGGTAGAACCTGGTAAGTGTTTCATATAGTTTTATTAGACCACAGGTCTGTAGAAGACAGAGATTGATCTTTTCCACTCTTCCCACCAGGTGTAGTACTTCCTGTGGTATGAAGTAGAGCAGAGGTGTGATTTATTTTCCCCTTTTCAAAAGGAAATCACAGAATTCTTAAACCTGATTTGTTCAGTCCTAGTGGCAAACTGTAAACCCGGTCTGGTGGGGAAACTCTCCTCAACTCTAAAATGATGCAGTAATGATTGAGTAACAACAGAGTGTTTTATCTCGAGCTGTTTTCTGTGTTCTTCTTTGTTGTCAATCAGAGTCCTGGCCAAGTTTCAGTAGCCATTCAGACTTTTTTTCGAGACTCGTACGCACTGTGATAAACTGGCACTGCTTGTCCCGTATTAGGCACATTCTATGTACATGAGCTCTACTAATGGACTGTTCTCCAGGCAACTCAAATAAACGAGACGGGAGGGATTTTGCTCTTTGGAAGCCGTCCAAACCTCAGGAACCATCCTGGGATTCTCCGTGGGGCCGAGGAAGACCTGGCTGGCATATCGAATGCTCCACCGTCGCTAGGTTTGGATTCACAATCTGTCTGCTCCATCTAGTCTGGTTTAGGCTATACTCTATTTAGTCTGTATGTGAGAGTCTATCCATCAACATAACCAGACCCTTAAAGCTTGAAGAACAGAATTCTCCATTAAGATCTATGGGACTTTAATAGATGACTTTGAGCCAATGCTTCTTTTTTCTTGTAGTTTGAAGGATTAAGAAATGTGGTTCTGAACAAACGCGAGTAATATGAAAGGATTTCAGGACCATTCATATCTAACAGTGAACTGGGTTTATTACTGTAGAATATCTAGAGAAGGAAGCCTGTACTGCACACTTTATTCAACTTTACTACCTTTATCAAGTATAAGGTTGATCATTTTCTCAATTTGATATCATTGTAAAAATCAATATCTTTCCATTTCTATGGTCAGACAAAATGTGCGGTTGTGAGAGATCACTATGGTCTCTTGGAACTTGTGATTGGTATTTTACAGAATTATCAATTCATGGAAATCAATAGATTGCTTTATTCAATAACGTTTTTCAGTTCCATTTTATTTGTTTAGTCCAAAATCACAAATTCTCCTCAGAGGGCTTTACAATCTGTACACATACGACATCCTCTGTCCCAGGACCCTCACACAGGAACAGGAAACACTCCCCCAAAAAAACCCTTTAACGGGGAGAAAAGAGGGAGAAACCTTAGGGAGAGCAACAGAGGAGGGAAACTCTTATCAGGATGGACAGAAGTGTGGTAGATGTCTTGTGTACAGAATGAACAACACATTCAAGGCTTATGACAGAAATGATTCATAAAATGAGAGTAGTGATAGCAGTAGTAGCACTAAAACTAGCAGAATAATAATCTAATGTGGATACACAATGATCCAGCATGCTCTTCGTCTCAGGGTTGTTGTCTGTGCTGCTTTCAGCTCAGTGTTTGGGAGTCAGCTAGACATCCACTCTGGAGGGATCGACCTGGCCTTTCCTCACCATGAGAATGAGGTCGCTCAGAGTGAAGCCTATCACCGGTGTGGACAATGGGCAAATTACTTCCTCCACTCAGGTACATCCTAAATCCCAGACTGTGTTTGTTCCTAAACTCCACTATTCTATTGATAGCAATGATGTGTGCCTCCTGCAGTGCAGACATAGCTGGTGTAGAGTTCTCCACTGTCTAGTTTCCTCCTCATACTGCCAGCAAGTGACTAACGGAGTCCTGATGTAGTGATCAGCTGTACCGGAGCGCTAGTTATCAAAGTTCTGAACACAAAATAATCTCTACATGCAGTGTGAATTATTAAATCAAAAGGAAAATGTAAGTTTATTCCTGACCTTTATTTTTAAATAACCTGAAAAACTCTTCATATGTCAAGTTTTTTTTCATTGTTTTTGTTTTTAGGCCACTTACACCTAAAAGGCAGTGCAGAGAAAATGTCTAAATCTTTGAAGAACTTTGTCACCATCAAGGTAAAGTCATCACTAACAGCTGTGTATCTTCCACACTGTATGTAGCAGTGTGTGAAAAATAATCCTTGTGTCTTTCTTTGTTCCCTGTAGGATTTCCTGCAGTCTTACTCTGCAAATGAGTTCCGGATGTTTTGTCTTTTGACCAAATACAGATCAGGTGTTTGTGTAGTGACTGTACTATGGTATATAGTACTATGTACTATGGTTGCATATGGTTTCTTCAACCTCTACTTTTGTCCAGTGCAATGTGATATAAGTGCATATCAGGAATCAAATCATTAAAAAATACATTATAATCGTATATTTGTAATATTTCTGATTTAAAAACATAATCGATTAAAATGATTGGCACAGTAAAACCATAACTATTGGTTTTAACAAATATTTTGGTAACTGCATAATGTAAAAGCAAGTTTAGGATATTGAACTGAAGAGCATTCCTGGGTTGTTGTGGTGTCTCCACAGGTGTAGACTACAGTGACGGCAGCATGCTGGAGGCTCGGTCCTCTCTGAGAACCATCTCCACCTTCATCCACGATGCTACGGTCTACATGAAGGGGCAGCTGCACTGTTCACCTGTACGGGAAGCTGTTCTCTGGGAGAGGTACACTTTCACTGTAGTGTTACTATATATATATGTACAGTCAGGGCCATAAGTATTTGGACTGTGATGACAAAAAAGTCGGCATCATTTGTCATGACAATTGTCCAATTACTGTTGAGCCTCTGAAAATGTGGGTGGCTGTGTAATAGTGGCTGTAATTCCTAAACGGTTAAAGTGATTTTTTTTTGTTATATCCATTGAATTAAAGCTGAAAGTCTACACTTCAACCACATATTGACTGATTAGTTTCAAATCCATTGGAGTTGTGTAAATAAGCAAAATTAGAAAAAGTGTGTCCTAGTCCAAATACTTATGGCCCCGACTGTATATGTGAACCCCCACCCCCTTAAAAAATAAGTAAATACCAAATGGTTATCTATTTCTGACAACTGGTGTTCTTGTGTTTTCAGGTTGGCTGAGATTAAATCCAGCGTGGTGAAAGCTCTGGCAGATGACTTCGATACCCCGAGAGCCATCAGTGCTGTGATGAATCTGGTTTATCATGGGAACCGCCAGCTGCAGCCTGTTTCTAAGGTAACGCACTGTGGGATTACATAACCAGACTAACGGTTACAGTTGTGATGATCAGTGTTACCAGTAGTGTAACCAAAGGTAACCCTTGTCCTGAGTTGCTAGGAGAAAAACTCTGGGGTCGTTATAATTGACAAGTAGGACCATGTGACTAACTGTTTACCATCCGCAGGCTTTCACTAGAAATCATGAAGAGTCGGTGGAAACCAGCACATTGAAAACTAGGCGGTTCGATCCCCGGCATCTTAGTGTCATAGTGACACTGAACCCTGGCTGGAATGACGTGTGTTTTGTATGTGTTCAGTGTGAGGGAGTGACTCGGAGCCCTGCGGTGTTCGGAGCCATGGTCAGCTACATCACGGACGTCTTGGACGTGTTTGGGATCGATCTGCTGCACAGTAAGGTCAGAGCTCAGGGAGAATATTTAGAGATTCTAAACCGAGTCAAAAGTAGTAGAGCTCAGCCTCGACGCAGAGCAGAGGAGATGCTCACTGCAGAGCCAGAGTTCAGTTGGTCCTTCTGGGCTGCTGTAGAAACATGTTCTCTATGTAGATATGAATTAAAAACACAATGGTTCTTAGTTTCAAGTGCTTATACATTCACTCATTCCATAAACCCCCCCCTCACTGTTCCACTCAGGAGTCCAGATTATGAACACACCTTTCCTCCCCTGTGCAGGAGGGTGCCGAGGTTCGTAGTGGTGGAAGTCTGGAGGCCGTTGTGGAGCAGCTGACTCATTTCAGAAGTGAAGTTCGAGCATTCGCACTAGCTCCTCAGGATGGCCCGACCAAACCTGGACTATACCCAGAGAGAATCCCTCTCCTCAAAGCCTGCGACACCCTCAGAAATGACCTGGCACCCTTGGGTGTGCTGATAAAGGTATGCTGGGTCGGCTCATCATCAAAATAATAACTATTCTATATGTTATGTTTCCACAGAGACTGGACAGATGTATTGTTCTTGTTTTACAGGACAGAGGAGCCACCTCCACGTGGGAGCTAACTCCGAGAAAAGGGAGTCAGAGGGTCCAGGATGAAGACCAGGAGACATCCAGCTGAAACTCATCGCGGCCTCGGAGACTGCCTCTGTATTTCAGGCTTGTGGACTCAATTTAACTTTAAGTGAAAGACTATGAAAAACAAAATGTTTGTATGTACGATGAAAGTGGAGTGGAACGCAGAGGGCTCTCTCTGAGGACTGGCTGTTTTTGTAGGATATCTAGAGAATAAGGAGCACAACATGGTATATGAGTAAAAGCTGCTCCATGGACTTGATACACAGTTCAGCTAGTATTCTACTGTGTTTTAGTAACTATGAAGTATCAATGTCCAGAGGACCTGAAGACTTCTTGGCCCAATGTTGTCCTATTCATAGAGCTTAAATGGGACTTCTGTGAAGAGCACCCTTTCACACTAAACATTCATGGTCATTGTTATTCTGTTTTTCAATAAGATGTTTCTGCTTTTTGACCCTGGACTACCTTCCTTGTAATATTTGAATCAATGAAACAGCTGTGCCAACACTTAGTTTTACTTTAAAATGTAGTATCTTATTAAAAGAAGAAAAGCTCGAGCAGGACTCTGCATCTTCATCAACTTGGATGGATTTGAAAACTGTTTTTGACATGTTGGTGTGAACTTGTTTAATTAGTACATTTTACAAGCTTGCAGCCCTTATATGATGTAATGTCACAGTAAACAAGACAAAGTCCACATGAATCTCAAACTGTATTTGTTTCCATTTTTTTATTTTCACAATGTTAAATTGTTTTTTGTGATGATGGGTTTGTTAATTTAATGTCATACACAGTAGTTATTGTATGTTACGGTCCTGGTCTGTGGAGTCGGACACCTCAAGTGAATAAAGGCAACTGAGCCGGGATGTCACTATAAAAGGACAACAGATGATGACATCACCGGGCACCAAACAGTGAGTCCAACCTTCTAGCACACCAGATCACTGCGGTGCAGCTGTCCATCAGGCAGCAGGTTGATCAGAGAGTTGCTGTCCATCAGGCAGCAGGTTGATCAGAGAGTTGCTGTCCATCAGGCAGCAGGTTGATCAGAGAGTTGCTGGCCTGAGCCAGCTCTGTGATGGACACTCTGCCTCTCTGCCTCATGAACTGAGCCACTGAGTCCAGCTCTTCTGGAGTGATGGAGATGAACTTTCCTCTGTCATCAATCACTCCTGCAAACAGCAAAACACAGCATGTCATGTCAGAGAGGACACAATAATAATTAAAGCTGCACGCAGCGATGAACGAGTCCTCGCATCCTCCCGCGCGTTGGGGGTGCCGGCGGGACTCCGGCCGGTGAGGCCGAGAAAGTCTGCGACCGTCATGTAAATAAAGTCATGTAAATCGAATGCTGTTTGTCAAAAAAAATGCAGATTTCCTTTCGCCAGCAGGTGGCGCTGTGAGTATTAGTGAAAATTAGCTTGTAGACATCCTCAGGCCATGAGTGTTGTCAAGCATGGGAAGTTTGGGACCGTTTGGAACAAGTCCATGGAGTTACATTAATGGGGAATCACGTAAATTAGCCGCCCGCTACGGCTATGCCATTCGAGCAAACTTAAAGCTTTAATAACTTTTAATCACAAAGGTCTTGAGATTGTACTGACCAAATTTGAAATGGATCAGATAAATCCCCTAGGAGGAGTTTGTTAAAGTATAGCGACTACAAAAGGGCGAAAATCTATTGAAAAATGACATAAAAATCGAAATGGCGGACTTCATGAATGGAATACATAAATAAATGTAATTTCTAGTAAAATAAGGGCTCCATCTAAAAATGAAATACACAAAAGAGAATTTTTGAAAAACTTGCATCTTAAAAGAAAGTGCTTGATTTTAGAAAAATGAATGAAGGTGAAAAAAGGAAAGTGGCTGGTCTCAGTCAACTTTATAATAAACAATCTCTACACATCTCAACATCTTGCCCTC
This sequence comes from Leptoclinus maculatus, assembly GCA_032191485.1. Lineage (NCBI taxonomy): Eukaryota > Metazoa > Chordata > Actinopteri > Perciformes > Stichaeidae > Leptoclinus > Leptoclinus maculatus. The sequence continues at coordinate 694,584 of JAVDOI010000060.1, read as the reverse complement.
AGTTCAGATTGGAGTGGGTATGTTTGGTCTAAAGATTTATGTTTGGTCTCGTAGTGGCGTTTCACATTGGCGCATTTAATAATGGCCACGGTATCTGAACATATGAGAGAGTGGTTTAGTGGCGCCAGCAGGAAGAATGAACAAATACGAGTCCGTCCATTCTTTGTTAAAAGCTCTGTTTTCACGATCCATATTTTTCTTTTTAGAGCACGCCTTGTGAAACTGCTTCGCCGACTTCTCCCTCTTTCCCCACCTCTCCTGTGTCTGTGTGCAAATCTCACTCGGCTCACGATGTATTTCAGAATACACATATTTCGAATGGCTGAGTAGCGTCACGTGAGATGATTTACAATGCATGTAATTGGTCGGTGTACTTCCTGGACTGCTGACCGAGTGCCGTAAAGGCTAGAAAAGCTGTGCAGGTTAAAACAGAAGTGCTCCGCCAAAATGTATAATTCTCAATTATCCATCAGTTATACGTCCGGGTCCGGATAGGACAGCGTCTGGGTCCGAATCCGGACCGCGGTCCGCCTATGAGTGACCCCTGGTTTAGAGCATGGTCCCAAGAGACGTTTTTTATAAGTCTCCATGATTTACACGTGCCTACCAAATTTCATACATGTAGGTGAAACTTAGCGATGGGGCAGCTCTTTTGAAAATGTGTAGGGAGCGCTATGGAGGCAATTTAAAATGGCCAATCCAAAATTCCATGTATAATATGTCTTCCCATCACCTATGACACTATTCATGGGTTTTTGAGCATCCCAAGCCACTGAACCATCAGCTTCCTTTGTCATGGCGAATGATGCGTTGCCACGGCAACAGCGTTCAACGAAAACTCACAATATTGATGATGAAGCATCTTCAATGTCTTAATGCTTTCCATACCGAATTTGAGTCTGATCAGGTGAACTGTCTAGGACAAGTAAATAAAAGTATAAAACTTGTCATTTCCTTTTGTCAGTAGGTGGCGCTATGACTTTGTGAAGATTTTGGCATTGAAATGTGGTCAGGCCTGAACTAACATCATGCATAAGAGATTTTGTGCAGATTGGATGATGTACCTTGGAGTTACAACAACTTAGCCCTTCAGGGCGAAAAGCGCAAAATGGTCGCCACGCCACATCAAGGTCCTTCCATGAAAACTCACAAATTTGATAATTTTTCATCACAAAGGTCTTTAGATCATCTTGACCAAATTTGAAGTCGATCCCATAAATTCTGAAGGATGAAGTACAAAGGCTGAAAAAGTGAAAAATCACAAAAAAAAAACCTGAAAACGGGTGAATTACTGTGGTTGAATGAAATGAAATTGCACAGTATGTACCAGGAATACTGCTGCAAATGTGGTGATGCTAGGCCAAATGGTTTTTAAGTTGTGTATTGATGTACAAGCCACGCCCCTACGAAGTTCATTGGTCCATATCTTCTAAACGCAATGACATATCAACACGTTTTTGTTCATTCCTGATGATATCACTCCAATAATGATCCACAGCAAATTTGGTATCAATCGGACCAAGCGTGTAGGAGAGGTTCGCAAAAATTCAAAATGGCAGAACATTTCGGTAGTCCGGAGTTTAGGGGTCCAAGGGGCATTTTTGTAGAGCTAGCGGAGTTGGACATGTGTGTCGAATTTCAAGTCAATCGGACATACTGGCCGAGGGGCGTCGCCGGTCCGACATCAGCCATTTGTTAAAACACAAATATGCAACCTATATCAGATGGCTATTTTCACAAGTGTGCAACATTTGGGGAGTTTTCGATCAAGGCAAGTACCCCAAAAATGCGCCCAATGTACTATGTGTATTTGAATTTCAATAGGGCCAGAGCAACCGACAATGTAATTACAACTAGAAAATGCATTTCCTGCAGTCAAATGTGTTTCAATGCACGAAGCTAAAAGAAATTGCAAAGCATTGCTGAAAATTATATATGATATATACACACACACACACACACACAAAAGTACAACATGTACCTCTGAAATGTAGTGTTTAATATCTATCGTATCAGGAGTGATATCTGGCCAATCCACAATGGAGGATTGTAACAAATGAAATGTGGTGATAGAATCACCGAGTACTGGTGAGGGAGCAGGTGAAAGTTTCACGAGCAGAAGAGCAGTGATAGAAGCTGAGCACCAGGGGGCGCTCCTCACCTTTAAAGCATGGGTTTCTCCTCAGTCTACAGTATATACATGATGGCGTTTCTATTTACTCCTGACTGTCGAACAAGAAACCATAAACCTATAGAACGGTCCAGGCATGTACAAATACATCAATAATGAAAACAAAAGAAGAGGTGGTACCCAGCAGCAAAGGAGCTGGAGAAGTTTACCTGTGAGGGAGCCTTCAGCTAACAGGTCCTGCAGGCGGTCAATAGCATCCTGGGTCCTCAGCCCAAACTGAGAAGCCAAGTCCTCCAGGAGAACCACCTTAGAGCTCTGCAGGACAGAGGAGACACTGTAAGGATACTAGGTTCAGAGAGTGTCCAGCACAGGTGGGGGTCTCAGGAGTCCGTCAGCTCTCACCTCGATGTACTGGATGAAGTCCTGCAGCAGGTTGCGTGACTGAGAGGAAAGAACACAAACACTTTATTAATAAACTGTATTATAGATTAAAGACAGAGGAACGGAAATATCAGCTCAGAGGAGTTGTGACCTGGTCCTCAGTGAGCTGCTCCTCCTCGCCCTGGTCTTCTATGGTGAAGGAGGCTTTGAGCTTTAAGTACTCCTCCTCCTCCCGTCTCTCCTGCTCCTCTTTAGCCCGGAGCTCCTCCTCCTCCTGAACAAACACCAGCACAGAGTGTCAGCACAGAGTGTCAGCACCTCCTCGTAGCGACACACAGAGAGGAATGAGTTGGTGAGTGGTGACCTGTTTCTGCTCCAGCTGTCGCTCTCTCTCGTCCTCATGACGTATCTCCTGCTCTCGGAGCTCCTGCATCCTCTTCCTCTCCCCTCTCTCCTCCACCTCCGCCTGGAAATAAACCAACAACACTGGATGCTACTGCAAACTCAACTGTTGAACAATGAGTCATTTGGTCCACTCTTCCAGTGGGACTAGCTCCACTAACTAGTGAGCGGGAGGAAGCCCTCACCTCTCTCTGGGCTTTCTTGGCCTGTTTCTCCTCCAGCTTCTTCTGCTTCTTGGCTCCAACTTTTGCAGTCGGCTGCAAGTCCTGCTGCTCCCCCCCTTCTTCCTCATCAACACGCTCTTCCTCTGAAAGCAGCACACGCGTTACATGTTCTTTTACATCACACACGACATGTGTCACGAGACGTCTGTTGAGATGGGAGCATCAATGCAACACTGACATTGTTATTAACTCATTCTGCAGCATCTAATAGAGATACATCTGATCATCTCATGGAAGAAAAAGCACAGATATCATTGATACAACATTTAGGTGATGGGCCTGCTGGCTCAGTGGGACACTTCACTGCTTAAAGGCCTGTTTATAAGTCTACCGAGTTCCACAGCATCTCTCTGTGGTTGTCTGTTGGCCATCACCGCGGCGAGGTTCCTCCTCCTGCGAGGCATCCCGGCTCCTCGCTCCTCTGCTGCCCGCTGAGGGGGCCCCGCTGCCCGGACAACATCCCTCTGCTGCTCCTCATCAGCTGAGCATGGAGAGGGCACACCACATGTCATAGTACTGTCTATGTGTAAAGACTACAAAGACTTCACATACCACTGGCCTCAGATCAGAGTCTCTGATCACTACCCTGAGGTTAGACAGTGTGACTGGAGTGAGTCTGGTGCATCCCTGTCCTTACCATAATCACAATGTGCTCTATCCAGTCATAGAATCACAATAAGGTTAAAAGCATTCAAACATTACAAAAACCTGCAACAATGTGTTGTTGGTGAAAGCAGTTTGGGCTCCTGGTGTCCTGGTCAAGTCTTTAGTCCTGACTAGATATGTCTCATCACGTTTAGTTTAACGTTAGCTATCATATGCACCAAAGAGAACAACTGTAACAACTAAAGCATTTCAGTTGATCGCTTTCAATGCAAGAAGAAAACAAACTACGTCTAGAATAACTCACTTCAACAATGACCAAATAGATACCAACGAAAGTGCTGATTAAGGGTCAGAGGTGGAGATCAATCATTCAGGTTCACGTGGCCCACTGCAGCCTCCGTAGTTTATGACGGACTGACAGCTGTGAGCTGACGTTTCCCAACAGTAGAAAACATGTCAACGTGACTGCTTAAATAATACATTATGTCAAAAATATGACACCGTGTCGAAAACGTTACAAACCTTATGTCAAACTGCAACGGCTTGTTCACAACTATGCTAACATTGACTTTAGCTGTTAGCTCACAATGTGTACCGTTTAGCTAACGTTAGCTCACAAAGTGTAACGTTTAGCTAACGTTAGCTTTAAGGCTCCTTACCTTGCTGTGTCTGTCTCCGAACCTTTAACGCAAACAAAATGAGCACAATGAGGATGGCAGCAGCTATTAGGTACAGCTCTATATCCATAGCTGTTCTCAAAATATACTTTCACTAAATGTATATATACTATTGTTGTCCACGTCTTTCTCCATTTACTGTGAAGCGCTGTGATACTTCTTCTATGGGATTATTTGCGGATCGCAAACCATCGTAGAAACTGCATACCGCCACCTTCTTCTTCGTCTTCTTCTTCTTCTTCTTCTGGATTTAAAGCGGCTGGCCTCCAGCTTATTGGTGCATTACCGCCATCTTCTGGTCCGGAGTGTGGATCACCCAATAGACTTTCAATCTTTCCCCCAAAACAAAACCAAAAATTCCACACGTACCACATTAATTTATATTTTATCCTCCCTAGACCTTTAAAATCCTAGCCTCTGACAAGCACCCTTGTACCATATCCCTGCTTTTCCATCCTATAAACCCTCTGTGTTCCTTAAGAATGCTAACAGTACCCTAACCTGTGCTCATATGCTCAGTAATCCTTTCGATGTGCATTCCCTCAGATTATTACTCATCATCTCCCTACAACTGAAAACGACGTGCTCAGCTGACGTCCCTCACACATGACCCTGTCTGGTGTTTTCTATCATTTTCAGTGTTTTGTTTAGTGCACCATGGCCCAACCGTAACCTTGTCAAAACTGTTTCCTCTCTCCTGTTCCTAACAGGAACGTTGACACTCTTTTGAAGATATAGATGTCTCCCTTTCTCCTCTCTGTCACACCTTTTTTGCCACATTTAGTAGATTTCCCCCCCAAATTAGACACTTGACCTCTGCTCTACTGATACTAATCTTCATATCTGTTTCCTTTCTTTAAAGCCTTGTCATTCTTACTCACCCCTACATGTGCTGGATCCCACAGGAGTTTAACTTCCCTGATTAGATATTCTTGTGGCTGACTGAAGGACTTCATACAGTTTATCTTGACGGCGGTTCGAATGAAAATACCTTAAACTTACTAGGGCTGAAGATGAGTCGGAGCATCACAACACCTTTTCCTGTCTAGTTTTTTCCACCCATCGTAGTGCAAGCACCGTCAGCATCTCCACTGTGTAAAGTAGATTATTGGATGTTCTTCTGTTGATTCCTATTCCTTTAGCTCCCCCCCCCCCCATCCTGTCACTCCTGTCTCATGTTTCTTAGCACCATCCATGTAAATCTGTGTAAAATCACGGTACTCTTTCATTACATAATATCCAAATGCACTTACTAAATCAACGTTATCTTTTTCTTTCCTTTTGACCGCTAACAGATACGAGTCTACATCAGGCCACACATGCGTCCAATGGAGCCACCATGAGGGGCTCATCCTCAGATCAAACTGTGTCCTTCCTTACCCGACCACAGTTATTCCTCTGACATGTCCCGTTCTCCAAGTTGCTTTCTCCTTAAAATGAGCTCCCAGAAAATGTAATGTTCCAACCCTTTCTAAAGTAGCGCCGACATCATAAAGTAGCCGTTGGTATGCAGCTGTGTGCAGCGGTATATACCGATGCCTAGAGGGGTACCACTACATTTACAACGGCATATACCGTTTCCTGAAGGCAGGTGCTGCTTGGGTTAGGGGTCATTGTGAGGCAAGAAAGCTCAATGACTCTGGGGAAGAAGCAAAGTTAGTAATGTGCATTAATGGGACATGAATTCATACAGAAGGAGAGAGAGAAGAGGAGAGAGGAGCTCAGTGTAGGAAGTCCTCCGGCAGTCTAGGCCTATAGCAGCTTATCTAGGGCTGGTCTTTGCATTTTGATCTTGTCTCCCTGACTGTCCTCAGTGCTCCCATGTATGATACTCTGCTCATTATCTTGACCCTCTGGACTCCTCTGGTTTCCTCTTGAACTTCATATCCTCCAAATGCAGCACAGTGCTCACCTCCACAATGACAGCATTTAACCTCCAGCATCTCTTTCACATTTCCATTCTCATGCTCTCCTTCACACCTGCACATCTTCCTTTTCTTTAGCATTGCTGTGCTGTGTGCCCCACTCTTTGGCTCTTATAACACCTGAATGGTTTGGGGATGTGTTCTCTCAATCTTTTCCAGCTGTTGTTTGTGTGATGCATGTATTAGCATCCATTTATTATTCATAAACCTAGTGAACTTGATTTCACTGATCTCTTCCTCTATATTTAGTTAGTTAGTTTTATTAAATTCAATCACTACTGTAAGAGCCATTAGTTAGGTCTGGATATTATATCTGTATATATTGGGAGCCTACCTCAGGTTGACCACGGGTGGCAGTGTGGATTAGTGTGGCAGGTAAATGGTATATGGGGCACAGCTGCAACAGAATGATGCATGGGTGACGGGGAGATCACACGGTTTTTACCGCAAGCAAGACACACCAGAGGGAGACCAGCAAGATAAGTTCTGTCATATCATATCATCTGTAAACCGATTATTCTAATTAAACGGGAACCTCACCCAAAAGTGAAAGAGCCTGGAATCTCTTTGTTGAAGGGAGTAAAGAACACGATCTTCTCCCACACCCAGCCGAGTGGCTAGTTGCTGGAATCAGTCACTATAACTACTCTCCACTCCTGTTCTTGTGATTGACCCACTTTTCTTCCTGTAGTTACCTCTGTGACCCTCCTATCCAAACTTCTCGCTCTTGCTTGTCTTTCTCTTTCCCTCAACACCTTTTTCTGTCTCATACTATCCATTAATTTCTTCATCAGTAAACCCTCTTAACTATTTGATATGATGATATGATTACAGGCACAGTGCAGTTTATGCTGATACAAAGAAACAAACATTCACTTCTCATTCTCACAGTCAGAAAGAATAAGATAAATAAATCTCTCCTTGATCTGTTTTCTTGTATTTTCTCTGATGCCTCCAGAAGCAAACGTATACAAATGATACAGTAGGCCGACCTTGAAGAGACAGAATCCTAACAAGCATTTCTACATCATCACTACATCAGCATCATCATTTATTAAAACAGGTTTAAATTACCAAAAATAATGCTACCTTTGCAGATCTAAGACCTACTTCAGCAAGCAGAGTTGTTTGTCCTGCTTCCAGATAACATGCAGAGCAGCTGGACACTCACTAGGTGGCAGACACGCTGGCTCTGCACGCATCATTTCAAATACATGTGTGTGAACGGCCTTACAAACACCCTCTTTCTCTCATCCATCAAGTCTGAGGGAAGGTCACATTGACCGTGCTGCGCTCTCTGTGATGTATCATCCACTACTCCTAGTGATTATATGAGATGTAAATACTGAAGCTACTGTAGTACTAAAGTGCACCCATAAAAACAACAAAACACCTTGCTCTGGCCAAACCTAGGAGCTTACTTGATTGATTATACAACACATGGATGCATGATGCAATGCAGTTGCAGCCCAAGAAAAACAAGATAAACAACTCAACAAAAACAGGAGGATATTCCTGAGCATTTTTTGAACTTGTATCAAAAGAAATGATCTGGGCAGACAATATGGAATCTTCACATTAAACATAGGACATCAGGGAAACACCGTCCATCAACTTTGACTGTGTTTGAGCACCAAGCATCATGATGTAAACAGAGTCCACCTCCTCTGGTCCACCTCTTCAGTCCTGTGGCGTGACTTGAGATGGAGATGGATCATCGCCTTCTTGTTGCTGGTGAGCCAACAGACGGAAGCTATGCTGGTGGAACAGCCGTAAATCCAAGCTGGGTCCTCTCCACTTTGCTTTCAATGGTGTTTGTTCCCGGCGAGTCTGGCTGGGTGATCGTGCCACTCCCCACAAATTCATTAATTTAATTCATAATTAATTTTGATTTTGAACACAGGGCCCCACAAACAGAGCCCCAAAAGAAAAAATGAATGAAAATGTGAAAAAGTATTCAGCTCCTTTACTTAAGTTAAAGTACCAGTACAACCATGTAAAATACTCCAAGTTTTACCAGTGACAGTATTCAAACCCTACCTAAGTAAAAGCATTGAGGTATTATCAGCAAAATGGCCCTGTGACTGATATATTATTATATATGACATTATTAGATTGTTAACATGCATCAATGTGTAAACACAATCTTACTGTTGGAGCTGTTGGAGGTGGAGCTGGTTTTAAAAGATGAATACTTAGTCCAGTGGACTGGAGTTCTGGGGCTTGGTTGGTTTGGCAACGGTGACTAAGGGGAGAGCAGGGTCGTCTTTCAATCACAGGATCGGCGGTTCGATCCCCGGCTCTGGCTCCGCTAGTCGCATGTCGATGTGTCCTTGAGCAAGACACTTAACCCCAAAAATTGCTCAGCTACGGTGTGATAGAATCTAAATTGTAAGTCGCTTTGGATAAAAGCGTCTGCTAAATGACTGTAATGTAATGTAATGGTACTCCAGCCTTTAGTGACTCAAATATAAAATGTTGTTTGTAACAGGACATAGTTTTCTGTAAGTAAAGATCCTCCACACTGATGAAAAATTAATTCTTGGTTCTTGATTGTCTTGTGGACCTTCTGGTAGCTGTGGCTACAGATAAGGCTCCACTTCTACTGGTGGTCAGACCACCCTGGTTAAACAAACACAACATGAACAACTATGAAAAAATAAAAGTATGTAGTAGTTAATTCTGGACTCTGAAAATTGTACTTTAACAAAATAATCCTCACTTAAGGTCCACTTACCTTTTCCAAAGCTTTCAAAAGCATCTCATGGTCTTCAGCTAATTGAAGGTGACTCTGAAGGTGAAACGGGTTGTAAGTGCTGGAAAGTGGACCTTGAGTTAAAGGTGCAAGATTCCAGATAGGAAGCATTTCTATTACCTTTCAACGGCTCTCAACATGGCGAAAGCGAGTCAGCGTCTCACAGTTAACGGTGCTGACAGAGCTAACAGTGTTTACCTGAGGGCAGTGTTACTCTTCCACTACAATGCCATCGGTCTGGACGTTATCAGCTGTAACCGCCGTATGAGAGCAGTGCAGCGCGACGGCTGCGAGCTAACCAGTAGAGCACGCTCACATGCACTAATATGCACTAACATGTACAGAAAGCACACGGCCGGCTGGCTTTGTGAACAAAAAGAGGAGAAGCTGTGATATCAACACACACAGGGAGACTTCTTTCTCTGCTCATGTAGACATTACTCCAGTGGTTTTAGAGCTTCACCCATATTTGGACTTAAAAGTCAGGATGTCTTGATCCCCGCTGCACACTTCCTTTTTTCATCTGTACCTTGCAAGTGCCCTGACATTGAGAAAGTACCCCTTTAATGAGTTTGAGTGAGAGGAGACAGATATTTGTTTGATAAGAAGGGTCTTTTGTAGCCAGTGTGACTGAATGTTCATGTTAGAAGTGGAGTGTAATGAGTTCACCATGAAACGTCATGTCTGAATGTGGGATAGTACACAGTGAACTCATTCTGTGCTCGTGCAGCAGGAGCTGAAAGAATGTCCCATCAGCATATTTCAGAGAACATAAGAACAGGAGAGAAGAGAGCAAAGTGAGGACGAGCTATTAGTTTAATCCCGTCTCCTCCAGAAGGATGTGAGGCTCCACTGGGTGTGACGGTACTTTTCCATCACCGGTGACATCTGGAGGACACAGCCTCCTTCTGGAGCACCCACTGCAATCTGATCTCTCTCTGTTTCCCTGTGTGTTCCGTCCTGTATGTGGAATTTTTTTGTTGCTACTGATAACACTTCATGTCTTGTGTGTGTGTATACACTGTGGAGGGATGTTTCTTTTGTTCTTCTGTCTTTCCACACTGTCTTCCCAACAGCAGACCTCTGCTCCATATTGTGTTTTGTGAGTTGTAAATGTGTCTCTGCTTACAGAGAAGCAGGATGGTATACGGCCAGTAAACTGACTCATTCATTATAAGCTACCTGTCAGAAGCTCCGTCATGGAATGTGAAGAATGTCTGCAGGGCTGAGCCGGTCTAAAGTTGAAGGTGAGCATTCGAAGGACACTACACTTGCCGCAGTCATCATTTCCTGGTTCACTGCTCAGGTGATCTGTCGGGGGGCGGGGCAGAGATGACTGCAGCTCCTCTAGTGGGACGGCCCTGCAGAGTAAAACTGCAATATACAGTAGTGAAGTAGTTGTGGGAACATGGCTGATGTCCCCTGTTTCTATGTCAAACGCCAGAGGTCAGTGTGGCCTCAATCCCATGTGGAAGGAGCAAAGCCAGGATCAGTTCAGCCAGTCAGCAGACTAGTGGTGTGGATGTTACTCATGCAGATAGAAAGAGGAAGTAGAAGCAAGGAGGGGGCTGGACACAGAAGCAGGAAGATGAAGGCAATACTCTGCAGGGACAAGGTGACTCCTCTCTTCAGCAGTGTCCACTCTCACCTGCAGAGTCAGTGGAAATGATTTTAAGATGAAACACAAAGTAAATACATTAGTCATGGTTTGTTACATACAAAGCTCATGATGTGATTAACTCTCAGGTATTCTAATGAATGACAGTAACTAAAGATTTCAAGGTTACAGGATTCATATTTTTCATTTGACAACGCAAGTTGTGAAGACACATACTGTAGAACATATGTTTGAACTAGAATAGAATCAAATCAATACATACAATACATGTATTTCTAGTGAGAATGAGGGTTATGAAGATAGTGGTATGGTATGTTCTTTGACTTTTGACTCTTCTAATAAAGAGTTCCATTTATTCATGGTGGAGCCTGGAGGATGAGGTGGAGTTGTGGAGTCTCAAAGCCAGAGGAAAGAGGCTGCTTTCTCATCTGAGAGCACATCAGCTCATACTTATGTATCTCTTTCAGGTGAGCAGGTTGTCTGGGTGGGTTTTGTCTTTTAGTATCCTTTAAGCTCTTCTCAGGTGCCTCTTAGTGACCTGTTTCTATTGCTCCTCTGTAAAAGTTACAGATTACAATATCATTCTCTGCTCAAGTAGACATTACTCCACTATAGTTCATATTAAATAGCTGTTTGTTGCTAAATTTATACCCTGAATGTTGTAATTGCTCCTTTAAATGAAAGTATCCTACTAATAAGTATTGTGTATGTATCAAAGCCTGATATATCATATTCCTCTGTGCCATTAAACTCAATTGATGTTACAGACTATTAAAAACACATCATACACACTTTTGTACATGTTCCTTCATTACCATGAACACACACACTGTAGTTTATTTTGACTCAATCCCAAATACACCTTACCGGGTACAGCAGCTGGTTTCTGGCATCGTCACAAGATCGGTAACACTTAATTTCCTCCTGTTTTTTTATAAAGACTTCAATTACATTTTTGTATAGCCTAATATCACAAATTACAAATTCTCCTCACAGGGCTTTACAATCTGGACAGGATACGACATCCTGGACCCTCACATCGGTACAGGAAAAACTCTCCTTTTACGTGTAAAAAAGAAGAAACCTCAGGGAGCAACAGAGGAGGGATTCCTCTCTCCCTTCTGTGTTAACCTACAATAACTTCTGTGTTCCCTCACAATAACATCTGTGTTCCCTCACAATAACATTTGTGTTCCCTCACAAATACTTCTGTGTTCCCTCACAATAACATTTGTGTTCCCTCACAAATACTTCTGTGTTCCCTCACATTATCGTTTGCATTTCCGTGCAATAACTTGTAATTGCCTTTGCAATAACCTTTGTGTTATGTCACAATAACATTTGTGTTCCCTCACTAATAGTTCTGTGTACCCTCACAATAACATTTGTGTTCCCTCACAAATACTTCTGTGTTCCCTCACATTATCGTTTGCATTTCCGTGCAATAACTCGTAATTGCCTTTGCAATAACCTTTGTGTTATGTCACAATAACATCCAAGTCCCTCCATATACAGCTTCTTATCACCCTCTATGTACCAACGTACATTTATAACAAATACCACACATATTACGGTAATCAGCGTTGCATATGTGTCTGACCAAAATACCAAAAAAAGCAAAAAAGAAATGATTAATTTAAATTATTTTTCTTGAGTTTTTAAAGTTGTTTTGTGTGGAATATGTATAATAAGCATATCATTTAGTTATCGCTACTGAGAATTTAACAAACATTAAAAAAAAAGAAAAAAACATGACGTAGATAGGTTTGCAGTTTTCAAGGTGTATATTTCAAATTGCATCTATTGCACACATGAAAATAAAGTCGTGAACACCGGCTGAATATCTATTATCAGAATCATTATAACTGTATTTTAACTGCTACTGTGTAAAGGGAATACTGCTGTTAAAAAGCACCTTATTTGTTTAAGTGTTTGCAAACCAAATGTTATTGCCCTTTTGTTCATATAGCAGTATAAGTGCGCAATACAATACTTCATTATTGAACTTTGCGCATAACAATGCGATTAATCGCAAAGAAATCATGCGATTAATCACGATTCAAAATTGTAATCGTTGCCCAGCACTAATATATATATATATATAAAAATATAAATACAGTGAACACAGGGAAACGCTCTGCACATTACAGAAAGAGAGATGATGTGACACTTTACATGATGCATTTATTAGACATTGCTTCTTTCAAAGGGCTATAACAGAGTACAGTCACTAGTTGTGATACTTTGACCTTTTATTAAATATGATGTCTTTTTTATTTTTAATAATGTTGATTTATGTGAATATAATGTTGGTCATGTTTGCCTTTATTGACAGTGATGGTAGAGAGATCACAAGAAATGAGGGAAGAGGAGTCTTGACATGCTGATTACATGCTCACTGGTTTTTATACTCTGGGTCACCAGGACATCAGAACAGTTTATCTAAGCAGAATCTGGGCAAGGCACGTTTATTTCTATAGCAGGCTTCTTACACAAAGACAATTCAAAGTACTTTAAACCACAACTAAACTAAATAAAAAAACATAGAAATAAAAGTAGATAGGTGAAGATGTAAGTGCAGTGTGGATAATATTGAGTGTGTCAGGTTCGGTCAAAGGCAGTGGGGAACATAAAAGTTGTATTTAAAAGCAATAGAAGTCAGGAAATAGGGCTGAACTGTCTGTAATACCTTTCTCACCATTATTAGTATTGTCTTTGGACCCTGCTGTTCAAATCAACCTCTGATCTAAATACTCTACATGTGGAAACCCACGGCAGTAAAGGGAGAACATTCAAACGCCACACAGAAAGGCTCTGACAAGGGATCGAACCAGTTACCATCTTGCTGTTAGGCCCTGTGAGGCTACAGTGCTAACACAACACCGTGCCGCTAATGTCACACTGTATGAAGTCATAATTATTGCTATACTAATAGAGTGAGAAAATAATCCTGAACTTTCTCCGATAATGAAATAATCATGGTCCTTCAGAGAGTAGAATAAGCTCAGGTGTCATCATATGACTTCATTGTGAAGCATGTTATTATGTGACACCTAAGCCAGCTTCATTCGCTGATGCATGCAGCTGAAACTCTAATTAAAGACGCTATTCAGTTGCATTATGGGAAATATAGGAACCAGTGTTTTGGAGCTTGACCCATACTCGGAACAAAAAGTCCAAATACCTCAACCTCTGCTGCTTCGGTGGGTCCAGTTTTTATAAAATTATTAAAAACTTTATGGAAGTGAAATACTCGATATATCACTGGATGAACTTGAGTGAAATATTAGATACATATCACTGGATGAACTTGACTGAACATACCTGATAACTGATCCAACCACATTCTGCCATCTTCAACAGAGGACAGGTGAGTGTCGAGGGTGAAGGGCAGGCCAGAGGGAGATTGTCCTCCAAAAACAGACTTTGTTGACACTATGTGCAACTGACTTGTGATCCGTAACGATGACTTTGTTGTCGTCACAAAAGAAGCTGATGACGTCCACTACTGCTCTGTTTTCATCTACAACCACTCTGTTGGTTAAGCAGATAAAGCTCCGATATGTTTCATCATCACTGTCTCATGTCAGGAAGTCACATTTGATGCAAAAGCTATTTCAGTCTGATACCATGATAATGTATTATAAAAACATTTCAAAATGTTTTTCATCGTAATAAACAGTAGTGTGTATTGTATGTAAATTATTACTGGAGGTCTGTGAGCAAGCAGGCTTTAATTGCTTTCTGATTTACAGCGTACTATTCTCTTATCAATCCACCAGAGAGTCTGTTAATGGTTGTGTTTTATATGACTGCAGGTCAGGGTGTGTTGTGTTGCTTTCACCTTGTGCTTCAAGGACATCATGGCTTCAGTTAGAATCACAATGTTTTCTTTGTCTCTCATGTTCTACCTTTTCAACAGGTATTAATATGAGGTCACACTGCAGGTCTGCTACAGACAGACTGAGGACTGGGTTTATTCTGCTTTACCTGTATGAGACGAGGAAACACGCAGTGTCATGAAGTCAAGGTCAGAACTCACTGAAACCCCCCCACAGTCCCACCGAGTAATAAGCTACGGGATTTTCCTGAGGCAGACGCAACAGAAAACTGACCATGTTGTTGCTGTTTTTTTTATTATGAGCTAAACTGAAGTCCAGTTAAGGCAACTTTCAATTATCTTCATAGATTAGTCTCCAATAAAGGGAAATAAAAGACTTGTTTATTTTTAGGGACCAAAGAAATATTTAAAAACCCAAGTAATAAATGTACCATACAACATATGCAAAAACATTCAAGACAAAAACATTCAACATTTTGGGTGATCATCTTCTTGTGGTGCATACTCCCTTTGTGCAGAAGCGTCCCCATCCCCACTCATAGAGTGAAGTGGTCCACAACTATTATGGAGCTTCAATCAGTCATTTTATTATTATTAAAAGCATTAGAAGTGTCACTATAGATTTCCCTGCTTATTGACAGTATCATTGGAATTCAAACATCTAAAAAGATCCTACTGAGACATACAGTACAATTGGAAGCTAAAAACATTAGCTGAATTTCAGGAGCAGGGCCACACCTCAGCCACTCCCCCACGTCCGGCCACACTCCTTATATACCCACCCACACTAAAACCTCGGCTTGCTCACGCTTCCGCATGGGCCTGCTCGCGCTTTCCGCACTCGCAACCGGAACGCCACGCAGAAAACCTTACCTCGCCAACATGGGCCTGCCGTTCATCAGCCCATCCGACGATGACGACCATTTCGCCTCCCCAGAGGCACCACCGCTCCGACAACAAAGCAAACGTGCCAACTCCTCACAACTTTCCAAAAGTCACGTCAGTCAAAGCAAAATATAAAAAGAAGAAGAGAAGTGTCGAAGAAAAGTAACGTAACTACAAGCATGAACCCGACCCGTGGGCTCTCGCACGCCCCCTTCATCGAGGCAGAGGTACTGCTGCCTCCCCTCTGTGCTTTTCACTGCGGTTTACCGTCAGGTCAGCAAGACTAAATATGTGCTCACGCTTCCGCATCCCACCCTCCCTCCCTCTGTTAAAACCTTTTACTTTAGGGTTATCTTCCCTCATAGTCACCATCCTCCCGTCCCATATGGACACAGGGGGTCTGCAAGGCCCGGGAGCCGCAGTGGACCCTCAACCTAGCCTTTCCCCAAACCGCTTCATCCAGGCTAAATCTCCACCAACCATTCCCCTAGCTCCAAACAACCGACAAGACCGCCGGCTGAGGCGGGGCCCTAAGCTAGTTAATAATACAATAATAGAAAAGCATTCGAATTCCCATATTTACTTTATTTACATTAACGGTTAGTATTCCATGGCAATGTTTCATTAAACCGGTGTTAGCACCTTTCACAACCTTGCAACATTATGAGGACAAGAGTTTGACTGAATCCAGCTGTTGGTCAACAAATAGTTTCAACACTAACTGCTGCCAAAACCACAATCATTTGACTTTGGGTAAGACTGCAGACAAGCAGATTTTCCAAAACGCTGAAGTGAACCTCTAGTTAGTGCGACTTTGTAGTGCTAAATGGCTTCTGGTTCACAGCCGAGTCTAATTCTGTCGATCAGGTTATCTATTTGGCTCAAATATTAACCATCACATGAATTATTGGGGGGAATGAGTACTAAACTTTGTACTGGGCTAAGCAGCAGCTAAACAGAAGTGAGATGTGGATTAATTTGTAACCAGTGCACAGTTTCACAAGATCATATATTTCACCACCGCATCAGGAGAGTGGCCAGTCAGGATGTGTGATCTGCATCAAACAGGTTTAGAGCGTGCAGCTCGGACGAGAGGGGAAAACAATGAAAGTTTAATAGGCGGGTGTTTGTTACACAGTGGACACCAGCAGTTGATCGTATCATGTGTACCTTCTACTTTAGACTGAAGTGGCACAAGCAGAAACTATTGGCAGATGACTTCTATATAACTGTATGAGACAAAGAACTTGATCCATGTCGGCTGTTTTGTGATTTACTCAAATTTGTATCATATAGGAAAACTCACTTCTAGATTCAACTTTGCATAAACAATTCTTCCTACTTTTTATTTCCTTCATAATCCTCCATATGTGTGACATGTGTGACCAATATTGTATGTTTTATGTTTTTAGTGTATAGCTTTTTTTATATGATGATTAAAGTGTCTTTGAGTATTCTGAAAAGCGTTCTATAAATAAAATGTATTATTATTATTATATCCCATTTGTTTCCAGGTTTGCATATCGATGACAGTGAAGGAGCTGATGAAATATCAGCAGCCCTATCTGTTTCCCACATTTGCTCTGTCGTGACATCATGGCCTGCCTGCAGGGGATTGGGTAACAGAGTCCTACAAATAAAAACATTCACCTGACTTAGTGGATCAGCAACAGAGCGACACAAATGCAGACAAATCAGTAGTACGGAAAGAGGTGACACATTTGAAATAGCTAACATGTGCTTTTTGTCATCAGATCAGGTTCAGTTCTGTGTGTGCTTTATAATATTCCTATGCTAATCTCTAATAGTGAAGAGGGATTCATTATTTATTAATCTGTCATACTATCTATTATATAGGCTAGATTACATAGGTTTAGCTATTCAGTCATATCACTGAATAGCTAAACCAGTATTTCACTCAGCAGTGTTTGGACAGACAAGGAACACGTGAGATATTTGATAAAGACTAAGTGGTGTTTTTCTATATTTTTGTGGGACTCAGAACCAAGTCCACTGGTTCCTACTGAAGACATACAGTTGACAGTGTAAAGCAGACTGGAAACAGAGCGAGAGAGAGAGAGAGAGAGAGAGAGAGATGGGTATGACATACAGCAAAGGTCCGTTGTAGCCGTTAGGCTCCACTGTTCCTCCACTAGTAGTAGTTTGGATCCAATGCTGATCAAACAGGCGGAATTTGTGCATTTGTTGTGGTCTATTTCCAGCGGTGGATTAATCCACATGTGGTGCTCTAATGAGTATTTGTACAGCACGACGTGGAGGTGTATTTGGGATTAAGTCAAAACAATAAGATATAATGTGAGGTTCCAGTAGGTGGGTTAGGGTTGAACAGTTAAATGAAACCACAGATTCTTTTCACAACTCTTACACATTAACCAGTGCCTTTGAGAAAGGACATTTAAACTTTCCATAATGATCCTCTGTCAATTATTGACCTCTGGGGTATTATGGCGAGGCCTTGGGTTGTGACTGACAAAAGGACTTCAGACATTCTATATGGCAGAATTTAAAGGAAAGAACAGGCATTACTATCAACTATGTTCCTTTGTTTGTCTTTTATGAGAAAATATGATTACTGTTTCACTACTGTGCTCATGTGTGCCCTTCATTCCAACTCTAAATGCACAAATGTAATTGTCACTGGCAGAATTTGGACTTTTCTGTTAAACCTCTTAAATCCTTTCTCCACCTGGTCCATGCGCACACAGGCCACAAAGGCCCTGATAAACACACACACACACACACACACACACACACACACACATACAGATCCAAAGTGAGACGTCACTTGTGTGTGGCCTGAGGGAGACATACCTTTAAATAAAAAGCTTTTACAAAGTTCACTAACCTCCACCTCCCTATAGGATCTACAGTCTTACACGCTTCTCCAACCCTGGACCTCAGCCAAACTCTGAATGTTTTTCCTCCTTTTTTGGCCTTTTCAGCACAAATGTCACTGCATGTAAACCGTGTTTGCTTTGGTACAAGAACACGCATCAGTTGGCATTCTGGCAGGATTTGTGTTGTCATCTACTGCTCTAGTGGTTACTGAAAGTGGTTCAGTGTGTTGTCTAGCGTATTTAATGTCAGAGACCAAAAATCTGTACAAGCTGGTGGAAACAATCTGAATGTTTGTTTTGTCCAGTTTGTTGTGGAGACTCTGGTTCACTGCGCAGATGAGGCTCTTGGTGCATGCTGGGAGCTATAATGCTGCAGGCTGAGGAAACCAAGGTTAATTGAAGGTTAAATTTGAGGCTGAGGGCAGGTCGGCTGATTGAGACTGATTGCTAACAGGCTGGATGCTAGCGGGTTAAAGACTGGCCTGATTGCTGTGGACATGGGACTGAGGCTTGGGCTGAACCTTGGGCTGAGTATCAGGGGAGTATACAAGGAATACAATACAAGGAAGTTTGTCACCCACACCGGTGTCAAGTTCCTCAGCAGACCTTGGAGGACACTTTTTTTGCTATCTATCTATCTATATTTCATTTTGTCAAGGTCACAAATGTCATGTATCCACTCTTTCTAGTTTATGTGAGCAAAAAACCAAACACAGTGTATCCAGTCCCATCCCTCAGCTGTACACAACATAATGTACTATGGCATTCCTGACAGTGTTTCACCTATAAACAGCTGTACAGTACACAATGCCACCAGAACGTCAAGGTCAGGAGCTTTGTCTGTGGGGGGAGGGAATAACATGTCTGACAACCTGAAATACAGTCCTGTTGTATTCTGTCTATATGTCTATCTACCACTGTATTTGTTAATAAAAATAAATATATACATAATTTATAAAGATGTTACAAGGATTTTGTTAGTATTCAGCAACATCTTGAATCTTAGAGTATCAAATTATCACCGGCAGTGCTCTCTAAATGTAAGGAATGTGAGTGTAAGTGTCATGTTTAAGTTAAAAACTGTAGTTCTTTGTCTTTGTGCAGGCACAGAGATTTAGAGGGGTTGGTAGGTGTACTTTTGAACTTTGGACATAGAAAGATGCTGATTTCACTGCTTCCTGTCTTTATGCTAAACTAGGTTTACCACTTTCTGGCTTCAGTTCTTTATTTATTTATGCTGCATTCATGTCATATAGAAGAGAAGATGACAACTCCAGATCTGCCAACACCTTCTAAAGTTGGGATGGTCATGACAGGCGTAAAAATACTGAAGTAAGACAATATATTTACTTTCAAAATGTTTAACTATTCCTTTAATAAACAAGCAAAGTAATGTACAGACACCCTGGCATAGTTTGTATTGAGCTCAGTAATGTGTTGTAGAAGGGACAGTACGAAGGGCCAGAGAGAGGAAAAAGAACGTTATCACCCAAGGCTTTTGGATTAATTAGTAATTAACCTCTTTGACCCTGCCAGACACAGCTATGGGTCAGTTTTTACAACCTTGAGTCAAGTGGACAAGCTGTGCTCAATCGTCCTTGTTGTATTCTAGTGGAGGTTTCCAACATGTCGGCTCAAAATGAAAAAAAAAAAAGAACTGCATAAAATGAAAAACAAGATATGTCAAATTTTACTGGATGTAACTGTGAAGCCAAATAACTCATTGTGTCTTTGGGTTTGAATATTTTGCTGGGTTTAAGCAGTGGAACAAGTGAATCCAGAAGATATATCATCAGTGTGGGGAAAATCAAACATAAGGTAAGACCCACAGTTGAAAACCAGCAGGACACTGAATTTAATAATCCACGGCACTTGAATAAATGAGGAATTATCTCTTTCACTTTGTGCATGTGCCATAGGCCATCTCAAAGCATTATGAGTTAGACACGTTGAACTCAACCAGCTTAGGCTGGTCTCATCCATACAGACTGATGTATGAGGGTACAAGCTTTCACTTTACATGATCTGTGGACTATATTCCTAATGTGATACGGCCTGCTGGGAAATGGACAGAAGAGCATCGATCCGTATCGGGTGTCCCTGATCAGGTGTCACTAAGGCATTTTCTAATGCCCATCATAGTGTCCTTTTTTAATTTTTAATTCCATGCAGCCATTGGTCTCCATTCTAATATAGTGCAGAAATCAACACACGGAGACTTGAAACTTCTTGTGTCTACTTTTGTTGTTGTATTACTCTTCTAGACATGCAGACACATGGTTTTCATTTCAGTGAAATGAATGTCTATTGATACATTTGGAAGGTCACAAATGCTGCCAGATGCATCTCCCCAGTTGTGAAAGATATGGTGGTTGGTGTTTCAGACAATTACAAACCTAACCCTTTAAAACTCTTCTCTGTGGGATTGCAATGTGATTATACATTATTTGGATGATGTAAATTAGGGTTTGTTAAAACATTAGACAACCATGCTATGAAATGATGCAGTGTGATGCTTTCAGCCCACTATTCTATACCATATTCACTGGAATGGTGTGACGTGCTGTGCTGTCTGCCACATTTGCTGAATTGTCTTTTTTGATACTGATACTGATAGGAGTCGCCACACTCAGAAATGTGTCTTACATTTTAAAAATCTGCCAGTTTGAGGACATTATTTCAACATACCTTGAATCATTTTCTAGAAATGAATGTCAACATGTTGGAACAAGACTTGATGAAACACTTTGTTTCAATAGAATCAAGAACAATGACACTAGACTGCAGATGATTATGAAGATGATGTGTGTTGGTTGGAAACAGGCTAAAATCTTATTCACTTGGCTGATTTTTTCAACATATATGTTAGGGTGCAATAGGCATCTAAGTGACTGTGCATGACTGTTTTAGTCACGCTAGCATGGAGATGGCAATGTTGGTTGGTTGGTTGGTCCATCATCGTCCAGACTGAGATGTCTTTTTTCATGGATTGCCATGAAATCTTGTACAGACATTCATGATGCCCTCAGGATGAGTCATACTGACTTTGGGAAACCCCTGACTTTCCCTCAAGGGCCACCATCAGGTTTCAATTTGTCCAATATGTTGGTTTATCACCAAATACCTGCTAAACTACTGATATTCCCATTAGCCTCAGTTGTACTTTATGTTTATATATTATATAATAATATTCACTATAATATAAAACACACACACACACATATATATAATTATTTATTTATAACTATATATCCATTTCTCAGACAGGTGCTTCATGTCCCTCACTCCCTAACTGTCCGTGCTGGATCTGTCCCCGTTGTTTTAAAAAGCTAAATAAGTTATTAGCATGACTGCATCCAGCTAGCCAAACCTGTCTGGTGTACAGCTAGTAGAGAAGCTTCGCATGGACTACTTCCCTTTCCTGCTAGTCTGCTGTCTGATTGTGAGGTCAGGCTGATCTGGGATCAGCTCTTTCAGCTGTAGTTTCTCCTCTCAAGCGGGTCTTGGAGGAGCAGTGCTCGCGCTGGCGCTCGCCTGTAGAGACTAGTCCCAACGAGAACGCGCAGTTTGGGGCAGAATGAAATCTGCCCCAAACTGAATCTATTTGAGGACGCTGATTGGCTCAATTGCAGTGGCGGCTGGTGGAAAATGTTCTTGGTAGGGCTGTGCCACATCCAATCAATTTCAGCAAACATCCCAGAATGATTTAATGCAAACAAATTAAGGTATCAAACGCGCATTACTACTTTGCAGTTAAATATTTAACATTTATTCCAACACGAAAAAAAGCAGTAAATAACACTTTCACAAACACGTCAGGACATCTTATTTTAGTCACCCTCACAGGGAATTCAGTATAATATAATATATATAACATATAATAATATTCTGTATAATATAATAATATATATATATATCATATAATATTCTGCATAATATAATAATATATATATCATATAATATTCTGTATAATATAATAATATATATGTCATATAATAATATTCACTATAATATAAAACACACACACACACACACACACACACACACACACACATATATATATATATATATATATATATATAATAATATATATATATATATATAAAACTATATATCCATTTCTCAGACAGGTGCTTCATGTCCCTCACTCCCTAACTGTCCATGCTGGTTCTGTCCCCGTTGTTTTAAAAAGATAAATAAGTTATTATCATGACGTCATCCAGCTAGTCAAACCTGTCTGGTGTACAGCTAGTAGAGAAGCTTCATGTACTGCTTCTCTTTCCTGCTAGTCTGCTGTCTGATTGTGAGGTCAGGCTGATCTGGGATCAGCTCTTTCAGTAGTTTCTCCTCTCAGTTCTCCTCTCAAACGGGTCTTGGAGGAGTAGTGCTCACACTGGCGCTCTCCTGTAGAGACTTCTCCTGACGAGAACGCGCAGCTTGGGGCAGGAAAAAAACTGCCCCAAGCTGAATCTATTTGAGGACGCTGATTGGCTGAATTGTATGTCACTCATTTATATCTTTACTCATCATTGGCTAAACTGCTTTATAGACCCGCCTCTTTGGGGCAGTTTTTCCAGCGCCCCAGCCAGCTGAGACTTGCACACACAGAGAGGAAGAGCAGACAGGCAGAGAGGACAAGCAGGAAAAGCATATATTTACCGCAGATATCATATTTTACACATATTACTGGGTGATTCCATGTTTCAAAAACACAAATATTGACAATTTGTATAGTTTATTTTTATTTTAAATTTTATTTTTATTTATATTTTTATTTTTATTTTTATTTTTATTTTTTGTAGCTCTAGGGGGGGCGGCGCCCTAGCGCCCTCTATGGACCAGCCGCCACTGCTCAATTGTATGTCACTCATTTATATCTTTAGTCAGCATTAAAGCATCATTGGCTAAACTGCTTCATAGACCCGCCTCTTTGGGGCAGTTTCTCCAGCGCCCCAGCCAGCTGAGACGTGCACACGCAGAGAGGACGTGCAGACAGGCGGAGAGGACGTGCAGGAAAAGCATATATTTACCGCAGATATCATATTTTACACATATTACTGGGTGATTCCATATTTCAAAAACACAAATATTGACAATTTGTATAGTTTATTATTTTTATTTGTATTATTTTAAATTATTTGTAGCTCAAGGGGGGGGCGGCGCCCTAGCACCCTCTATGGACCAGCCGCCACTGTCCCTAACCATAACCCTGCACATCTACAGAAGGCACTGCAGAATTCTGCCACTGAGGTGAGACTGGTTGGAGTGTTCTCCTCAGACAGGATGTATATGAGGGAGCAGCCACAACCCAGTTCCATCAGTGTTACACACATCAATCATGAATTCCAATAAAGGCCAGAGTGGGTGAAGATTTTGGTCAGAGTTGATCAAGATGTAGAAACTTGTGAGCTGTGCAGGCCTTAAACAGGAGGACTCACTTTCACCTTGAGTCCAGCCTCCCCATACACCCTTTCACAATTCACATGTTTATTGTGTACACAAGCTGACAAAAGGCAGCAGCTGTCTAGGCGTGGTTGCTTTCAGAGACCAGGCTGTATCATTAGAGAAATGGCAGGCTTTATCTCACTGGCTGCTCTGTGATTCCAGTCTGATGGTGCATGAGCTCCATCATATAAACAAAGGAAATGAGCATTGTATTCGTGCAAATTACGACCAATGTTGGATCAGCACAAGTAGACAGTACAGATGGTTCTCAGCAATTATTGGAGCTTGCCTTGTCATGTTTAAAGTAGCAGGTATGTGGGATTCATACTATCACTATGACTGCAAGAGAGTTTAAACACTCATAAAATAACAAAAATCAGTATATATATATATATATATATATATATATATATCTTTTTCTTTATTGTAGGTGTTGCAGCAAACTCTGCTCTGAGCCCTTTGACCAACAAGAAAATACAATGCAGCATAATTTCCTAATAACTGTACCTAAGAAATATTTGCAGTTATTGGGGACTATTTTCAAAGGCAGATTAATCCATATTAAAATTTGGGCAGCAGCGTTGCGCTTCAGTTGGAGTTGGTGAAGCTAGCTCTGACTGATACCAGTGGGAAGAAATGTTTGACCATCTTACATCAGTAGACCAGAAGGACATGGAAGCACGTATATTGAAAAGCAGCATGTCACCCACGGCAACATCATTGAGTGATGACATCAATGAAGCTTTGCGGCACAGACAAATATGATATATATGGCTTTGATACACACACAATACTTCTCAAGTCTCAAGGCAAAATGGTGTATAGCTGTTTTGACTTGGATAAGACAAAAGCCTGCCTTCGTAGAGGTTGTATTTCTTGGTTGTATACATGAAAGTGATGGAAGTTTTTTTTATGAAGAATGTCTACTTTCTCACACCTGATGGCTACATGAAATGGGCATGCTTATTGGATTGTAGGTTTAAAAGAAAATCTGCTTGATGATCCAACAAGCGCTTCTCATGAATCATACTGAGGCCTTGGAGGTGTTGAATGTTTTTTAGTATGACTCCTTATGACATGAATGCTGGCTGGCGGTTTTGAAAGTTCAGCCAAATGAGGGAGTTCCATTTGGATGTTGCAGCATCTATTGAATCACGGCAGGATTCTCATCATTCACTCCGCAGTGCCCTTCTGACCTTCTGCACCTCCCTTAGAAATTTAGAAATAAAGTTTGATACATTTGTTACTTTAAGTAACCATAACGTATATATACATATACATATACTGTAACCCTTTAGCAGGAGAGTATTACTGAAGAGCTGTCTTTTGAGTTAATGGATGGTTTCTCTTCAGTTTCTTTATGTAACAGTGTCGTTACTTAACAAAAGGGTTTATGTCTGGTTCGGGTTAAAACAGTGTCAGGCTTCATGAGCTACATAGAGCAGAACAACAATAGTGATTTTACTCCTCTTGTCCTTGAGGAGATATTTAAAGGTCAAAACCCGCATATGTGCAAACCCAACCCATCACACATACACGCACATATTTACATTCAAACAAACGAACACGGCTCAAGAAACTGAGATGGCAGCACATTGCAGAGCGATTTCACGCATGCATGAACACACACATTACACACAGCTAACACAGCCAGACAAGAATGTGAAGGATGTACACGCGTCTGTCGGCATTCGGGTGCTTCTCTTTGTTCCTCTGCTAATCTAATTTGTAATTGTTTTTAAAATGAATTCAGGCGAGGCCTTTGCCGCGTTTAAAAGGTACAGTTATTTAGTACTAGGTAACACACTATAAATCAAAAGCCTCTTGTTTCCTGCTCAGATTGTAAATTGGGTCATCATGTGACCCCTGGCACTGGCAGCAGAAATGCCCTTGGAGCCGGCTTTAGAGAGGGTTATGGGCTGTAGAAGGCAGGATATATATACAGGTTTCAACTATGTGTATATTTGGCAATGCTGTGTAACGAGAGCTTATTATCCCTGTGGTGTGAAGAGGGTACACAGGACACCCACCACGTTAGAACTGGGAACAGATACCAGTGAGAGCCGCAGGCTTCAGCTGAATGGACTCCATCCTGTTAGTGAAGGGGATGAAATGATTGTATTGTTTGTGCCGTAATGAGTGTTTTAGAGCAAACGACACAATTGTAGGTTGGTGCACTGTAATCTGCCTTGTTAGAATTGTTGGCATGCAGTGATTTAACCCCAACAGTCATGCTGAATAACAAGTCTTTGGTTACACATGGACATCCATTAGACCTGCTCATGTTTTCAAATAGTTTAATTTACGTCATCAATCACACCAACAAAGGCATCCTGCTTTATGTCACCATTCACTTTCTACTGGTAAGGCACTGAAGTCCTAAATTAGGTTTAATCTATGTGTAAAATCCTGTTGTTAA
Source organism: Leptoclinus maculatus (assembly GCA_032191485.1). Classification (NCBI taxonomy): domain Eukaryota; kingdom Metazoa; phylum Chordata; class Actinopteri; order Perciformes; family Stichaeidae; genus Leptoclinus; species Leptoclinus maculatus. The sequence goes on along the minus strand of JAVDOI010000060.1, from coordinate 668,417 downwards.
TACGTTTCCATTCCCAGGGGAATGCATTTTACTGACAGACAGACAGTTTTGATCCTGTCTTGGTAGATATGGTCACCTGTTGTTTACCTTTCATATTACAAACACAATATGTATGTACATATGTATGAATGTGTGTATATGTTTGTGTGTATGTATGTATATATGCATGTATTTATGTATGTATGACATACATACATAAATACATGCATATATACATACATACACACATACATTGTATGTGTGTATGTATGTATATGTATATGTATATATATGTATGTACTGTATATATGTATGTATGTGTGTATGCATGTATATATATGTGTATTGTGTTTGTATGTATGTATATATATATGTGTATCGTGTATGTATGTGTGTATATATGTATGTATTGTGCATGTATATATATGTGTATTGTGTATGTATGTGTGTATATATGTATGTATTGTGTATGTATATATGTATGTACTCAGCAATATCTGCATAGCTCGCCACGACATGTAGCGCTAGATGTCTGCATCTATAGGCTTTCTGTCCGTCTTCCTGATGTCAGAGGTACGCACGGCTTTTCTGCTCCGTAATTGGCCGCATCTGCTCCGCCCTCCCACTAGGTAACTTGTTGAGAGCGTCGGGCGGAGTCGAGGGGAACAGTTATATTAAGGTGCCTTCTAGCGGAGAGCGCTGTGTTCTTCCTCTGCGACGGTTCGGGACCTGGTTGGCACGCGAAGGGAGTCTGCAGAAGACTGAGAGCGGGAACAACCTTTACTGGAAATAAATCAAAATGCCTTCTAACAAAGACGAGGGCGGGTGGAAGAAGTTCGTGTGGGATTCGGAGAAAGGAGAGCTGCTCGGTCGGACTGGAAGCAGTTGGTGTGAGTATGGTGTCTGCCCGGGTGGAAGCGCGCACCCACGATTGTAGGGACGCGCGCCGGTAGCCTCGTGTTTTTCACCACCTGTTTGATTTGACTTTGCTGCATAAAGCAAGCACAAAGCGGCAACACGACTCCTCATTGCGCTACTGTAACTAATATCTCCAGTAAGGTCCACGTCCTCACTTTTGACCTGACCGCAGGAACACAGCCCCCCAAATTAGTGTGCTATAGCTGTATTAAATGAGCTCGTGACGGTTAAAAGAGGTCTGTGTGGTTCCGCTCTTTCTCATTGTCAGTCACAGTGCAGAGCGCGGAACCAGCGCTCCGCCGTGCACACGGTGGAAGCTCCGTGTCCACATTGGCTGTTTGTTGTATTCTACACTTTTGGAATGGGCAGGGAAAGGGTTAAAAATGCATCACGAGCCAAGGTGAGTCAAGGTGATACGGCCTGCTGGGAAATGGACAGAAGAGCATCGATCCGTATCGGGTGTGCCTGATCAGGTGTCGCTGTAATCTAACAATGCAACTGATTAACCCGCTCGACCTTGCCTTGTTTCTCGAGAAGCGCCAGTGCGCATGTCCTTGTTCCTCCTCTCAATGTCACACAGCTGTGTGTCCAGCTGAGTTTGTCTGGTCCCCAACACCTGGGAGAGATCCACTCTCTGTGACAAACTGTGTGTTCAGCAGCCCGGCTGCTGCTGCTGCAGCAGCTCCTTCTCATGTTTGTCCTTCTGAGGTCATCTAAAAGTGCTGATGCATGTGAAGTGTGCCATGCGCAGTGGGGAGAGGATGTCCCGGCTGATAAGGAGTTATCTCTGCTGTTTGTACTCATGATTACAGGCTGACTTGGCAGAATATCAGGAGTGGAATGTAAGTTGTCCGCTTTGTGTGGCTCATCTATAGCTGAGCTGTATATCTAGGCATGCTCAGAGGACACTTTGATCCCGCGTCCTTGTATCTAACCAGCTCCGGTGATTGAGGCCGTGTGACCTTTTGACCTTGCCTCATGCAGCAGAAGGGCTGACTGGATGAATGAGTAGCTTGATAACCGCCAGGTTAACTTCAGCCGGGCTTCGTTTATTGCTTTGCAGGGCTGACGATAGAATCGTAACACTGTCTAATTCTACAGTATCTACATGCTAAACACTGATTTACAATGAGGAGACAGCGGTACCATGGAGAAGTACTACCTAGGACTGTAAAAATTCCTGTAAATGTGTTCAGACAATGGCTGCAGCTGTTGGACTGTATTCTGAATGCTGGCTGTGTACTTCCTGACATCACGGTGGAGACGCGCGCTCTGGTAACATGTTGGTGTGTGACACACAGCTCTATGAAGGACTTCATGTCGAAGGCATTGAAAATAAATACATACGCTTTAATTACATGGAATTAGTTGTCTTCTCCCATGCAACATTTCATTCAAACTCTTTAGTACTCGGCTCCCTTTGGTCTCCACATATTTTAGTTTTCAGCAGAGGGCCCATTGGCAGCAGACTTTTGGTTGAAGCTGTTCCTGTTTGGCTTGGTTATCCTCTGTTCCTGCATTATTCTGACCTTCTTACCTACACCAGCCTTCACCGTGGAGGTGTAGCATCCCACACGATGTAGCTGCAGACTGCAGGTCTCGTGATGGGGGCGGTGTATGCCATTTAGCATAAACTAGTCGGAGCTCAATGGCCAAAAAGCTCAACTGAATTATTGATGGTCTCTCCATGAAACCCTCTGCCACTTTGTCTCGGGCGACAAGAGCGGAGATGTCATGTGACACTTTTTCTTTTTAACAGTCTGCCATACAGCTGTGATGGTGAAGCCCATGTAACCGTTACTGTCCCCCATAGAGCCTTGCATCTGGGTGTTCTCCCTCAGTGCTCTTCACTCGGAGACAGTCTGTGAAATACAGATCCATGCAGTGTAGAGAACAGAGATGCAGTAAATTCATATTCCGCTCATAGTTATTAATGGAAGGTATCAGGTGGTATGATTATACTGCGTTACTGTTTGATGTTGAGGTTAGTGATTGAAAGCTCACTGAAATTTAACAGCAATCCTGCATCACTGCATTACATCATGTATAACTATTTGTATACTACTAGATACTGATGTCAACCGGTCCAGTCGTCCCCTAAAGTCGTTTCCTTGATCTTCAAAGGTTCTATAGTAGCCCTTGCTGTTTTACCTTCTGTCTCGCTCTGTACTGACATTCTTTTTTTTTTCCTCAACAGTCAAAATTATAGCGTTCTACATCGTTTTCTATGGCTGCCTGGCTGGAATCTTCATCGGAACCATCCAAGCCTTGCTGCTCACCTTGAGCAACTACAAGCCCACCTGGCAGGACCGCGTGTCCCCTCCTGGTAAGAAGTTAGCACACACTGAGTCTAAGGGAAGAAACACTGAATGAACACACTGCCAGAACAATAGAGTGGTAAAAAGGCTCATGTTGTGATTCTGAAGAGCATCTGGTGACATATTTCCCACATAAAAGCAGTAGCTAATGGCTCTGTGTTGGTCTGAGCTGTGCTCCAGAGGGACCTCCTCAGTCACCTTGTTGACAGTCTCAGGATGAATGCATGCGTTGACCTCCAAACAAGGTGGGATGTGAAATGTCCTCTCTTGTCAGTGTCCAGTTCACTCCAGTGTATGGAGTTCCTCTCCTGGTGAATACAGCACATTCATGTGATATCTGTATGATGTCATGCAGAATCAACAGCTGATGGACCCTTTAGTGATTGTGTTCACTCAAACTCTAAGTCAACCAGCACTGAATAATGCCGATGTTGTATCTAAAGATCAGATGTGTGAAATGATGTCATTGTTTCCTTCCTGACAAACTACACACTGACTCTGAAAGACGGGGATGACGACCCTAGATCAGTTGTTCACCAGATCAGATAACCAGTGTTCTTTATCCACACGTATGTTTGGTTCATGGGCTCACCTTCCCCTCAGGAAATGTCCGCATATTGTTTTGGAAATGAGCTCTTGGTATCTGTGTTCTGTGTACACACCACAGCCTGGTTTCCATGGAGGGGATTTAGTATGTCAAACTGAGCATGTGCGGAATAGAGTCAACTGTGCAACTGTTAGAGTGCACAGGAGGAAGGAGGCGTGGCCATTGGCACTGTGCTCATCTGAGGTCATCCAAACACTGATGTGTCACAGGGGCTCTACTGTCAGTAGAGTATGTCAACATACAGCGAATAGATAAAGAGTTCAGATGAGCTCCTTGATGTGTGGCATCACTGGGCTGAAGCACAGAGTCACATGACATCTGTGTCATCTGTACAGAGACCCTGCGGGACTTAAACAGTAGACCCCTCTTTATCCTGGATGCACAGACATGACTGTAATAGTCATCAGCTCATCTGAATCTGCAGAAGTTCTGCACAGTCAGCGTTCCTGACTCACTCGCATCACAGCTCTACTTTCAGGGATTGTGTCATTTTCGTCAATCTGAGACTTTTTCTTCACTGTCTCTCTGGGATCAGGATTTCTTTGACTGTCTATCTGAAATGTTAACATCATGGATCTGGTAAAGATCCATAACTACTGTAGCATCACTGCTGATGACCTGTGTCGTCCATGCAGGCCTTTCACACACCCCACGCTCAGACAAAACTGAAGTGTCCTTCAACCTGAACGACGTGGGGACCTACCTGCCTTACACCAAGGCCCTGAAGGACTTCATGGCCAAGTACAACGATGAGCTACAGAGGGACCAGATGAAGTACGAGGACTGTGGAGGTACGTATCCTGGCTGGGCTCTAAACGTGCTCGTGGACAGAATGTAACATTGTTGCATCATCACTATTGCAAAGTACAGGAAGGTCACGAGAATACTGAACTCCTTTAATGACCCGTCAGCGTTTCAACAGAATCCAGATTCATATCTCTAAGAGTCTAAATACATTCTCAACTAAAGGATTTATTTGACTACAAAATAACCTAGATATTGTCAAAGATCGACTGTAATCCTGCACACTAGAGCTTAAACCAATATTCTCAATTCAAATATGTATTTAACTTCAGAAATAAAAGCCTGGACTTCAATTGATTGGAAATGTAACGTTAGTCCAAGCTGGACGAGGAATAGTTCAACAACAGTAATGATGTTCAAACCGAGTTGCGTTACATCATGTAAGCAAACGTTAGCTGTGAGCTCCACATCACTCTGGACATTTAAATTGTGATATTTTCTGGAAATTAAGCAGCACACTTTTGTGCAGGTTTAGCATGAATAAATGTAACCTTTAGCCTGTGTATGTTTACATTATTGAAATTGGTTAATATACATTTTTGAAATATAAAATCTTCATAATCTTATACCCACTTTACGTCCTTGTCATGCCTTGATTCACCACCCTGCCTTTATTAGAGCCCCCCCCCATGTACTGAATCCATAATCTACCCCAAGAATCTAAATCGTGAGATAGCAAAAGAGCCCCACCCCGAATACTAGTTTCACTTTCAGACACTATTCTTCAGTCCTCATCTAAGGTAACCCCCCCCCCTCCCCTCCCCTCCCCCCTTCCAGATGAGCCTTTAACTTACAAGGACAGGGGCGAGTTGATAAGCGACATCGGCATCAGGAAGGCCTGTCGCTTCTCCAGGAGCCTGCTGGGACCCTGCTCTGGCCTCGAGGACACCGAGTTTGGTTTCAAGGAGGGCAAGCCCTGCGTGATAGTGAAGCTCAACCGGATCGTCAGCTTTAGACCAAAGGTAATTTGAAATGGAGAAGTGTTTTGTTGGAGAGAAAATGTCCAAATTTGTTAGATTGTTGTTTGCTGCCAGACTGAACATGTTGTTGTTCGTATTATTAGTCCACACGTTGGTAAAGACCATAAGCAGTGCTGGTTAAACTCTAGTGTTACACCAGAGTCTGGATCACCAGAGGAGAGAGAGCCCCGATTCATTCCCACCTCTGGATCTGACATCTGGATGGTGGCCTCTGATCACAGGCGTCCAATCTCAATATGTCCCTGCTGGTGGACTGGTCAATGACATGGTGTGTGTCTCTGGTCAGGTCCCCTCTAGACGAGGGCCACGCTCATGACCTGGTAGCTCAGCGACCCCCGTCGGTCACCAGAACCTCATGTTGTACATCGTAGTGCTCCTTCAGAGACTTAAACACTGCTACTAGGATGCTCATTAAAATGTGTTTTTTCTAGTTAACTCATTCTGTGTGCATCCACACTGATATGAACAGGTGTGTGTGTGTGTCTACTGACCCAGATGCAGATCACATGTTAGTTCCAGGTACAAGTTGGATCTGAATGACAGACAAAAGTATTTTCTGGATTTCCACTGAAGCCTTTAGTCCGGTCCAGCTGGTAACTTGTCTTTGTTGTTCAGCCTCCTCCATCTAATGCAAGCGTCCCTGATGAGGCTCAGGCCAAGGTGCAGCCCAACGTCATCCCCTTCTACTGCACCAACAAGGTACTGCTCTTTGTTTCTGTTTTTCACTTTAGACCTCGGTACAAACGTACGCGTGTTCTGTGAAACACTTGTGCTTGCTCTGCAGTTTTATCACTCCACACGTGTGTCTCTTTGTCCTCCAGAGAGAGGAGGATGCTGGTAAAATCGGGGAGATTAAGTACTACGGTATCGGCGGCGGCTTCCCCCTGCAGTACTACCCCTATTACGGCAAGCTGCTGCACCCTCACTACCTGCAGCCGCTGGTGGCTCTGCACTTCACCAACCTCACCATGAACACTGAACTGCGCATCGAGTGCAAAGTGTTCGGAGAAAACATTGATTACAGCGACAAGGACCGCTACCAGGGACGCTTTGACATCAAGTTATCTGTTAACAGTTTATGACCGCCATCAGGACCATAGCACTTCCTGCCCCCTTCGTCCTTAACTAAATACAAATGTAATGTAGGAGAGTATCCGTGGGGGGGGTGGGCTGCAGTGCTTCAGTCAATCACTAATAGTCTTGAATGAATCAATGAAAGAAAATACCTGATAGGGGACCGATGTGTGATCTTGTCTGCGTTCATCACTAGCTTCTACACTTCTGTCTAGCGTTAGAATGTAATTTAGAGGAATATGCCTAATAAAAATATTTATTCAGCTGTAAATGAGACTTTTCCACAAGCCATGGGACATTGTTCATTGATGACTGTAAAGTTTAATTCCATCTCTGACGTGTAGCGAGATGTTTGTCCCTCTGCATATCGCTGCTTTGTGTGCTTTCACTAGATATTTTTGAGTGTGCATTAGTCGCAAAAACTGGTCCTTCAAACCATGTTACTTATTTTCTTCTGTGAACAAGCTCTAGCAGTGTAGGCGTGTGTGTGTGTGTGTGTGTGTGTGTGTGTGTGTTAGACACGAACACACACGCTCCACTTAATGAATTAGTTTAACATGGTACACTCCTAGTCTGTGTAAGGAAAAGGCTGCACTCCAGGGAATTTCTGTCCTCTTTTTATTCGTCTTTTACTTGTGATCACTTTTACTTTGTTAAATCATTTCGATGTGTGACGGGCTTTTCTTACTTCCTTAACTTTTGATTTTGACCTTTGGTGTAGAGTTGTGTGTCCAGCCTGTTCCACACTGGCCTGCTGTATGGGTGATGGTGCTGACTCAAGTTTTTAAGAATTGTTTTGCTGGGTTCATCACAGCATTGTGGTGTAACTCTCTGAATGTTTCAGCCATTAAACATGGTGGAAGAATTTTATATTTATGGAGTTGTACATTTTGTTTCTTTGCAGAATATTGTAATGTATCGATGCAATACCAAAGTGACGAGTTAAGGAGTATCGGAAGCAATGCAGTACTCGTTTTTAGAATGCCATCATGTTAAGTGCTAAAGTCGATGTCTAGGCCATGAATGTAGTTAGCTGTAGAATGAACAGGTAACCCAGTTTAATTCCACAATGACCTGACTTAATGCATTTCAAAAAGACCAGAGTTCTTCCAGAGCTCAGTGGCTTTAGATGATTAATGATGTTGGCTTTAATATTCCTTAGGATTTCATGTTAATGTAAAACACTCTACTTGAACTTTAACATCAGTCGACTCTCCACCATTTCATCCAGCGTTGTCATTTAATCAAAGATAGAAACAAATAAAGTCATAATGGACCTTTCTCTTGTGTGGTCTTCTTCAGTTATATTGTGAAATGTACAGTCTGAACCACAAAATCTGATCATAATGTGTTTGTCCAGGGCCTTTTTCCCAGCATGCACTGGATGTGGAAGACCGGGTGCAGAGGTATTCATGGCATTGTGCACTAGTTTTACTATACAAATGTATGCAAATACACTCGGTGTAGAGCTGTGATGAAGCGCTGCTGTGGTTCCCAACCTTTTTTGCCTTATGTAGCAGAGCCCTTGAGCTGTTTAGCCATGCCAATAGAAGCCCACCCCCTCATTCTATTAAACTCATATTCAACTTTTAGCAGCTAAAACAACTGATTACTAAATGAGAATCATTTGAATGACTCCCCTTTAATACAGAGACATTATACTGATTGTGAGTGAAAAACAATAATACCCCGCTAGTTGGGTCATTTCCAAAGAGGAGGCTTATTTTTCAGTGGATTTGTCATCTAGGAAAGTTAAAAAACAAATTTAGCCTCAATGGTCTTTGCAAAAATGCGAGTTAACTTGTGAGAGCCCCGAATCCAAAATGGCAACCATTTACCATATTGGAAATAATCTTTTCAAAGGTTTGGCCTACAATGCTGAACAGTACTTAGGTCATGACTAAAACGGATCCGTCTTGTGTAAAACTTCACAAATGTGATGTGGACTTATGTTATATTGTTCGTATTGTTTATATGTCTTCTATGGAGATTCTAATTAACTGGAGACAAAACTTTTTTTCTAAACCATTAAATATAAAATTGGAGCAAAATGCATCATAACTACTGTTATGCATGTAGATACTTCTACATGAATAATGCTTCACAATCTGTTTTCATCTGAAAATCTGGTTTTTCACAATGGAAAAAAAAACAATGGTCAAAGATGGTGGCTTGAAGTTGTATGAGAACTCTGAGGCTCACGCCCCTCTTGGTCCATCCCAGTAGAAACAGTCGGGATAAGCCCTGTGCTCATGTACCCTATAGGGGTACGCATAACCACTGATGTACAGTATATTAACATTCATGTTAAACAATGGTTTGTCTAAAGCTACTTGAAGAAGGAACATTAAAAGATACAAAAGTTGAGCAAAGAGCTGGGAATCATCTGTGGGACTCTGATCAAGTGGAGACTCATGCAGCAGCGGTTATATAACTTTGTCTGTCTGATATACTTTAATCCCTCTCCCTCTTCTTGTTTGACCTCAGGAGGAGGAGCAGAGTGTTACCATTCAGTCATTCAGCTCTCAGTGTGCAGACACATGGCTCTGTAATTACAGGAGGTAACGGCTTTGTAGACGCTAACAGAGGGACGTTGTTTCAGACATCACCAGAGAGCAAGTATTAAGTCTCCAGGAGCAATGAGGGGCGACAGGAACAGCAGCTGCTTAATACACCAGGTTCTTTCTATTACCTCCTTGTGTGTCTCTTATTTCATTTTATCTGTTAGCAGGATAACTCTAAAACAAAATCTTAACTCAATGTCCACTTTTTAATCTCAGATCAATCTCATTGGCACTTAAAGTTTGAATGAAAACAAACTTCCACATTCAAATTAGGCCGTAGCTCAAGAAGCAATCGATTACATTTTACTTTTTTATTGAACTATAATAGAGAAAACTGACTAAACATAAAGTTGAGTTCTCCGCTTCCCTAGCTTGTTTTACTGATCAAGTCAAAATAATCCGTAAATGAAGAAATAAAGTGTGTACAGCTGGGAATGTAGCTCAAACAGTGGACAGTGGGACTGTCGCAAATGCTCTAAAATTGAGGTTGATTTTCCTCATGAAATGTTGAATAAAATGTGAATGCATCCATTTATATATGGAACAATACTGGCCAAACACAGTAGACTTTTCTCTCTGAGACCAACACATTGTTAAACTGTCTTGACTTTTGTCACTGAAGCAGGATTACAGTAATGGCAACACTGTGGCCTCACAGCAAGTGGGTCAAGGCAGCTGGTTTACGACAGCAACACTGGTAGGCTACTGTTTCCACCTTGTGAGTCTGTGTCACCATGGCAACATGTGGTCCTGGAGGTACCTGCTGTAGCAGGAACTACCACAGAAGAGGTTTGGAGGACTCTGCCTGGTGATTATGACAGATTTTGCCTCCACGATAGCATCACAACTGGGCATGTGAGCCCCTACGTTACACCCCTGGCACTATTTGGTGTTGCAGCTAGTGTTATCTTCTTTCATTCTTTCTGTGTGGACGTTACTTGGTCTCTGTGTGTGTGTGTGTGTGTGTGTGGGGGTGTGTGTGTGTGTGTGGCTTTCCTCCAGGTGCTCCAAGTGAATTAGTTGAATTGGGGAAAGTTGTACATTATGGGTTATGTGATAGGCTGCAGTCCCCATGAGATCCCAAAACATATAGCCGCTATCAATGATATATAGATGGATTGGATATTAACAGTACTTTCAGCACAACGTTGTTTGCTTTATGAACCAAGATAAGGAGCTGACACATTCAATGACAGGCAGTCAGTATTGTGCGGTTGATTGACTCACACGCTCCTGTAAAATGATTGAGGGAATTTATTGCAAAAGGGGGGAAGAAGAGGGGACTTAGGAGAGATGTGGGGAATGGCATGGAGCAAAGCTGAAGGGAAGATGGTAGAGAGCGGTGGAGGGCGTGGCTGACAGGTGTGCAGGCAGAGAACCGCTTTCTGGAACACATATCACTGGAGTAACTTCACAGACTGAGCTCTGAACTGTGAGCTCGGCCAAAAGCTCATACCTCCACTGTAGCAGACTAAACGATCTGAGTGGAGAACAGGGGCAGATATACAGAGCCTGATGAGAACGAGGAGATGCAGGTGAGCTCAATCAGCCAGCAACCAGGAGCAAGAGAGAAGGGGAAACCACCACAGCCACCGGAAACACACACACACACACACACACACACACACACACACACAGGGATACAGACAAAACATGGAACAGATCAGGAAAAGGAAAAACATCGGGAAAACAGGGAACAAAACCCAGAGTCACTCTGTATACCTGAAATGTCAGGGGACACTGAGTTTCCTGACAGAAATTATAGGCCTATTTCTAAAGTTCTATTACACTGAACAAGGACTGAAGGCGTATCCAGTTTATTAGGTACTATGTATAGCTCATACACAAGTAGTCATTTCTAAATTCTTTCGGAATATGTTTTCATTTGAAAACGTTCTTTTTCAAGAGAGACCTGGCCAAGAAGCCAGCATAAAACATTATTATAACCATCAACATAAACAGGCTATGTTCACATGGCTTCAGATAACAGTAAATTGTAGTAACAGTAGAATGACATCGCACTGTCAGGACACAGTGTCTCCACTGAACAGTGTGAAACACAGTTAACATGAAGAACAACTTGATCCCACCAAAACCACCTCTGACCTCCTGGTAACCTGCTGGCTTACTCTGCGGTTATGGATGATTCCGCTCTGTGAGAGACTTCTGTGAAGTCATTTCAAAGGGCATCTGTGTTCTCTGGAGGCACGACATGTTTTTCAGACTAAAAATAACATGTTGTGTATGTGTGGAAAACGTTGTTTCACACAGTCTCCAGTTGATTATCCACAGGGCGGGATGTGTATCTACTATCATGAGATCAAATTTACGATGGGCAGGAGTTCCTGCAGTAATACTGTATTCATGTCGGCATCCAGCATCTATCCCTTTTCTGTCAGCTCATCTGGGGCAGCAGGTTTAGGAGGGTATCCCTCTCCCCAGTAACGCTTTCCAACTCATCTTGATGAACGATATAATCCCTCTCTCATGTTCTGGGTCTACCCCGTGCCCAGAAAACCTCTGAAGGGAGGTGTCCTGGAGGCATTCTGATCAGATAACCTTTAATGTGAAGGAGTAGCAGTTTTATGCCGAGCTCCCACACTCATGAACAAGACCCCAAGATACTTGAACCCCACCCCCCCAAATCATAAACAACAGCCTTGATTACCGATCGACTACCAGGTTAATTCAACATGGAGAACTGATTACAGGTGTTGCTGACCTTGTTGTCTTTACTAGCAGCTGTTGTCCAGTTAAAGTCTGCATTATTACGGAGGAAGTAGCTGTTGCTGGAGAGATTAGTGAGCGGCGTGTCTAGCGGCATTATCAGACCTACGGAGCGGTCGTCTGAAGTCACTGGACGATGGACACAAAACGGAAGACTTTCCTTTTCTTATTAATGCTTATTTTGTTCTGCACAACTATTGTGAAGTCCACAGATAAAATGTAAAGGAACAAAAGCAGGATCCATAATCTAGTAAACTTGTATGTGTAAGTGTTAATTTTAAAGTAAATTTGATGTGTGAGAGATAGAGATAGAGCAAGACCCGCAGCGCTGTAACTAACGTTAAGTCTGACAAATAAAACTTCTAAAACTTTCCACGAACTGTGTCATAGAGGAAGATTTTAGAGAAGATCTTAAGTATCAAACACGACCTTTCATTATTAAAGACTACTTTATTACTCTGTCGTATTTTTTTTAAATAAGCAACCAATCTATTTCCTGTTTACATCGGCACTCACCCACATGCCCAGTGTACATGAATAGTCACGTGATATTCTTTTTTCAGGCGTTTTAGTCTGGACGGAGATCATTTAGAAAACGATGCTGAAAAGCCGTGTGGACGGAGAAAATGGAGTAGTGTGGATGTAGCCTCATTCACGCACTATCGACCATCCCAAGGTTCTTTCCTGATTACATTCTATCATGTGACACACAGATGTTGTGTGGTTGGCTAGCAGGAGAAGGGCCCGACAGAGCGGGGAGGTCTCTCTGAGGTCATCTGAGCTCTGATAGCTTTCTTCCTGTCTTCATATTATGCACATGATGATCTGGTGCCTCTGGGAACAAACAGAGCTAATTCACTACCACACATTGTTGTAGTGACAGACAGAGTCACTGAAAAGTGTTCTTTTTCCTGTTCTCTGAAATGTATTTCAAATTTAAACTCAAAAAGGTGTTGTGTTTTTCACTTTTTCAATACCAACCTTAGAACAGATCGTTATTCTCTCTTTTCTTATAAAGCCTGTGCTTGAATTCAGTCATGAAGACTATACTTTTGCATTCTTAGGCCTGGACTTCATTTCTCATTTATCCTGCTATTCCTTCCTTTCACGCATGCTCACTCTTTGGGCCTTTCTCGTTTCTCAATTCTGTGCCTCGCTCCTCTATCTACCAGTTTGTGACCCGGAAAACGATCTCCAGGACCGAAGAGCAATGAGGCTTGCCAGAGGAGCAATAAGCTAGGAAACACCTGTGTATCCTTTGACGAAAGTCTTTTTCGGCACCCATAAAGGATGAAAGAGGCGTGACACAAAGCGGAAATAATCTCAAACCATGGCAGGACTCTACCATTCTACCATATATACCATACTGTTCCTTTTGGTTTCATAAGTTGTAGTTATTTAGGTCATGTTCTTGGTTTTTGTTTGGCTTGTTTCCTGTGTTTGACTTCCTGTCTTTGTTGTTTTTCCCTCCTTTTTTTCATTGATCTCCTGTGTTGTATTAGTCTTGTCATCTTTGCTCTGTTCCCTTTTGTTTCTTCCACCAATCAGCTGTCAGCCTGCCCTCCTGCCCTCCTGCCCACCTGTGTCTTGTCTGATTAGTTTCTTGAGTATTCAAAGTCCTGGCATTTGTCTGTTGGTTGTCAGTTCTTCTTGAGTAATGTTTGGAGTTCTGTACCAGATTGCCTGTGTCCTTGCCTGCTGTTTCCTGCCTGCTTGAAAGCATTTTTGAATTGAAACATTGCATTGTTTCTGCTGATTCCTCGTCTTTGTCTGCATTTGCGTTCATCCCCTTTTGCTTGCTCTCCAGACCGTAAAAGTACAAATCGACCAAATATGGACCCCGCGGACATTTCCTTTGGTGAGGAACTATTTGACTTGATCTATTCCCTTGTGTGCCCGCTGCACCTCCAGTTCCTGCTGGGCCACAACACTTCAAAGTTTCTGTCCAGCGCTCCACTGGTCCTACCAACAACCAGGTCATTAGTTTCCAGTTGTCCTCCCTGGCCCCAAGTTTTCCGAGGCCTGGTTCCAGTGGGGTCCGGCCAGTCAGCCACCCTCGTTGGTGCCCTTGCTGAGTTCAGGTTGCCAGAGTCCGGTCCAGAGTTGCAGTTGCCAGAGTCCAGTACGGAGTTCCGGTTGACAGAGTCTGGTCCGGAGTTCCTGCAACCCGGTCCAGCAGCCTGCCCCCTGCTGGAACTGAAACTTCTGGTGCCAGCCAAGCCTTGTTGACTGGCCTCCACAGTGGTCGCCATTCTCCAGAAGCACTCTGCCCGTCTGGTTGCCCTGCTGGTTGTTCTCTAGATGTGCTCATTTCATCTGGCCGTCCTCCTGCTTCCCAGACAAAGCCTGGCTTTGTTGCCGGTCTGGCAGACTCCTGCTCCTTGTTTTCCTGTCAGCGGTCCGGCTGACACACTGATGTGACACTCTGCCATGCTGAGCTGTGCCCATGAGAATGCATGCACATCTGTGGAGCGTTCACTGACATAGTTAGCAGTCAGCTTGGCCTTCTCCACCCTGGGAGGGCTGTGCTGAAAACGCATAACAGCGTCAGCAGACAACTCTGTCTTCAAACCCTGAGACTGGCACAGGTTGTGCTGGGATATCACCACTAATTTGCCAGAGATGGGTGGGAGGAGGCAAATTAACCAGTAGAAAGAAAAAGACGCTTCTGCATGGCTCCTGGCCATGGTTGGGACAGAGAACTAGAGAGAGAGACTAGCTGGCCCGGCGTGGACAGTGCTCCTGGGATGAAGGTCCGATCCGGCAGCTTTTACACAGATGGATACCGCAAGACCTCTTCATCTTCTTTATGTCTTCACCTGTCAACTGCTTGACGCGATGGAAGAATGGGAGCAGAACTATGGTCGTACAACTGCTATATATCGCAAGTGTGGACATAAGAGGGGCCCATGCAGAGCACAAGGGCGCTACAAATACCTATTATTTTCTTGCTGTCGTTGTTTAGGGCTGTATACTGTAGATATGTGAGAGACCTCAAACCCTTCACCAGGATTCTTTTTTTTTTCAACAAACAGAAACTGTATTTATATAATTTTATTGAACCTTTAGCAAAAATACATTTATTTTTGATACATTTATAGCTCTGCGAAACTGCTAGAAAAATGTATTCAATTTAATATACAACTTTTTAAAAAACAACTTATTCATTGTTTGGTCTTCCCTGATGAAAATTAAATATATTATTTGACATTGTCCACCCCAGCTCATCCCTGAGACATACTAACTGTGTGTGTATATATAATATATATTCCTCTTCACCATCTACACCTCGGACTTCTGTACGACTCTGCAAACTGCCACCTGCAAAAGTTCTCTGATGACTCTGCAATCGTCGGCCTCATTTCCGCCGGTGACGACAGGGAATACAGGGAACTGAACCAGGACTTTATAGGATGGTGCCAGCGGAGCCGCTTCCAGATCAACTCTGGTAAAACCAAAGAGCTGGTGGTGGACTTCCGCCGGGGTAAACGCCCTCCTCCGGTACCAGTGAACATTCAGGCTACACAACCAGCTGTGCTCCCAGTAGACCACCAAAAACAAACCTGTGCAATATAAATATAAATACACCGTGCAATACAACAATTATTCTGTCTGTACATATCATATCTTTATTTTTAGTTATAGTTATATTTAATACAATATATATACACCGTGCAATACAACAATTATTCTGTATATATCATAGTTTTTAGTTAGTTATATTTTTAGTTATTGTGGATTTTTACTTTTTCTTAGTTAATATCCTTTACGACACCAAGAAGACGACACCATCTAGCCTCAATGACTACCGACCAGTTGCCCTCACATCTCATGTGATGAAGGTGCTGGAGAGGCTGGTCTTGGCCCACCTCTGACCGCAGGTGAAATCCTCACTGGACCCTCTGCAATTTGCATACCAGCCTCGTGTGGGGGTGGACGACGCCATCATCTACCTGCTGCAGCGAGCTCAGTCGCACCTGGATGGAACCGGTGGCTCTGTGAGAATCACTTTCTTTGATTTCTCCAGTGCATTCAACACCATCCAACCAGTGCTGCTGAGTGAGAAGCTGCAGGTGGTGGGGGTTTAATGCGTCCACCGTCTCCTGGATCACTGACTACCTCACGGGCAGACCACAGTTTGTCCGACTGGGCCGTGTGCTGTCTGATGTGGTGGTCAGTGATACTGGAGCCCCACAGGGAACTGTTCTGTCTCCCTTCCTGTTCACCTTATACACCACTGACTTCCTATACAACTCAGGGTCATGCCATCTGCAGAAGTTCTCTGATGACTCTGCAGTGGTCGGGTGTATAAGGGACGGACGGGAGGAGGAGTACAGGGCAGTAGTGGATGACTTTGTGGAGTGGGCCGATAGAAATCACCTGCTGCTGAACGTGGCCAAGACCAGAGAGACGGTGGTCGACTTCAGGAGGAAGACGACGGCTCCACGACCGCTGAGAGTTCTGGGAGAGGACATGGACATGGTGGAGGAGTACAACAGTGTTCCAACAGTGTTCCCAGTATTCCAAGGGTTCCACGCGTAACGGGTTCCACGCGTAACGGGTTCCACGCGTAACGGGTTCCACGGGTTCCAACAGTGTTCCAACAGTGTTCCAACAGTGTTCCAAAAGTGTTCCAACAGTGTTCCCAGTATTCCAAGGGTTCCACGCGTAACGGGTTCCACGAGTAACGGGTTCCACGCGTAACGGGTTCCACGCGTAACGGGTTCCACGCGTAACGGGTTCCAACAGTGTTCCAACAGTGTTCCAAGAGTGTTCCCAGTATTCCAAGGGTTCCACGCGTAACGGGTTCCACGCGTAACGGGTTCCAAGCATAACGGGTTCCACGCGTAACGGGTTCCACGCGTAACGTGTTCCAAGCATAACGGGTTCCACGCGTAACGGGTTCCACACGTAACGTGTTCCACGCGTAACGGGTTCCACGGGTTCCAACAGTGTTCCCAGTCTTCCCAGTATTCCAAGTGTTCCCAGTATTCCACGGGTTCCATGGGTTCCATGCGTAACGGGTTCCACGCGTAACGGGTTCCACGCGTAATGGGTTCCACGCGAAACGTGTTCCATGCGTAACGGGTTCCACGCGTAACGGCACAGTGGTCCGTAAATTTAACAGTAACCAAATGTATTTTCTAAAAGTAATAAATGCAAAGATTACGGTATTGATTTTTTTTCATATTACGGTGTATTTCCGTTATCAGTACAAGGTTTAGTACATTTAACGGTGACAAAATGTATATTTTACAAGAAATACATGCACAAATTATTGTTTCGGCTGATATATATATTTACGGTGTTTCACTGTCAGATAAACTGAATATAACCTATTTACAATTTACGGTCTCTTACTGTTGTTATTTAACAGTTTTTCACTGTAAAATTCACTGACTATTCTTACAGTGTAGTCGTTAATTTAATACCATGATCCTTGCACTACTGTTTAGTTTATTTTGTTTACCCAGTCGTTAATTTAATACCATGATCCTTGCACTACTGTTTAGTTTTTTTTTTTTTTCATTTTTCATTTTTATTCTATTTTATCTTGTTTTAATTTTTTTGTTATTCCATTTCTTCAAATTCAATATCTGCTGTTATTTTATTGTACTGTATATATTGTGCATTTCCATACTTATATTTTATATTTTATTCTACTCTGTAACTTGCTGCTGCTACAAACAAATTTCCCCCTGGGGATGAATAAAGTTTACATCTATCTATCTATATATCTTACTGCTTATTACTTATTTATGATACTTTTTGATACATTGTTGTTGTTTTTACGATGTCTCTTGTTTGCACTATCCACTATGCTTCTGTAATCCTGTACATTTCCCCACTGCGGGACTAATAAAGGATTATCTTGTTTTATATTTATATATATATATATTTGTAGTACTTCTGAACATACTCAAACACAAGAGGGCAACAGTGCTGCATCAGCCATATCAAATGACATGAACCTGGTCAAGCTGCTGACAACAGTACTGTAGCTGACAGGAGTGTAAAGAGGATCTACAGAATCTCTCCAGCTGGAAGGATTTTCAAACCCATAAAAAACAACAACTCAATCATTAGTGTGATGTGATGTGTCATGTCTGCTGGGGTGTTTGGTTTAGTAGATTTGTTTAATGGAGCAGTCAAGCAATACTTTTAGTCAGTAAATTTAAAATCAGTAAATATAACCTGGCTGCTTCGTATGTATTAGGTGGTCATTACTCATAAATACGTTGGTGGGTGGCATACAACATCCTCTGTCCTTGGACCCTTCCATCAGAACCCCTAATTTCGCAAAAAATGTTGACAGTGTGGCTTCTACTGCCCGAAGACGTCGCAATATATATACACGCCTCTCTTTTCTGCATTTTAGATTCATACTCTTAGTTTGAATCTTGTATTCGTGATGGACAGTCCACAAATGGCTCCCGTCATTTCTGTATTGGAGATATACATCCTTGTTTGAGAAGCCTTTGGAAATGATGGGGGCTATGCTCCCATTATTTCTGTATTGGAGATATATACCTTTGGAAATTACATTTTTATATTTGTGATGGAAAGACTTGAACTTAACATTTCTTAATTATTAGATACAGTTACTCCATGGGGCTTTTATTTTGAAAGGGTGGGACTGGGTGGGTGAGAGAGGGGGAGAGGAGACAGAATCATAATGTGACTGAATATCGCCAAGTCATGTGTGTGTGCGTGTGTCAGTGTCTCTGTGTGTTCATCAACTGCACTAATGAGCTCATATCAAACTTTCTGGCGAATAAAGATTATTATTATTAAGCCCGATGGATTATATACAGTGTGCTTTGGCACAGGCAGTTTTACTGCCTTTGTACCACAAAGCCACACTGAATAATATAAAAGATGATTTCTACTAGGAATAACAGCAGTGGATATGTTAATAAAAGCAGTAATAGTAACAGTAATGGTAATAGAAATATGACCAATAATGATAATAGTAACAGTCAGGCAGGGTCACGGCAGAACCACGGTCCAGGTAAATTATATATAGATGGAGAGAGAGAAGAGGAGAGAGGAGCTCAATGTATCCTAGGAAGTCCTCCAGCAGTCTAGGCCTATAGTAGCATATCTAGAGGCTGGTCCAAGGCAAACCGAACAATAAACCGAACAATAAACTATTAACCTGAGCTTGCCCTAACTATAAACCTGAGATATCCCGAACTATAAAACTGAGCCAGCCCTAATTATAAACCTGAGCCAGCCCTAATTATTAACCTGAGCCAGCCCTAACTATAAACCTGAACCAACCCTAACTATAAACCCGAGCAAACCCTAACTATAAACCTGAACCAACCCTAACTATAAACCTGAGCAAGCCCTAACTATAAACCTGAACCAGCCCTAACTATAAACCTGAGCCAGCCCTAACTATAAACCTGAGCCAGCCCTAACTATAAACCTGAGCCAGCCCTAACTATAAACCTGAGCCAGCCCTAACTATAAACCTGAGCCAGCCCTACCAAACCTACCTAACCAAATCCTCTTCTCTTCAGAAAGAGCAACTTAATTCTCTGCTCAGGTAGGCATTACCCCACTGCTGGGATTACCACAAATCACAAAATTTGCAGATTAATCAGATTCATTATTTCATCAGACTCCTCATTCAGCGAGTCTCAGCAGAATCACTTTCTGTCAAGACTTTTATCACACATTATAATAAACAATTATCTTTTCTGTATTTACTGTCTTGACCTTCATGGGTGTTTGTTACGGACGTGTTTTCTCTGTGCACTCTCTCCATCCCACCCCCAGTGTCCATTCAGGTGCCAGCCTTTTCTCTACCTGCCAGCTGCAGCGTGTGAGTGAACACGGCTGTTCTCAATTGCTGATTAGTGCCAGGGTGGATAAGAGGCTAGGAGATCCGGATCAACAGGGACCCCGATGGTGATCCATGTGGCAGCAGCTAAATTGTGTGCTGCTTGTCAATAAATCTCTTTTGGTTAATCATCTGTTGCCCACTCCCTCTTTCCCTGGGTATTTTACTTTGTTACTCCCCTCATCAAAAGGGGAATGTAACAGTGTTTCTCCTGGGATCCACTCTATTGAGATTACTCTAAAACTGCTGAGGCTACTGCTATGACATGTCTGTTTTTTAGGAGAGCAGGAGGTGAACAACATCTGGATTAGCACTGTTAAACAATCTAATAGTCCTGGCTAGGACATGTTTTAGTCTTTTAAAAGGAGGACATCGAAATGATGGTTCGTGAGAGGAGTCCTGTAGAGTCTGGGGTCCCTTTTCTGCGTAACCTATTGGTGTAAATTTCACCACGTGATGAAAACAATTACAGTGGGTCTTATGCTTTATAAACAGATTGTCAAAGTGAACAATGATGCTCTTTTAAGTCAAGGGCCACGACACACAAGAGGAGAAACTCCAAGGCACTCTGAGTCTGAGCCTTCAAATATTACATGGCTGTCAGACAAGTATGTCATATTAAAGGCTTTTTATTTTACTCTGGACTTCAGAGTACATAGTATTTCCCTCTTGATAGTAAAGAAACTAGAAGAGGGGTTATTCTGACCATTTCTTTGTATATGACCACTGTGGCTTTTATTGAAAGCCAGACATAAACTCTTTATTCTTGGTAGCAGCCTGAACACAGTATGCCACTGAAAAGAAATCATGTCACAACTTGTCCCTGTTTACCTACTGTATGGTGTTCCAACCCTGTCAGCTGTTTGAAGGCATTGCCATGCTGATCACTTGGCTTTTTTACATTTACAAGCTGATGACAGTTAGTTTGTGTCTCTGTGAGGCTGGACTGTCTTTTTGAGTGGAGATGAACTGAGTTGACCTGGGGCACTGCAGGTGCCTGAGGTAGAGGAAGAAGGACAGGTGGGTGATGCAGGATCCACCATGACACAATGGTCCTGTGGGGAGGCAGATAACGCTGCCACTGAGGCTGTAATTAATTTAATTGGGGAGTCAGATCAGTGCTTGCTCAGTCAGCAGCTTGTTAACGCATCAGCAGCTCTGGGAAGTAATGACAACAGTGATTTCACCGGTTCATTTACTGATATTAACAGCCAGAATTTAGTGCTGATCTTAATCTTATATGACAGATGACTGTTGATTCATTCAGTCTTTTCACTCAATTTGCCTTCATCCAGAATACATTTTTTAGTACTTAGTACTTACTGGGTATATCACACAGATTCTTGTGGCACACCACACGATAGAGCACGATAGAAGGCGCTTCGTCATGTTTTCTACACAGTAAGAGCACGATAGAGGGCGCATCGTCATGTTTTCTACACAGTAAGAGCACGATAGAAGGCGCTTCGTCATGTTTTCTACACAGTAAGAGCACGATAGAAGGCGCTTCGTCATGTTTTCTACACAGTAAGAGCACGATAGAAGGCGCTTTGTCATGTTTTCTACATAGTAAGAGCACGATAGAAGGCGCTTCATCATATTTTCTCCGCTGGAAGGGCAACCTCGAAAGCACTTCATCACATGTTCTTTGCTGGAAGGGTACCCTAGAGGGCACTTTTCTCTAAAGAATGAAAGGAAAGAATAGTACATTATGCAAGCCGTTTTTTGATTTGCTGTTCTATTTGAACAACCGAGAGTGGATTCAGTGAGCAGTGCAACCTGGGAGACACTGGAGACAACAAGCTGCATCCAAAGCAGCTTAGCAATTATGAATGCTCATGGGGCCAGTATTATATAAGGAGGACCTCCAGTGTCATGAAATGAGCATTGCAGCTTGGAGACCAGTTTACAACAGATCTGATCCCTGCAGGAGAAACTTGATGAGGCTGCAGACAGAGCAGTACACAGCATTCATCACAAATGTGACAAAATCTCTGCTTTGACTTGTACTTTTCATTGTAATTCAAAGACTAACTTAGCACCGAATCCATTTTTTGTTTCGGATATGACATGTTCAATCATTTTATTACACTATCTATTGATGCTGGTCCCAGTCTGTAGTTATTTTTACTTTCCCCTCTAAAAAGTCCTCTTTGTGACGTATCTTAGACATAACATGGGACGCTCTGCCCCACGATTACCCCTACCACCATTACACCCCGACATATAAGAGTAATGCAGCAATCAGAAGCGGTGGTGTGTGTCAGGGTTCCAATGCATTTTTGAATTTGTGAAGGGGGTGTGTTCAAGCTAAAACAGGGTGTTAAGTTGCTCTAAGAACCAAAACAGTATGACTGAAATGAAATGAAAACGAATGCTACCAATATAAAATAGATTTTATGCATTATACTGTAATAACAATAATACACAAAAACAAACAAAAAACCTGAAACTACAATAATACAATGCAACATAAAGCACTGTTTGAACCATTTAAATAGTGAATACATTTGATAATTTCTTCTAATTTGTATTTATTTTGGTCCTGCTTAGTGACTACCTTAAATCTGGCCAGAGTTTTCGATGTACACTAAACTAAAAAGATACTTGGACCGGCCACGTTAACAGTGTGAATTGTGTGAATTGTGATCCATCACTTCTTATCTGCTCACTAAAACGCATCAACAGATTAACTCTAATCTCATTTACAGCAGCTAATCTGGCTCTGCTGTGTGGTACAGTCCAAGCTCACACATAAAGATAGGTTCAACCCTGTATACACTGTATTTGGTAGAAAAATGAGGAGAGGTATGAATTGTATTGAAAATGAGTGGTACCTTTATTGGTTGGACCAAGAGAGAGCCGTTCTCTAGGTTGCTCTCGTGGTACAACAATTGTAATCTCTTTTCTCAGAACTTAATAATGAAGCAATGTAGCGTGTTCAGTTGGTACATTAAATACTCCGGTATTAATTAACATACATTTCGAGGGATCTATTTGCAGAAATGGAATGTTATATTTATAACTATGTTTTCATTAGCAGTAATCACCTAAAACTAATAATGGTAGTGTTTTTGTTAGTTTAGAATGAGCCCTTCATATCTACATTTCTCTTGGAAAGGGAGGAGTGAGCGGAGTTGGTTGCAATCTGCAACCACACAACGAGATGCCACCAAATCCTTCACAAAGTCCCTTTAAGGTTAACATTCAGTTTTGTTATGACACCACATCAAAATATAAACCGCCAACAGATCTGTCATTTTATTCCATCCATATAAGCAACGTGCATAGCAACATAAAAAAAAACCATTGTCATTATATATGAGAGCAAAATACAAGGAGGTCGCTATCGCTGATCGTTTCAATTTAAATTTTATTTGGATCTTTAGGTCTAAGATATTTCTATCTAAGATTATTTTATTATGTGACTTAAATGTTATGTTGTTTTACGTGAGGGCTCTGATGGGCAGAGCGAGGTTGAGCTTTCTGGAGACGTTGCTGCGTCTTGTTGGATGATAGAATCGTTTGTTGAATCAAATTCTTCCATCTCTTTAACTCTGTGGTGGTTGATTTGGCTTCCTCTGGTGTCCTCGGGTTAGGATTAATCTTTTCACCCCGTTTTGTAGCTGCAGGGGTCATTATGGCATCTTTTTCTCAACCATTAAGTGACCTATACGTCACTGAGAGCAGCCACTGGACGATTGTGTCATTGACATTTCAGTTCCATCATCCTTCTGTGGATGTTCACTACAGAGCTTTCCATTCAAATGTGTTTTCACATTGAACTGAGATGTACTGGTAGTCATAGTGCATGTGCACATGTATAGCAATGGTTTCAAGGTTGATTCAGTTTTTGATCTGCCCCACAGCCTCTCACAAAAAATCTTTCTTGCGACATGATGGCAGCTCCACGTTTTCACCTTGGCATCGCCGATTAGCCGGATAGATTATTATATTATATTATTACATTAGCCAGATAGCCACGATGAAAAACAAGCAAACAAAAACACATCAACACAAGTGCAGATGTACACTTGTAGACAATTACTAAAGGTGTTCAGTGAGATATAAGCACACTCCAGGGCTTTTCTACATACACAACAAGGAAGTGACCTGTGATGTACTCTCTGTGTTTGCTGCTCTCACTTTCACAGCAGCTGTCACAGGCTGAACTCAGGGCTGAGATTAGATGGTCCTGCTGGAGTCTGCTGCCTCACACACTAAGAGGATTTACTCAGACTGGAAGGGATATAAATAAAGAGGTGGCTCCCACTCCAATCAGTCCGGTTATCTGTTCAGTGATATTTGTAACAGAAGACATGCCCATCAGATGATTCTTCATCTAAGATACGGATATCATACAGTGACACCAGTATACAGTGTCAAAAGAAAACATCCCTTCTGTATACAATTCATATTAGAATGTAATTAAGTTGAAAGAAGCTCAGAAATCATATAGCAACATTTATGACAATTTAATATCCAGCGTCTGGAACAATATCTTGTTGTGTGTCATGATGTTGATAGACTGTATCACTAAGATCAATTTCCTACTGTCAAGTCATAAAGCCAGAGAAAATTATTCTTTCCTCCTCCTCCTCCCCCTCCTCCTCCTCCTCCTCCTCTCCCTTCATCCTCTGAGGTCGTGCAGAGTGGATGAACAGAAGGAGCAGTGCCCCTGTGAGTTGTGTTAGAAGACACATATTTATGTATCTGAGCCTCAGTCTCCTGTTGATGTGAAGGAGGACGAACCAACCAGGAACAATATGGGATTCATTCAGAGCTCACCCTGACTTTTCTTCATCATCATCATCATCATCATCCCTCACATTCAGGTAAACCAAGTGTAGAAAGTAGATAGTGGTTGTTTTTAATGTTACAGTGTGATTAGAAAAGAGAACTTCTCTGAAGTCCTGAGCTTAACGAGTCGCAGCGGGTTGAAAATCTAATTTTAGCTGATGTAATCGGGCAGAGAAGGATTTGAGTTAACATGCTGAGCTAATGGGACTAAACCCAAACAGAACCTGTTTCACTGTGTCCCAGTCTGCTGCTCTTCCTCTTCACTGGTATGAATGTGAAGTGAACCTGACCTGTTCGTTAAAGACAAAGACTAAAGACTAGAACATCAACTTTGAAGCATTGAGACATCCGAAGTGTAGGAGTACATCCAAATCTGAGTGGAAATCAAAACCAGTTTGTCCAGTCCACTGGAGTTTAGCTCCCAGTTCAGTGCTGTGTCAGGGAACCAGTGCATCAGTTCTCTATGGACGTACACAGCCTAAACAGCCTCTATGTATCACCTGTCATATACACACTATGAATAAACCCAGTTATGACTCATGTAAACATATTAACACTGACATAATGAGCGGAAGGCCTTACACTATACATTATCACTGTAAACTGAAGTGAGTTCTTGTTGTTAAAGCTACTTACCAAGTACACTTAATGATGCAAAATATGATTATTAGAAGTCTCAACTGATTCAGACATGTTGGAGTCACTTGTATTGGCCCCGGTTGTTATGGAGCCCAAAGGGATCCTCCTCCCAGCTGGACTGAGAGCTGTTATCCAGGTTCATCAACCGTAGAAACACTCTTTTTGTTTGAATTTTGTTTTGTTTTGTTTTCTGAGCAAAATAAAATTCCCTTTCGTTGCTATTTAATTAGACTCTTTTTAGTCTCTAATGAACAAGAACACGCAGTGTGCAGCATTTATAGAAGAGCTCCCTGAGTCTCTGCCTCTTCATGACACCCTGAGGGCTCCTGACAGCATGTTTACATGGACACCAGTGAAGCTTATAGACCACCGAATCATACTCCCATTTCTCAACAGCCAACATGTTCTCTTTTGAAATCCATAATTCAAAACACTCTCTAAAGACAAGACAAATGACTTGAGACAAAAGAAACAAGTGAACCCGGAAAGGCCTTCTGAAAGTCTACTTATTGTTCCTCCTAATAATCCAACCACGGACCCAAACCCTCTGCTGGAGACTCTCTATGATGCATTTGACATTGTGACTGTGAGCTCATCTAACTGTCCTGCTGATGGGGACACCAGGATCAGACATCTGTAGTGGAGTCTCCCTAACTGTATGTGCTGACACTTCAATTCAGAGGCACTGAGTTGTTTATCAGAGAAAGCCTCCATTCATGCAGATTTTACATTGATACAACCTACCCACTGAATGTCCCTTTATTTCAACAGTGATCTACAGATGGTACTATGCACATATTTTCCTACCATGTGTTCCTGTGTGTCTTCTTTCCAAGGCTGTCCCACATGATGCACTTTGGGAGGAGCAGTGTTGGTCCTGCAGAGTCCAGCCTCAGCAGCCAGCGGACAGAGGACACCATGAGGACCAGTGTTGGTCCTGCAGAGTCCAGCCTCAGCAGCCAGCGGACAGAGGACACCATGAGGACCAGTGTTGGTCCTGCAGAGTCCAGCCTCAGCAGCCAGCGGACAGAGGACACCGTGAGGACCAACAGCAGGTGAGCTGTACACCTCCATCCAGTCTAGGAGGAGCTCACTGATGGAGGATCTGACCAAGACTTTTTGTTCAATTGTTCAGTCCATACTCACACACAAAACTCAGTACAGAAAACATAAGGTTTCACACCCAGCCTGTTTCTGTGGTCACCAAAAAGATTTAGCTATAGCTGAATAACAACATTATTGTATTGAATGGCTGAACATGGGCTGTGTTTAAAACACAAGTTCAATTGTTTCACATGGGTACAAACTGTTCTACATCAACATTGACTCCTCTGTCCAAAGCGATGTCGATGAAGGGGAAGAGCATATTAATATACTCTATTAAATACCCTGAGACGGACAGAGTCTGTTAAAGTGATTCCCATCATCTGCATAATGTATTGCTTTTCCACCATACATCTACTGTACTGTACACTGGTGATTGTTTTAGCTTTAACTGTATTGACTATAGAACAAAGGGTAAGGACATGTAGAAGGAACAAAGCCTTCAAACCAGAGAAGCTCCTCCTTCGATGGGCAGGAGAGCGGGAAATGATAGACTCTATGAGAGTCATGTCTCATCAGTCTCTCCTGGAAGACATTCCCAGCGTCCAATGAGAAGAGAGAACTGAGAGGGGGGAGGGGTCTGTGTAAATTGTGTGTGTAAGTGGGCGTGTCAATGTCGGTCTGGTTTGTGTGTCGGTCCGGCTATAGACTGGTGACCTGTTGTTGTACACTACAGTGTTTTTACTGTGGCCCATGTGATTATATTTATATATATAATATTTATATAATCTTCCACGTCATTAGTGAATGTGATTCTTCATAACTTATTTAATTTGTTAGTCCAGGTCTAACTTATGAGCAGTGGGCAGCAGTGTGGTGGTACAGTGGAATTTTATGACACACTGCTGTGTTGTTGGCGAATGATCGTCATGATGATGTTAGACTGATGGAAATCTTTTTTTTAGCTGCTAAACGTCTGGGTCACAAATACATGTAATTCTTCGTTTGTCTTCCAGTGGTCGGTGGGCCCTAGCTGCTCAAAACATGAACAACAACAATGACGGGTAAGATGATTTATTACATTTACATAGAGATAGTGTTCCATCTGCTCCACTACATTCAAACACTATGTAAAGAGATTACAGCAAATTCAGTTGCATGAAATCAGACTTTCTTGTGACATCAAAGTGTTCATTTGCAATTTGACTTTCCAGGAGTGGGCCAACAATGACACATAAGGTTAAGCCAATTGGTTGATCAGATATTGTTTATCACTGTCACTCTGTTATATAGGTCGATGGGACACTTTTTATATCCACATCAATTGACCTGCTATTACTCAGACTACTTGAACAGCGACGAAAATAATTCACTCCCTGAACAGATAAAGGTGTCTGCTAATAACTAAGGTTTTAGGGTCAAACCCAAACCATGTGAGCTGTGTGAGGGAGAATCCTGTGATCACAGAGGAACAGGAGACAGAAACCAGTTCTACTACTCTTTGCTCTGGTATGACCTGAGTAGGACTGTAAACACCTGGGTCCAGTACCAGGGTCCACCTCACTGTGTCCCTCTCAGTGGGGATACATGCTCTTCATTAGTCCATAAGGGCCTGTCCCACAGTGAACTGCTGCTGATTCCTAGTGTTCAGGTCAAAAGGGGATGACAGGAGGGAAAACGTAACATGTCCAGAGTAACGAGTCGTATCTCTTCTTTGTTCTGACCAAAGGTTTGATTAAACTACAAGCCCTACACCTCACTGGCTACAGAAATGAAAGCTGTCCCATCCCCCACACATCAGGCTGATCTCAGTTTAAGACCCCCCCCCCCCCCCCCCCCCCCCCAGCTCTCTCAGACTACTGAATGGGTAGGAGCCAAATATTTATGTCACCTGCCTGTTTCTGGACATTTACAGCAAAAAAGATGGCAAGACAGAGGAACCCAAAAAGGATGAGAAGAAAGACGACAAAAAGGATGAGAAGAAAGACGACAAAAAGGATGAGAAGAAAGACGACAAAAAGGATGAGAAGAAAGACGACAAAAAGGATGAGAAGAAAGACGACAAAAAGGATGATAAGAAAGACGACAAAAAGGATGTTAAAAAAGAAGAACCGTGAGTACCACATACTAGTTTCTACAGCTGCAACTTTCCATCAAATAGGACTTTTAGACAACTTGTTCGTGGTTTTACACACATTTGCTCATAATTCTGACAGATTTTTAAATCTCTACTGTAATTTAAAATGATTTGAACGTTTGTCCACATGACATGAGTAATGTTTAGGTGTCATACTTTTAGAAACAGCTGTAACAATATTGTTATTTTATTTCAGGAACAATTCTGTTTCAAACATGAAGTTAGTATGATAAGCAGTGGGAACACTGGCAGTAATAGCACGAGCTGGAGTAACGATAAAGAGTAATTCTCTCAGGTGTACTTGAACTAACATCTTTAAATACACAATACTGAAAGTCAACGTTCCTAATATGATTAAGGTAAAAATAAAGATCCTAATCTGTGAAAGTCTCTTTGGAAAGACAGTTGATTGTAACCCTTTTCTAAACTTGGTCATGACTCATGTGTAGACAATAGTTTCCAGTACAAGTAGGGCTGGACAAATTGATACCAATACAATACTTGAACCTCAGTACTGATACCAACAACCTTTGTCAGTACCTCTCTTTGCTGAGTATAAACAAGAGGTATTCACTAAAACATCCCTTTCCTCATTCAGAAAGGAGGTGTGGATCATGGACCCCGCCACAGATATGTACTACTACTGGCTGTGCATAATATCCATCCCAGTGTTCTACAACCTGATCTTCCTGGTGGCCAGGTCTGACTTCATGGCATTTTGTCTTTCTTCTGTACCTGACTGTTGTTACCCAGGTCTTTGTCATGGTTGTGCTTCCCTGTAGGTCTTGTTTTAATAAGCTGCAGCATGGAAATGTAATGGTGCTGATGGTTTTGGACTACACCTCAGATGCCCTCTACT
Organism: Leptoclinus maculatus; assembly: GCA_032191485.1. Taxonomy (NCBI): domain Eukaryota; kingdom Metazoa; phylum Chordata; class Actinopteri; order Perciformes; family Stichaeidae; genus Leptoclinus; species Leptoclinus maculatus. Next base: position 639,115 of record JAVDOI010000060.1, on the reverse strand, counting down.
GCCTTGACTCCTTTGTGAGAGCCAGGACAGGTCAGTGACAGGAACTCTGCTGAATGTGTGAACATTAAAGGAAATTTGGGTTATAAGATTATGCTAATAATATTACTGATTCTAATGTGTCAACAGGTTTTCTGGAGCAAGGTCTTCTTGTTAGGGATGAAAAGATCCTGAAAGAAAAGTACATGAAGACACGGCAGTTCAGATTCGACATCATATCATTGATTCCCACAGATCTTGCATACCTCAAAGTTGGAATCCACAACCCAGAGTGGAGGTTCAACCGTCTCTTTAGGATATCCCGACTCTTTGAGCTCTTTGACCGGACGGAAACTCGAACAAATTTCCCCAACATCTTCCGAATTGCTAATCTTGTCCTTTACATCATCATCATTATCCACTGGAATGGTTGCCTCTACTTTGCCATCTCCAAGGTGCTGGGCTTTGGCACAGACACCTGGGTATATCCCGGTGGAAAGAATCCAGAGTTTTCTCGCCTGGCCAGGCAGTACATCTACTGCTTTTACTGGTCCACTCTCACCCTGACCACTATTGGTGAGACACCACCCCCAGTCCGAGACGTTGAATACTTCTTTGTGGTAGCTGACTTCCTCACTGGGGTTCTAATCTTTGCTACAATTGTAGGCAATGTTGGCGCCATGATTTCCAACATGAATGCTGCGCGAGTAGAGTTCCAGGCTAAGATTGACTCTATAAAGCAATACATGGAATTTCGGAAGGTCACGAAAGATCTGGAGGTAAGAGTGGTGAAGTGGTTTGACTATCTGTGGACAGAAGAGAAAACCTGTGATGAGAAGTTGGTGCTGAAGAACCTGCCAGACAAGCTCAAGGCTGAGATAGCCATCAACGTACATCTGGAAACACTAAGAAAAGTGCGCATCTTTCAAGACTGTGAAGCAGGTTTGCTTGTTGAGTTGGTCCTCAAACTTCAGCCTCAAGTGTTCAGTCCTGGCGACTACATCTGTAAGAAGGGGGACATTGGCAGGGAGATGTATATCATCAAAGGAGGAAAGCTGGCTGTAGTAGCAGATGATGGGGTTACCCAGTTTGTGGTCCTCAGTGATGGGGCATACTTCGGAGAAATCAGCATCCTCGGTATCAAGGGCAGTAAGGCAGGAAACCGAAGGACAGCCAACATCCGAAGTGTGGGCTACTCTGATCTGTTTGCCTTGTCCAAAGACGACCTGATGGAGGCTCTCATTGAGTACCCGGATGCTAAGGGTATACTGGAGGAAAAGGGAAAGGCCATCCTGATGAAAGATAATCTCATAGATGAATCGCTGGTCTCTGCTACCGACGCCCAAGACTTGGTGAATAAAGTCAATCAGGTCGAAACCAGGTTGGACGTCATGACGGTCAAATTTCGAAAGTTGACATCCCAGTATGAATCTTCTCAGCGTAAACTCAAACAACGGCTCAGTAACATGTCAAACCAGGTCCAAACCCTCAGAGAAAACAATGAGTAGAACTTGGCTTGGTCTACTGTCGGACTCTTTGTTCACGCCAAATGGCTGGCTCCTATAGTATATGAGCAAATAGAAAGTTGACCTTTCTCATTAACACAGAGATATTCAGATGGCTGGTAACTCAATACTTTAGAAGTACCAACAGAATTCTGTTCCTACTGAATATCCAAAAACTGTCTGGTACCACAATAGGGTATAGAATACGTGGTCAGATTCTCTTAGTCTTGTTTATGTCCTTTAAAACAGGTGTTCTCTGATCATGTACTTTATTTTGGACTTATATATTCAGCAAAGTCCCATAACAGCTGTTTGTGTAATGTTTGGCCCTTTTATATGAAACCAAAAAATAATTTGTACTGAGTAACAAAAGGTAACAAAAAGCAAGGTACCATTCTGGTCTCAGAACTATTTTTTTGTCATATTTACACCTGTCATGAAGTAACTGAACGATGCCCAGCACTAGCAATGCATTTGTGTGAGCAATTAATCAATGCTACATGTGTATTTAAAGCAATCCACAACATTACTGTCATTTTGCTTAGATCTTTAGTAAAATGCATTTTCTCCATTAAAGAATGCTATCCTTTTTCAATTTCCTTTTTGATATTTGTAGCATGATTTTCAAAACAACACTGTCACCAGAAGTACTGTTTCCTGGGTCTGTTTTTCAAGAACCGTTTTAAATAAACAGATTTTAAATCAGTCTGTGTGTATTTCCATGAAGGCAGAACAGACCAATGGAGAGTAAAATGTAAGTACACATTATGGGCTTATTAGTACAGGGAAACATCTGTTAAATGTTGATCACATAGTATAGTGTGTGACTGGTTAATTTGCCTATTTGTCTTCAGACCCTGTTGGGTCTAAACATTGCATCATTACATCTTTAGGAGCTTCCAAAATTCAGTGTGAGGACTACCCCCTGGTAGTCTGTTTAGTGACTGTTTTCAGTGTTGATCCACCACACACTATATATATGTTCTAGTCTGTGGAACCTGCAGTCTGTGGCATAGCGTCTGAAGAGACAATGCTTCTAGAGTAAAAAAGAAAAGTACTTAGTTACTATTTAGTTGATTGATTTCACTGTCTTGAATTCTCTGCTAAAGGAAAATAGGATAATGTTGAAATAATTTCTGAGGACAAAATTGTCCAGATCATTTGAATTTTTCTATCATTTCCCATGTGTTTTCAATGACTACCTCTCCTTTGCTTGAAGGGCACACTTTTCTTTGTGTTGGATACCAATCAGTTAGCTAAAAGTGCACCGTTACAAAATGAATCCTCATGACTTCCGTAATCCCTGACCTAAAACTTAACGTCAACATTAATCACAAGCCACCGGGGAGACACTTGGGGTTCAGAGTCTCACTCAAGAACCCTCTGGACACACCAGCCCTTCATCTAGTGCCTCCAGCAGCTCACAGCACATATTAGATGGATTGGTACTGACCCTTGTGATAAATCCTGACAATGGTCATTCTTCTCATTAGCACATTGCTAGTCTCCTGCTAGCATCAGAGTTCAGCCTCACAGACCAGTATGTCATTAGACTCTTAGCCTTGTTAAAACATTAACAAGTGTAAATGGTCTAAGAGAGGTGAGCTTCTTAGTCGGACATGTTTCATGTTCATGTTTGAGTGTTTTCATCAGAAATAGTTTACTGACTGGGATCACTAATAAAGAGCCGAGCATGGAGACATTTCAGGACCTGTGGACTCAAATCAGGTTAGAAGGCGACACAAGTTGGAAAAAAGCTGTCATCTTTATTTAGCATGTTTTCACAACACGGAATACTTGTAGCCTTTCATCAGTTTGTATCTTTTAGAATGCCAGTTGATGAAAACCGCCTTCCTTTCCAAGATCAGATTGACCTTTGACCTTTTACCTCCACTTGGCTCTAGAGCCCTTTCACATGTTCACGTGAGCAGCATCAAAACACAGTTACACATTAATGTTAAACAGCTGAAACCAGACCTGGGCTCAATAACAGGAAAGTAATCCTGAACCTTTGTTTGAAGCGATACACAGAGTTCCACATGGTCGAGGTTACTGCAGTATTACAAACATACAATACGCTGTAGCAACTCTCCAATGAAGACTATTCTCCAACGTCATGTCGCCCAGGTCAGTCTGAAACCATGACGATGACAAAGTAAGAGCAAGAGAACAGAAATAATGGCTCAGGGTTGGTGTGTACTGCACTGTGGTTCAGTGGTGTGTAGATAGGCCTCCTGCAGATGCATCACTGGGGCAGCAGGAACCTCATTCACCAGAGACAAGTCAGAGTCACTCTCCAAAGACAACACAACTCCCATCTGCTCGGACTACATTGGAATATTTCTTTGTTTCTTAAATAACAGCTGGGGACAAAAAGCTGCTTAGCTACCATGAAGCTGGCTCAGGAGTAATGACGTGATGGCCTCATGGTAACAGGAGAGATGGTGACCTCTGTCTGTCTTTCCTCAGCTGTCCACAGACTCCTGCTCCATGACCTCTTCCAAGTGGATGCTGAGGGTGGTTTGGGTCTGGTGTTCACAGACAGTTGATGTCTGTTTCTAGTGTTCATTCAGTCTCTTGGTGGTCCTCGACATAAACACAAGACAGCAGGAAGACGATGAAGGTTCTGAGACAGGGGTCACCATCTGCCCCCATGTACGACCACTAGGTACCCCGGGACTGAAGGTCCACATGTAGTAACGACACATGAGCCAGCTCCATGTACCGATTAGGACCAGGACTCTGAAAAGCTGGCCATAAACGCTTCGCCATTTAATAGCAAATCTAAAGAAGAGGGGAAACTGTTCAGACAGCTCAACAGTTCAGGGTTAACAAACACCTTTTATTAAGTTCACCACAATGATCTCAACCACTTATTTGAAAGTTAAACAAAAGGTCAATGTGAAAGGAAAGTGTGTGTGTGTATGTCTTACATTACTGAACATGATCTCATGTATGCTATGGTTTTGGATTTCTTACACTGCTCAAGGTAAAAATCTATAAGCATTGTAATCTATCACAATGAACATCAAGTCTGTGTTAACATGTCTTTGTCTGGTAGAGAAGTTTAAGTAAAGCGCGGCTGGAAAAGACTAAACTTGATCTTCATATTGTACTGGATACACCCAACGGTAGAGAGAATCCCAATAAACAATAAAAAACACACAGCACATGGTCTGTAATGTGCGTGTATCGCGTAGAATAGTGCTAATATACACAGTGACCTACCACACCTACTTTCAAATAAGTGGTTTAAATGATTGTTCAACAGTGCTCTTAAACTCTTTAGGACTGTTCCAGAGACAGTGGTTACACCCGTTTTCATCCTCATCGACTGACAGATCCAAATAGAAATGTGATCCCAGTGATGCGTCCACACAGAGTCAGAGCAGACCATCACCGTCAGTGGTATCTGTACGTAGCTGCAGGACACGCTGCGCCTAGCTTAGAGCAGACACAGTTAGTTCAACACATGTAGCTAGGCTAACGGACCCAAGGTGACAGCTTTGTGTTTGTTCAACAGAGGTAGGTCACCGGTCTTTGAGACCACATTTAAATTCATCCTCTGACTTGAGGGTGGATAAGTTACCGTTTTCCTATCCGTCATACAAACACAAATCAGTGAGAAGTCAGAGCAGATTTACACTGATATTACTTTGCATTATGGGTCTAAAAGCAAACATCAGTAGCTTCAGGTGGACTGAGCAGAGTTACAGCTTTGACGTAACCATCACTTTGTTCCACATTGTGCTCAGACTTCTATCCTCATCATCACAGTGCTAGCCTGCCCCCCTCTGGGATCAGGCCTGGCATTGTGAATACATACATGCTGTACCTAAATGAACGGTGGAACTACAGCCAGAGACCAGAGACCACAGACCACAGACCACCAGGTACCAGAGGTGAGTCCGTCTGTCGGTCTACATGTGGGGCTCCAGATGAACTGGGGTTAAACTGAAGAGAGACTAAGCCAGACAGACTACACAAAGTGCTTCCCGTCTGCGAGCGCATCAGCAGTGACTGGTCTACAGGTGCACATCCTCAGCCAACAGGTGTCGTAGTTCCAACCGCACTGATATATAAATACTGATTTTATTTAGAATCGTCAACACAGGAAGACATGGAAATAAAATGCTTCAAACAATCATGGCAGCCTGTGGCCACAAAACAAACATTCTGAAAATGTCTAAGTGCACTTACACAGCTCTGACACGATTTTAGTCTAACCTGCGGTGCCCCCCCCCCCCCTCCCCAAGGAAAAAAAGGCCCAAAAACACAACAGCTATTTCAGAATGTGCCATTTTGGACCAAATCACAGTAACTTTCTCAATAATTACTTGATGACAAATGGACTTGGCTGTGAGCGGAATGGTCAGCGAGCTCTTCTTCAGTGGGAATACAATGTCTGAAAGTAAAGACTACTCTAAAACTACATGTTCTCTGTGAACAAGAGCTCACGTCTACTTTAACACATTTTTGTTCAATAAACGGGTTTGTATTGACTGGTTAGTGAATTGTCCCAAATTTACATATTTTAATATTAACCCCAAGTAGGGAAGCTATCACAACAGGCAGGCATGAAAAAGAACCCATTTGAAGCTTGAAATAAATAACAAGGACAATGATCCTCTCTGTACATAGAAAAGACGGGAGGCTGCTGCACACTCACATAGTGTGGATGTGTGGTGGGACTTTGATCAGGAGGTCTCTGTGCTTACACGGACTTATGTGGGATGATGCAGGCACAGTACAAGAACTACTGGAAAGCTCTATTGGAACCATTCTCCTCTTTCCTCAAAACATACTGGTTTTCACCTCTTAGACTGTGTCTGATAAAGGAAGGGCAGGGTCTGATGGGCTTTCTGAGAACGAGTCCGCTTGGAGCCGGGCTCAGAGCATGCCGAACCCTTTGGCATAGGTGATGGCTTTCAGCAGTCTCTCCTTCAGCTTCTCCTTGTTGTTGTATTCAGGCAGCAGCAGCACATTGAAGCAGGTGTGAGACGTCGGTAACCTGCCGAGACAAAACAAAGCACACCTGGTCACACCGACAGCCTGTAAGAAACATGGCTGGACAAAGGACTTGATCCCTCTTCTCAGTTTGGTCTGTGTTAACGTTTCCAAGAAGAGGACACACAAGTCCACCAGTCTGATGACACAAACGCCTAGAAACAGACCAAATGCATGTAGCATTTTGTCTTTATGTGGTGTGAGCTCCCTCTGCAGGTCCAAGGCTGCAGTGAAGCCGGATCTGGGTCTGTCCACGGTGGACCGGCCTCTGCTGGAGGATCTGGGTCTGTCCACGGTGGACCGGTCTCTGCTGTAGTCTGAGCTGAAACAGTTTCTGGTGAACCTGCATGACTTCATCTGATTTCTCCAGAATCAGAAGAACTGTATAGAAATAAAGAATCTTCTCTCTGACGCTCTGGTTCACTTACGTAGGTCATAAAGAGGCATCCGTATCATATTAATTATTACCTATTGTTCTTCTAATGTTTATTATCGTACGCGTTTCGTCGCAAAAAGGAGGTGCTCGGGATACTGGTAAGATTTAGAAAATTGGCACGCAAGGCAGTCGTGGCGAAAATTGCAGTCTGATTGGAGTGTCCAGCTGTATGAAAAATTGGCTCGATAGCGCCAACATTGGGTTTCACCTAGCTGTATGACATTTGGTTGGTATGTGTAACATGATGGGACGTACAAAAAATTGTCTTGGAGTTATTCACTAAACCAAACAGGAAGTCGGACATTTTGAATTTGATGACGTTTTTGGACCATTTCAAGGAGCCCTACTTTAACGAACTCCTCCTAGAGATTTGACCCGATTGACTTCAGAGTCGGTCAGTATGCTCTTGAGACCTTGGCAGTGAAAAGTTACAAAAAGTTATCGAACTATGTATCCGTGGCGTGGCAGCAAACAAACACTATTCGCCATGAAACAGAAAGTTGTTGCAACTCATTGTACATTGTCTAATCTGCTCCAACTTTCTCATATGTCAAAGCATCCTGACCCTGAAAAAATATTTCTGTCCGTGGTCTAACCAATGAATCCACCAGCTCTACTGGTAAAAGGTTGCGATTGGTTTGATTAGCTTCTGTGCGGATGTTGGCTACAGCTAATTCTCTGCTGTAGATAAACTCTGTCTGTGTGCCACCGCTCACATTCAGACTCACTAAGTGCCCTGAAGTGAGTCGGAGACACGAGGTCTCCCTTAACATAAGGGAGCTCTTTCCTCCCACTGTGCATTAACATGACATGAGGACAGTACAGGAAAAGCCGAGCAGCAGCATAATGGATCAGGGGGGGGGGGGCCCACCTGTCAGTGTCGGGGCCGTTCTTGGCGATGATCATCTTCAGCTTGCCCAGCCCCCCCACAGGTGCTCTGTCGGTGCCGGTGGTGAACTGCAGGAAGAGGCGCTTCTGGTCCTCCCCAAACAAGTGCAACGTCTCCCAGAACTCCCTGCGATGCAAACAGACAGAGAGAGTGCAGTGTTAACATGTCAACAGGGTGTCATTACTTACACCGTGATCCTGACCACCTGTTCCCAGGTCAGTAGGGTATATACTCAAACCGTAATGATAGCTTGTGAGCACATCCTGAACCACCAAACACAAACATCTCTTACTTGATGATTCGAGAATCTCTGTTGTAACCTCCATCGTATTCTGTCGTCTCTTCGAGTGCTAGAAAGTCCAGGTTCTGCAGCACGTGACAAAGACAAAATAAAGGATGTAAGCTCAAAGACACGACTGAGGAACATATTCAAATGTGTGGTTGCAAATCTCACCCTGCTTCCACATATCAGCAGCTCGATTTCCTCTGGTCTGAACAGGTACTTGAGTGGAGACTCGTTGGTGACCATGTGGAAGCCTCTCCTGAAGGCTTTGAACTGCTTCTCCACACTTTTGTTCAGCATGTACTCCGCATACTGAGCCACGAACTCCTGCACACACACATCACAGTTATCTTTTCCCACTTAGCCAAGTGCTATCTAGCCTTGAAGACAGACTTTCCACAGATGGAATATAATGTTGATAAGTATGTTTTCTTTACTGTATAATCACCAGAAACTAAGAATTGATGTTTTGGCTATAGTAAAATGAGCCCTTAAAAGCTCCACAGAAAGGACAAACCAAACACTGGCTCTAGAAAGAAACATCTGCCACTATAGTTCTCCTACAATGCACCTTTAATGCGTCATTGCTTACAGAACCTGTTGTTCTACAGGACCTGTTGTTCTACAAACACAGCTGTCCCTCCTCTGGCCATAGCAGTGCTCTTTCCTACGCTTTGACAGGAGTGTGTGCATGAAGCGGGAAGCAGTTCCTCTGGCTCTCTACGCTACGTAACGCGACTACTCCACTGATCCTTTTAAAAACCTCACCTCAGTGAGTCCGTTTAGTTTCTACACAAGTTAGAACCAAACCTGAAGGATCAGAGGAAACACTCACATGCTGCCCCCCGATGTGTTACCAACATAGATCACTCACGGGAGTGTCTTGTTGACCGTTCATGAGTAGGTTCAGCTATTGAATTCTTTCAGATCTACTATCACACAGTCCTGTGGTCGGTCTGCAGACCCCGACCCTCCTTCTCAAGTGGTCTAATGAAACTGAGCCAAATGGACAAATACGCCAAAGTTACCTTTGGCCCGTTTGAAATTCTGATGGTCTTTTTTTTTTTTACTATTGACCAAACAATAATAAAGAATATATAATTAGTCTTGCTAATGCCATGACAAAATAAGACCGTTGAATCCTATGAACTCCCGTCTTAGGGCAAGACCTCGAGAAAGCGCTTCATCATTTGTGTCTGGCTCACCTTTCTGTTTTCATTTGTGACTGGAATCTTGTCCCCATTTTCCCTTAAATCATACATGAGTGGGTTCCCATACAGGTCCGTCTGTGAAATCTGGAACGTGATCATCATGTCCTCCTCCACGCTGCCCTCATACTCCAGCAGCTCCTTCAGACTCTGGTAGAGAACCTTTACAACACAGTTCAGCACAGACCACACTTAGTTTTACTCATCAAGTGAAAATGTGTGGATTAGTTCCGAAGCAAACTGAGAACAATGAGCACATTTGATGGGGGGGGGGTTCTTACCGGGTTGGCATCAGCTAAGTCCCTGAAAGTTCCTTTCTTGCCCATCAGCTTCCTGTAGACCACCATGGGGAAGTGGACGTCCAGAATACAGTTGTTATAGATGGCCAGACCCAGGACGATGCCGATCAGAGTGTACTGGCCTTCGTTTTCCAATGATGAAGGGTTGAACCAAAACAGTTTGGTGCGCTCGTCGTATGTGAACATGCCTGCAGGAGGAAAAGAGGACATGAAAACAGGCTTGATGCTTTCAATGATCACTTCCTCTGCTGCGATCAACACTTTGTCTGAGTGCGGTCAGCAGCCAATCACGTGGGGCGATCTACATCGCATTAGGTTGTAACCACTGGGACATTTTGATTTCTTTATTTCTCCGGTCCCACTTATTTCATTAGCAGGACCGGCGGTCAGCTGTGACTTGGATGCGTTTTTCCATACTGCAGTCAAATATCTACCTCAAGAGAGAAAGAGAGGCCTTAGGAGAACAATGGACGTAAAGTTACTCAACGTCTGTTCAAGGTTCTGATATGAAGCTGCACATTAATAATGCTTCATATTTCATTTCTTATATTTTGTGAAATGTAACCAGTAACATTTATCTGTCAGGTAAATGTACTACAGTGTTTTCCAAAGACGTACACAATAAGTAGCATACAGTGAAGTTGCATATTGTTTATGTGCTTTAGGGCCTTTGGCAAGTTATTTTTAGTAATTAGTTATATTTTACTTCTCTGCTCCTCAATCCCATCTTTTTAAACTAGACTGTACTCACTTTAGCTTGAGTTTGAAAAAAGGAGGAAACGTCCTGAAAATGCTCTCATGAAACTGACACTGCTCTACTGCAAACATGAGCAAGTCCACTACAGTACTAGTCTGAACCACTCCCACTGAAAATGAAAGCAGTGAACATTATTACCGTAACTGTCCATATCACATATTAGCTTTGCAACATAATTGCTAGTTGTGTTTTCTTACCAATATCTGGGTTGAAGATCTCCTCCACCACCAGCTGGAAGAATTCTTTGGAAACACCTCCTTCATCAACGCCTTGCTCTCCTTCAAACTCCACATACAGCTGCTTCTTCAAGTCTGCAGGATTCTCCATTGCTATCATTTCCAGCTAAAGACACAACAAGAGAAACATGTCAGTGCAATGTGCACTAAATGCATCAAAAAAACAAGAATGTTTCAAATAATTAAGATGCAGAGAACTGGCACACACGTACCCTGACCAGAGCGTCGTCAATAATGTGGTCTCTCCGCACTTTGAGCCTCAGGTAGGGGTTGAGCTGCTGACCCTGCACCAGACTGTAGAGCACAGTAATACGCCGCTCGCTGTACATGCGGATGCGGTTGTCATAGTACAGACCCAGGTTCTTGGTGACAGCGTTCAGGATGAAGGGGCAGGTCATAAAGGAGAACTTGTTTTCAGTTTCAACCTTAAAGAAAGTGTAGTCCTTGTCCATCTCCAGCACCTCGTTTAAAGGTTCATTGACAAACTCCTCAAAGGCAATGAGCGGCCGTCGGCAGTCGTTGGTGCGGATCCCCAACTCCGTCTCCAGCGGGTCCACCCGAGGGCCCTTCTTGTTTCGCCGTTCCTCCCCCAGCAGCTCCTGCAGCGTGAGCTCACTGGACTCTGGGATGGGCTCCTCGTCCTCATCCTCGTTGTGCTCCATGTCGAGGTCGCCGCCCAGCACGTTTGCATAGTAGACGATCTTCAAGCACTTGGTGGATGCCACCACTGCGTCATCATCGTTGACCAGGTTGCGGCTGTTGAACTCGTTACTGATCACCTTGTAGGTAATGAGCTGCTGGAAGGTCTCCACCATGCGCCGAATCTGCTCTGTGCTGTAGTGCGACCACAAGCGTGCCAGTTTGGCCAGAGCTGGCAGAGGGAGTTTGCTCATGGCCTTGCAAAACTGGGGGAGGGCGATCTCCAGGTACTCTGGGCTGTGGAGGTTGCTGTTTTCCATCACTATAACAAACAGGTTCAGGTAGTTTGGGTCTCGTGAATACACATTGTGGTATGTCAGATCGCACTCTACGTTGGGTGAGAGATAGACCAGTGCATTCAGAAAGGCAGCTTCTATCTTCTCATTGGACAGCAGACGCTCAAAGACCCGCCGCACAGCTTCGATGTCCACCGACACCTCATCAGGGCCCAGCTTTTGGACATCATTTTCCCCCGAGGAGCCCTCTCCGAGCCTTGATGACGAAGAGGAGGCGGGGGAGTCCTCCTCCATAGCTGTAGCAGAACAGGCAGCGGCCTCCTTCTCATCCTCGTCCTTGTCCTCATCCTTACCTTGGAGGGACTTGAGTTCCTCTTTAGTGTGAGGTTTGGACCTCCTGAAGCTCTGCACCAGGCCTTCAGCACTGGAGAACACCCGACCTATTACCCTGATCAGAGGGGAGTAATCTTCCTTCTCTCCACAGATGTCCAAGATCTCATACACTTTCTCCTCCGTCAGGTAATTTACATCTATATACAGAGTCAAACATTCCATGGTTAGAAATAAAAACAAAACTGATTCAACTTTCAGATCAAACTCTGTGTGTGAATCCTGAGAGTGTGGCATCTGCTTACCTTTGAAATTGTCCCGTACAGAGTGGACATCTTTATGGTTCAACTTCCGGTTACTGCAGGCGGAGTTGCTGTGAGCGCTGCTCTCCAGGTAGCCCGAGGCAGTGACTTTCTTTGAGGGGTGGGGGTCACATAGCTTGGCGTTGACCTTGTAGAGCTCCAGGGATTTGACGGCCGCTGCGTTGTTATCCATACGGGTGAAGCCGGCTGATGAGGCACACCATGAGTTGGAGCAGGACTCATTCCCACAGCCCTCTGTTAACTGGTGGTAGTAGCGCTCTATTAGATGTTTGGCAGCTGCTCGCTTCCTGCGTTCAGGGGTAAGGCACAACACATTTAGAAGTACTGCGTGAATCAATCCACTTCTTTCATCATCAACAGCGCTTAGTACAATATGGGATTGATTACCATGTTCACGGCCTAACAATCATTCTTCAGTTTTCATTACATCTCACTACTCAAGACAGTTTCATGACTGCATGTTTGGTTGTGTTCTAAAAATACAGTGCATTGACAAATATATCACCCCTTCTATTAAATTTGAGGTTCAATTTTTTTCAATTATGGAGTTTCTCTGTTATTAAACGCCAAGTTGGAAATAAAGGAGATGTTTTCGACATTGGCGACATGAACCTTATTTACAAGTAAGAAACTGGTAATTACAGAAACTACCATATGAGATGAATGCAGCATAGCGCTGTATAAAGTATAAAGAATGTATTAACTAAACATTTTGGATAAATGTCTCTTAAGATTGAGCACCATTGTTCATTCTTAACCTAGGTCTAGCATTGTACAGCGCTCTCAACCGTATCTATCAGTCATCTTCATTGCTGATGAAGACCATTTGTTTTGCTCCTACAATAACTCAAATGATCTGTGTCATCATACAAGTGCTACTTAGTGCTGAGCTCTGCACCAGGATCGACCTGGAAGAACATATTAGCAAAGACCTCTTTGGATTTGAGCATGCTAGTGTCTCTTTCCTTGTTTCAAAGTGTATATCACTATGGTTCACCGTGTACATATAACATGATAATAACAGTCAACGGAGCTTAGAAGAAAAAGAGACCAAAACAATAGTGGTGTGAGTGTTAAACACATGCGCGCTCTCTCTCTCTCACACACAAGGATAAAATAGGAGTGTGACTTACATTCGGCTTGCTTCTGGGTTTTCTATTTCAGGCTCCTCGTAGTCTCTAGTTGAACAGACAGTAACGATCAGAAATACAGCAGAGGACACGTTGTGCTGCATTACAACAGACACTGTTTCGAGTTAATATTACAAATTGTTTTCATTTACATATTGCTTGTGCCTCGGGAACGATGAGAAAATGACACGCTAAGCTAAAAAGCCACATTTGAGTCGGTGCGTTAGCCTTAGAATGATTATTCTGCTAAATGTGTAGCCATAGTTAATACACGTACGCGGTTACTGCTTTCATTTAAGAAAATCTTACATTCGACAATAGTCAAGTGAGTTAGTTAAGAGAAAAGACAGGGACCTGAAGATACTGACGCTGATTTAGCAAGCTAATGTAGCAAAAACTAGCTAGCACGCTGGCCTTATTTTAAATATTATTCATGCGGAGCTGACGCTTCTAAAATAAAAACAATTTTCACTCTTTAATAAACCAATGCTTGCTACGCTCTGTGCCTCACTATGCTGATAAAAAACAACAGGGCAATAGCATCAACAGAGCTGGCAGCAACATCTAGCTAGCTATCGGTATCAGTGATTCTCCTAGCATCGCGGGCAGCCCCGACTCTTTCCTGTCGGCGTCCCCACCTATATGGTCCTCCTGCAGGGCTGGTCTCGGCCTGCGGTGGCGCACACTCACAGTCCTCCTTCTCGTCGGAATTCATACGAGACTTTATCCTCTGTTGTTTGTTATCCTGTTGCTCTCTGTGATTGTATCAAGTCCTCCACAGATTGATTACAACTTTAAAAGTCTAAACCGGCAGCGACGAAGGATCTTTTATTCAAAATTTCCTTCACGGCCTTCCTACAGCAGGCTCTACGCTCTGCCTGAGGTTCACAGCCATCTTGACTTCACCGTCAACCTACGTCCCACAATGCACTGCGTTCTAACTCAAGTAGCAGACGTGCTGGAATGGATCACATGCTCCGAGGAACTGGACTGACTCTGCTCAGTCCACCCTTCTTCCGTGGCTATGGAGCACTATTTATGTACACAGAATATGTGTACATTATACTGTGATTTATTATATCATATTATAACTGTAACACAAATAGTTGTAATGCAATGATTCAACAATACAATGAACTGCATTTTCCACATTTTCTTGTGATCTTTTTAAATATGAACTGTCCAAGACAGCCGTCTATCCATAACTGGAATAACCTGTAAAAACGAACTGAGACATGTCTGTTCCTATTGGATACTGGTGCACAAAAGATTACACCCGCCATTGAAATTATATTTGCCCATAGACCCAGAAAACAACCAGTGTTCCTAGGCTGGAATATCACCCACCAATTAAATGTTTTAAAAACTGTAAAGAGGAAAACGTTACAGAAACCCTCCACTGAGCAGGCTTTATGACCCTTAGGATTTGTTTTCTACCAATTTTAGTAAAAGTAAAATTTCTAGTGTGTCTACATTTTCTCCAGTTAAAAACAAATGCACAATGGAAGAAAGAGGGCAGTAACAACCTGTTAGAAAAAAATCTACTCGACACCAAGTGTGTAATCAATAATCAGGAGATTTAGGAGCAGAGTTACAGCACATACAGATATGCGTCTCGAAGCTTGCTCAGTCCCTGTATTATATACACTGTGACAAACAACTTTCACACATGGTGAAGGTTTGGACCAGTTTGAACCATCTTCTTGGTTGATTCATATGTAATTGTGTGGCTGCCTGCCCAGATGCGCACCTCTTTGAAGCGAATGTGATATCTGTCTTCAAAAGCCATCTGTGATTAGCAAGGTCATATGGAATTGAAGGCTAAATGCAAACAGGTACACAGTCATGGAAAAGTACAAGCATTATGCATACATCATTCCGTATTTTTCCAACACAACCCTCTCCCCATCACCTGTGCAAGAGATTCATTCTTTTACCAAATAAATTGATTCCAAAAATCAAATCGTCTTTTTAGCGGGTGCAATTTACAAAAAACTAAACTAAACCTCTGACCAGAGTTCATTATTATTCATATTAATTAATCTTTAGCTGTATTTTGAAAATAATCCAGCTGGGCGGGAAAGCAGCGGAACTGGCAACCTTAGCCAGCAGGTCCGTGTGCACACTTTGAGCACGACCCTTAACGAAGCAGAGTCCTGACTGAGCGGAGACACGCCACGAGGGAGAAATAATCATATTCCACTTGAGAAGCATTTGATAAGGTAAGGCTATGACAGTTTGCTAGAATGTATAGTTTTTCTACATATCAGAATGGATATTTTGACAACATGTATTCTATTTTGTTATTCACGTGGAGCTACCTGACTTGGCTAACGTTACCTGACTTAGCTAGCGCCACACCCTGCCTGCTTTTCGAACAGGTGTCGACATTCGTATGTGGCCTTCACCTTCATACCTAATGTCAGGTTATGCTTTCTTTCTCCGTCTATTATGTAAACATAATGGTTTTATGTGGGTGTTAGACTTCGTCCCGCTTTTTATCGATATTAGCCAAAAGTATCGAAAGATAATTTTGTACTCTTAAGCTAGCAAAGGAACGGGTAACGTTAGCAGTGACATTAGCTTAGTTGCTAACGTGCTAACATTAATTGAACATTCGTCAGAATGGGTAGGCTAAAGTTTACTAACTGAAGTACAGCCTGGCGGGTAGAACGGTTCATAATTGTCCTAGCTGGTTTGCCCACAGTTTATATATGTGGTGTTTGAGCTTAGCATTAGGCTAGCTAGTCTATTAGTGGCGTTAAGATGAGCACGAGGTCGTGTTGTGCGTCATATATCACGTGCTGGACCGACAGCGTGCTGCGCCAACATCTTAAGAAATGCTGATTTTACTGCTGGGAAATTAAATTATGTAACGTCGACAAACACACTCTTAAGAAATGATATAATGTACGTTACATTAATGTACGTGTAATTTGTTGGTACATTTGTACTAATCTATTTATATTTCAGGTAACCTTACCAAGCCTGTAACACCATAGTAGTATTTCTCGTTAGTCTAAAGCAAGTGCAACAACGTTACAGTTCTAGCATCTGAATGTCGACTATGTGTTTGCATTTTTTAGGTGAACAAAAATGGACGAGTGGGAAGAAGCGGTAAGTCGTTTGCTTATTATGTCCAGCTTTGTTACTGCCAAGGAGCCAGATGGTCAACGCCTGATTTGAATATACTCATCTTTACAGGAAACCACTACTAGTACGACTGCAGTAACCAGTCACACCTCCAGTGAAGGTATGTTTACTGCTCTGTACGCTAATTATTCAGCGGTAATTATTTGCCAATGGATTTTGAGCTCTAAGAGCTTTTGCGTCTTTCAACACGTGAAATCACCTTGCAACTGCAAACAAAGGGTTCAGGCAACTAGAATACTTTGCTACCTATTTAAGTTAAGATGATGTATTATTTGGACATGATCACCTTTAGGCACACAAGGAGGCTCCTGGAACACTGATGGTGGCGAGTTTGGAAGGGGTAAGTATGGAAAGTTGAACAATGACCATCTCTGCCCTCGACAACATTGATTCAAAATGTTCTTCTGTTCCTCTCCAGGTCGTGGTGGAAGAGGCAGACCAGGAGGATTTAAAAGAGGTTCCCATGCATCTCACATTATTTAACAAGTAGAACAAATATCATTTATAAACAAATAAAGTTTGCAGAAGTCTACTATGGCATTTAGTCTTCTTAAAGGTCCAGTGTGTAGCATTTTGGGGAATTTGATCAGAACTGGAATATAAATATTCCATACTATGTTTTCATTTGTGTTTAATCACCTGAAACTAAGAATAGCACAGAATGAGGCCTTCATATCAACACAGGTAGCTGGTCCTCTTCGCTGAGTCCTCCATGTTTCTACAGTTGCCCAGAATGTGTGATAACTTGACCCGTTGAGTGCAAAACTGTCACTGCCAGCTGCCCAAAGGATGAGCTCCTGAGCGAGGCATAGGGCGTTACATTGGTTTGCACTCTGCGGCTCACTGCAGTCTTGGAAAGAGAGGGGTGAGTAGAGGAGTATTCAGTTGGTTTTAGTCTGCAACCACACCGCTAGATGGCACCAAATCCTACACACTGTCTCTTTGATGTTGTACTGCTGCATACTGGACTGATGCACTCTAGAAGCAGTGTTGCTGCTTCCAGCCAAAACCAGTATTTGTGTGGTAGGATGTGGTGTAGTTTGGATTAGAGTATAAACTGATGCTTAGATGGGATGAAATTGAGCTCTATTGGAACGTATAATGTTCTGATCTAATTTTGGTGCTTTTTGTTTTGTAGGTGGGGCTGACGATGGTAAGCAATGTGCAGCATTATGCTAATTAGTGTCAGCAGTTGCTCAGTCCTCGGTGCTACTGACCCTCCAATTTGTTCTTTATAGATGGGGACAGCTGGAACAATAGAGCAGCAGAAAGAGGTGGAGGCAGAGGTGAGACATGAGACGCATGTATTGTTCTACTTTGGATTAGACTGTGTGAGTGGTAGTCCATAAAGTGTGAAGAACAAAAAGTTGGTAGTTGGGAGTAAATGTTGAAATACTTAAAGCAGAGGTCTTCAACAGGGGGTCCGCAGAGGTACTTTTTCCAAACATGAATCTGTCCATTATTTTAATAGTTCAGTATTGTATGCCAGATAACAGGTATGTTTATGCATAGCAGTGGCACTAATAGGCCATCACTCATTTTTATTTCCACATTTATGTTTAAAATGAAATCATCAATTTGAATAGCTTGTATGCATGATTGTCATGCAATTGACAGACAATGTTGATATTGGTATCAGCTGACAAGGTATGTTTATAAATGGCAGTGGCACGGCCACCCTACTCACTGTACCTTGCACGTTTAAAATGAAAACATGAATATATGAACCTGTGTATTATTTGAAAAGCTTAGTATTGAATGCACAATAAAGAGGTATGTTTATACATGGTACTAGGCCCAGTTTAATATAAAACACAATTGTATACAATATATATAGTCAGGGGTCCCTGCTCCATCTCTATCCGTTTAGGGGTCCTTGGCCTAAAAAAGAGTTGAAGACCCCTGACTTAAAGGATAGTGTATGAGGTTGTTTTAATACTGTCTTTACTGTAGAGTAGGGATGTACGATTTATCGGTTGTTGATATAGTTGGATATGTTTCAACAGTTTTGACAAGATGTTTTTTTCTCTTTCTCACCTCTGCTCTCTATTCATGCATGTTTGTGCGAGGGTGGGGGCTGAGCCACACACACAGCAGCAGAGAGAATGAAACACAAGTAGTAATCGACTGCTCATTATCTACAAGTACAACAAAATCCTCTTAAGAAAGCACCTGTTCAACCATCAGAATATAAACTTTAAAAAATATAAAGTTACTACAAATAAGTTTACAATTAGTGTATGTACTCTATGGCTGGTGGGGGCTTATTGGTGTTGAATTATAAAAACAAACCTGTCAATCTAAAAATATATTATCCTCTTCACATATTTCTAGTAATATCAGTCAGCGTAAACAGATAATTAGCCCTGGAATTCCATATCAGTGCTTCTCTACTTGAAGGGATACTTTCCTGCTGTACGTATCAAACTTGAGTCCCCTGTAGGCTTCAGAGATGGCTCTACCACTTTTCTTGGAAGCTTGCCGTTGAAAAGGTTTCACGAAGGGAAAGTATCAAAAACATTTAGGAAACTTACATGACCACAAACATTACAAGTATCATCCCGGATTAAACGGTCTGAACAATATGAAGAGTATTAGCTGATTATTTTGGTGTCAGTTGGCAGATTTTTTTTATTCAATTGAAAGCTTAAAACTCTGTTTATGAAATGTGTCCTAAAAGCATGTTTATTCTCTCAGGGCGCAGCAGAGGATTTGGCGGGATGGATCGCAATGACTTCAATGGTAATGTTGTCTTGTGTTTGTTACTGAGACCACTGTAATCCAGTGTAGTCTGAGTGAAACTCTATTAAAGACATTTCAGCTGACTACATGAACTGCCTTGATTTTACAGGAGATGATGATGGAGTTCATGAGAACGGTAGGTAGACGCACAAAGTACGAAAACACTTGTCTGTTGACTGTTTTAAACTTGAAACTGTAGTTTTCCACAAAAATACTTTATTTCATCAACTGTCTGTGCTTCTTTGTATTTCAACACTATGTTGTGAACAGGGTTTAGAGGAGGAAGAGGCAACAGAGGAGGTTCCAGACGAGGTATTTCTTGATGCAGTCCTGTTATTATTATTTATATATATATATATATATATATATATATATATATTTATTTTGCATGAAGTTAGTTTTCTGAAATGTATTGCTAATTCAGTAATGTGTTGAAGGTGGTGACCATGGTGCCAGAGGAGGCTTTGGAGGAGGTAACTGAGCAATCACCTACCTTTGGGATTATTAACCCTTAAGTCACGGTTTCATGTTGGTAAATGTCCAATGTGTCTTCTATCTGTGCAGGCTACCGGGGGAAAGATGAGGAGATCTTTGCTGGTGGTTGTAATGTTTTTATGATTAATTGATTTTAGCCTTTTAGTTTGGATCTGAAACATTTCACTAATGTGACTTCTGTATCTCATACACAGGGCAAGCTAAAGATCCAGAAAAGACGGATGAAACCGATGGTGAAAGTAAGTGAATGAACTGTTGAATGTAAATCTATTCATCAGTCCTGCAGTATGATTAAGCTTTTACCACTTGTGACCCTCAGGACCCAGGGTCACATACGTTCCCCCAACCCCTACTGAAGACGAAGACTCCATTTTTGCCCACTATGAGAAAGGCATCAACTTTGACAAGTATGATGACATATTGGTGGAGGTCAGCGGACCCAACGCACCGCAGGCTGTCATGGTAAGAAGTGCTGCAGTAACTAGTTATTTCATGAATGAGTTGCTGCTTCGTAAGATAAAATAATCAATTAAAGATGCTTCTGTAAGTGGTTCTCAAACGGATGATGACAATTTATTGACTTGATCATTAATCAACCAATTTAATCATTCATCGTTCAAATAATTCTGGCCCCGGTGTGAGGGTACAAATCTGTAGGCCATCTTGGATGTAACTCAAACAACCTAATGGCAACAAATATGAACTGTCCCTTGAAGCTTTGTATAAGTTATGGATGGTTCTTCCTTCAGACCTTTGACGAGGCAGCATTGTGCGAGTCCCTGAGGAAAAACGTCAGCAAGTCTGGTTATGTGAAGCCAACCCCCGTGCAGAAGCACGGCATCCCAATCATCTCTGCTGGCAGAGACCTCATGGCCTGTGCCCAGACTGGATCTGGTAAAACTGTGAGTTGAGAAGGGTGGAAGTTATAAAAGGTATAGAGAGTACACCGTGCTGACCGGTAGAGCCTGGTGCAGGGGTCACCAACCTTTTTGAAACGGGAGAGCTACTTCAAGGGTACTGAGTAGTAAGAAGGGCTACTTGTTTGATACAAAGTTGCACAGATCACCTTTTATAATATATGCGAAGAGACTGTCTGATCACATTGTTAATTATTAACAATGATTGTGTATTTTGTTCAAAATCACACCTGTTATATTTTTGTACAAATTATCACTTCTAACATTTTTTAGGAAATCATTAACTGTCATATCTTCACATCATGTCTCGTTTGTACTAACCACTACCTTTGTAAAATTTTTGAACAAATCATGAACTCTGTCCCATGTTTATACAAATGATCAGTTATGTAAGATTGATATCCGGCCAACCCAAAGACAACGATTGTAACCAATTAAATGTAGTTATACAATGGTGACTGGGTCTGCCCACTTGGTGTCAAAAAGAAAAAAAGATTGTATTTTTATTGATTAAAACAAATCTAGTCATTATTAGTTTTAATGATGTATTATAATGTGCTTAGAGCTAGTGTTAGGAAGTTAAACAGCTCATAATTCATCTCTATCCATTTTATATTCATGTGAAAACGTCTCCTTCAAACTACTGGATTTATTCAAGTTTATCACCAAAACTACATTTTACTGATTACATGTGAACACATCACGATAACACTCATTGGTTGTTGACAATGTAACATTATCAGAGATCAGCGACTAGAAAAGCATGAATGCAGATGTCCTGATCTCATAATTTACTGAATATTGGCAGATAACGATGGTCAGTAGAACTTTATTTCACACTGTAATGGTTAACGTTAAACTGTGTAATTAATCCGCAGTTCACGTGCCGAACGGTGAGTGTTGATCAACTGTGGTCCGTTAAACCACTACTAGACATCGGCTGCTGATACAAATATAGATACTATAATTTATTTCCTATTCATTTGAATTGAGTGTTTTCTGAAATCTTTATTGTAAATAGAGTATGAATGTATCTTCCCTCCACCAGGCTGCATTCCTGCTCCCTATCCTGCAGCAGCTAATGGCAGACGGTGTGGCAGCCAGTTCCTTCAGTGAGCAGCAGGAGCCTGAAGCCATCATTGTGGCCCCAACCAGGGAGCTCATCAACCAGATTTACCTGGAGGCCAGGAAGTTTGCCTTTGGGTATGTTAAGACTGGCTTTGACAAATAGTGTTTTACCATGAGTTAAAGGTGTAAGGTGCAGCCTGTTCTCAGTCCCAGGTCAGGCTCACAGTATGCGTCACTCTTTAGCGTCTGATACAAAGTGGTGGAGAGAGGGTTGTTCCATCGCTGTGCTATTGTGTGTCTGTCTGCTGTGTGCTGCTATATGCTGTGTCACAGAGCAGACGGGCCTCGGCCTCTTTCATTCAACTTCTGGCACCTTCCACCAGGTTTGAGGAGGTGTGGATGTGTTATTTGTGCTTTAGAACGTAACCGCTGTGAAACAATCAGAAGATGCATTGTATTTTTGATTAATTTTACAGTTTTATAAGGAATATTTCCATTCTTTCTATCTGTAAATTAAAAACCAACCCCCTAATGTACATCTTTCTGCACATACTGCTGGCTTCTAATCAAAGACCTCTGACTGTTGTAGGACGTGTGTGCGTCCAGTAGTGGTCTATGGTGGAGTCAGCACTAGTCACCAAATAAGAGACATCTTCAGGGGGTGCAATGTGCTGTGTGGAACACCAGGGAGACTGTTGGATGTGATTGGAAGAGGAAAGGTAAATGCTTTCAGTATTTTCAGTCATACAGTCATTAGTTGAAAGCTTTCACTGTAACTGGATGGTGTTTGTGCTCCAGGTTGGGTTGACTAAGCTGCGGTACTTGGTCATGGATGAGGCTGACCGGATGTTGGATATGGGTTTTGAGCCCGACATGCGCCGCTTGGTGGGCTCCCCTGGACTGCCGTCCAAAGAGAACCGTCAGACTCTGATGTTCAGTGCCACCTACCCTGAGGACATCCAAAGGTCTGCACCTTCATCAGCCACATATTGTACTGTAGAAGTGAGCTTGGCATGTATCAATAGGGTAATGTGTTTTTGCAGGTTGGCGGCTGACTTCCTCAAGACTGACTATTTGTTCTTGGCTGTGGGTGTGGTGGGCGGAGCCTGCAGCGATGTGGAGCAGACGTTTATCCAAGTCACCAAGTTCTCCAAGAGGGAGCAGCTCGTTGACATTCTCAAGACCACAGGTAGTCTTTTGTAGCTATTTTACCAGCCTCCAAATATTAGCACGGACAACAATGTATCAATGAATATTTAGAATCCAATCAGCTAAAACTAGACTAGGATTACTTGCAGCAGATCATATATCCAGTTAAAAGTCTAAACTCTATAAAGGTGCCATTGCTACATAGCATTATGTAGCTTTTAACCACAGAGCACTCTGCAGCTCTTGTAGGACCGAATATGTAACATGAGCTGGTGTTTGTCTTAGTCTTCATTTAGATGTTTTTGCAAGGCTTCAAACCTCCATTCTCTCTACTGACCGTCAGGGGGCGACTCCTCTGGTTGTATAGAAGTCTATGAGAAAATGACTCTACTTCTCTCTTGATTTATTACCTCAGTAAACATGAGTTTATGGTCTCAATCTCTAGTTTCAAGTCTTCTTCAATACAGCATGATGTTCATTTAGTAAATTATGGTCCATTTAGAGTCAAATAGACCATAAAGCAGGGTATGCTTTAGGGCGGGGCTACACAGTGATTGACAGGTCTACCAGAGACGAACCCAGGCCTTACAACCCACAGTCCACAAACAATGGGTGACATCACGACGACTGCACTCCACTTCTTATCAGTCTATGGTTTTTGCAGGATCGGAGCGCACCATGGTTTTTGTGGAGACCAAGAGACAAGCGGATTTCATTGCCGCTTTCTTGAGCCAGGAGAAGGTTCCGACTACCAGCATTCATGGGTAAGTGATGTGTCAGTAAAATATTTACAGGAAGTAATGAATAATCTGTACGTCTGAATGCGGTTAGAACTATGTTGTGTTGTCTCACAGTGACCGTGAGCAGCGGGAGCGAGAGCAGGCTCTGGCAGATTTTCGCTTTGGCAAATGTCCAGTCCTGGTGGCAACCTCTGTAGCTGCCCGCGGTCTGGATATTCCAGATGTACAGCATGTGGTGAACTTTGACCTCCCCAACAACGTTGATGAATACGTCCACCGCATTGGGAGAACTGGCCGCTGCGGAAACATTGGGAGGGCGGTGTCTTTCTATGACCCCGACACTGATGGCCAGTTGGCCCGCTCCCTCGTCACAGTCCTGTCCAAGGTAAGTGCTGTCAGCTTTATCACACACATGAGTGTTGGGCCTTTTATTAGTTATTAGTAATTAACATTACAGGAAGTACTCAAAGCACAGTGAGTGTTGGCCTTCATGGTGTCATGTGTGTGTTGACTGGGATGGACAGGCCCAGCAGGAAGTGCCCTCGTGGTTAGAGGAGTCTGCGCTCAGCAGCGGTGGACCTGCAGGTTTCAACCCCCCCAGGAAGGGCTTTGCCTCGACAGACTCCAGGAAGGTAACTGCATTGTTTGTTTTATTCCTCTGAAATGTTGGTGATGTCAGTGTAGCTGTCTGTCCTCACACTGTCCTCTGTCCCATCACATGTCCTCAGGGAGGATCTTTCCAAGAGAAAGATATGAGGAGCCAGCCGGCTGCTCAGCCTGCAGAGGAAGAAGAAGAATGGGAGTAGAGCAAACGTTAAAGCAACCTACAGCATTGACTCAAGTTATTTTTCTTTTAAGGTGTTCAGCTTGTTGTAGTTTTAGCAAAGAATTTTTGTTTGAAGACTAGACTAAGTTTAAAATTGTGAAAAGTCAAAACTTCAAGGTGTCCCAATTACAATTGTATTTTGTGTTTTCAAGGATAAAGATCACAAATAAATACATATTTGTTCAAAGTAAAGCCCACTTTTATTGTCACGTGTTAAATTTAAGAGAGTCCAGTAGTTCTTATATTCCCAAAAGCATTTAATTCTTTGAAGCGAGTCCTCCCTGAAAGACCCAAAGTCCACTTTAGAAATGGAGAAGTGTAAATGTGACGAATGTTAATGGTCATAGAGTGCTGATTTTAGAAAGATTGGGATTAAGAGCAGTCTGAATTGATTCCAGTGAAGTCATACAAAAATAAGTAGGCTACAGATTATATGGAAGTAAAATGGCTGTCTATAGCTAGTATAAGAATGGAAGTCAAAATATGAGCTAAATGCAAGATGCCATCATCACTGTGTTTGAACAGTGTGACAGTTGGTCAGTGGAAACAGATTGTCCAGTTAAGCCTTTCTAACCAGCTCACCACAGTAAGACCAGAGCACCGGCTCCTACAGACTGACCTGAGATCTGCAGGAGCCTGCTTCACTCTGAAGGATCAGTGAAGAGGACCTATGTCGTATGAGACTAGTCCACTAGTACGGTACCGATCCACCCACTTCTCCTGTCCCTGGGAGAGAGGAGGAGGTAGTCCACCACCAGCTGATCTTGAGCTTCAGGTGTCTGTAGCAGCTCTTGGTGTAGCCCTCCTATCAGTCCTCTAGTCCTCATCCAACAGTGAAACTTTGACAGTGAAGAGGAATGGTGCAATGTGACCTCTCACTATCGGAGCCACAGCCAGCCGGTCCAGGCAGAGTCCATGATCCAGGGTGCAGTTACATGGCCAGTGTTTTTTCCATGGTGTTAAAGGTACTACAGAAGTCAAAGAACATGGGCACATATCAAGTCTCTTACTGATATCAACTGGAAGCTCTGAGTATACCAGAAAATATTAATTTTTTCATGATACAAAGTATGTCAAATGCATTTTGCCAAAAATACCAGGATGTTTTACTACATCCGGTTGCATTTTGCAGTATGCAAGCCAGCATGCTTTTACTGGCTATTCTTACCCACAATCCTTTGCAAAGTAAACGTATGAGCAAGGAGGTCAAAGCTCTGATCAACTTTCTTCAGTTATTAAAACAATGTCTTTTTGTTTTAATGATCTGTTATTATGGATAAGTCAAAGCGAGCAGAAACGCTTTGTATAAAATGTATGGTCATTTCCATTATTAGTGCAGTGCACGTGTGCAGATACAAACTCCAGCATGTGGACTGACGGCTGATCCAACTGTGTCCTCAGAAACGGTGAAAATAGAAGACTGGGGTTTATTGTTCTTCATGAGACGAGTACCGATGCTGCTGCAGATCAGTAACGGGTGAACTGACTGGTCCTGGTCCTTCTACTTCGTCTCAATAAATGGTCCACAGGGATCAGCTGTTTTGACCAGGAACATACTTTGATCATGTCCTCTCACTGTGTGTCTGGACACCTACAGAAACTTAGTTTGAAGGAACTGTTGTATTGATTTTCAGCTCTAAATTGTTGCAATGTATTTTCTAATTAAGGATACCTTTTCATAAATTGTCATTTTTTTACCTGATTCATTTTCTGCACAGACAAACTGTTGCTTTAAAGTCAAGTCTCAGACCAAAGCTCCTGTTCCTTGGTGTACGTCTCTGTAGTTAGGAGGAATTCTGTGAGGTCTAACTCTTACCACAGCAACGTCTGACAACATGGACGTCGATTATTTTCTTACTCTTTACTTGCAGTGAGAAAATACTGCTCATAAGTCCTCGGAAGTGTGTTATAGTATCAAACAATGGCTTATAAGCTCATACAGTGCTGTCACTTTACTTCAGGCTCAGTCATGTGTTATTGATGTTTTTAAGAGATTATTCAATGGCAGAGATGTAGAGTTTATAATCTGATACTTTGTAACGGGCTAAGGTTATGGTAGTTATGCTGAATTTATTTAAATGGAACACAGCTTTTATTACAATAAAGCATGTTTTAGGTGTGTGCAGATACATGGTCTATATCCTGATACAAGAACAATGGAGACACATCTGGCACAAGCCATGAACTGTTCTTCAGAGCTGACGGAACATGTACACTTGTCCTGCAAATGTTAACATGCTCTCATGCCAGACTTACATGGTGCACGTGGTAAACATATCTGCACAGCATTGCTGTGGCTCAGTACAGCCTCAGTGTAGCATATTAGCATAGCTGCCTTTTCATATGAAGGGCTGACATCTGTAATCATTCCATCCATACAGGCCAACATGCATAGCAACATTTAGATATTTTAGAGAGGTGCTACTGTTGGAGAAGGACATGCTGGTGTGTCCTCTGTTGATGTCTTCACAGTGTCTCTAGGCCAGAAGACGTTTGGATGTGAGGGAGAACTCAGGTCCTGTGAAGTCTCTGTTCACTGAACCACCACTGTTTTCCTCTTTAGAAGAATCAAACTTCACAAGTAGTTTCACTGTGGCATTTAGTCCTGTTAATAATACACTTTATTTATAGAGCACTTTTCCGACAATGTTGCCAAGAACAAACGTCAAATAAGACCAGTGGTAAATGGACAGCGCTGTTCTAGTCTCTGGATCTCATCCCACCTCAGTACAGCCACTGTGAGTGGGTTCAGGTCTACATGGGGGTCCTGAAGGCTGCTGTGTCGGAGGAGTATGTGTTTGTGATGTTTGAGTACACACTGACATTTCACAGTCACTCATATGAAACACATTGAGGTCTTTCAACTCTGTTTCTGAGAAGCCCCGTTTTGCTGCTGACAGGTCTAAATACTACAATACCCATGAGCCTTTGCTGTAGGGACAGGAAGCTAGTGAGTGGAACGAAGTACTCCTTTACTCAATAGGCTACTATATACTTGAGTACAAATACAAGGTGTACTAGTAGGTCTACTTTACTTGAGTATTCCCATTATATACGACTTTTATATTTTTACTCCACACATGTCTGATAGAACTGTTCATGTCCTTCCAAGTACAGTACAGTTCTGTGTTTAAATGCAGCGCAGCATAGAGCTGTTCCTTTGTGTGCTGCACAGACTATTTAACCAGGACTTCTATTTAGAATGGACTATTTTACTCTATCGGCTACGTAATGAGCGAGTATGCTGGTTGTTTTCCCGCCTCTGTCGTCCATAACAACGGTTAGTGCTCATAACATAACATTGTATTTTTCCGGGTCATGAAGTCCCGCCCATCGCTTCCATAGTCATTTTGATTGGTCAGCTTCCTGTTGTCAGTTTCAAACCACCGGAAGCTGCAGAAATGAAACGTAGCCGCACGTGAAGGAAATCGTCGTAAACATATCGGATGTAGAAATCAGTTTGACAGCACAGAGCAAACGCTGCGGTAGTTCGGCATGAAAGGAACCGCCAAAAGCAAGGTAAGACCATGGTCTCCGGGTCCCAGTCTGTGAGTAAGACCAAAGTCTCTAAGTAAGACCACGGTCTCTCCGGGTCCCAGTCTCTGGGTAAGACCAAAATCTCTAAGTAAGACCGCCTCCAGTCAAACATCAACAACCTAAAGCTAACTAGCTGTGTGTGTCCACGGCTCTGGCTCTGTAACGTTAGCTTGACTGTGACTGCTGCTGTCTGCGTGGATACATCTACATGGGATACCTGGGAGACATGGGTTACGTCACCGTGACGTCGCTTTGATGCAGTCACAGTTTTACTGCGAGCTCTAGCTTTATTGATGGTGCTGCTTAGTAAAGAGCAGGGCTGTAGTTTAGTGCTTCAGCTATGAAACATGCTGAAGTTTATGTTATTAACATTTAAATAATTATTCAAAAGATGAGTAGGGGTTACAAGAAATACAAGCAATGTGTATAAACAGAAGAGAATATGTCCATGGAGCCTTTCTTAGAAATGAATAATGATCCACATCAGCAGTATAATATGCAAGTCAGACACTGCACAAGGGTTTCTGAAGTACTCCTGCCCCAGCTCCAGGGTCTGCTAGAGACCAGCACTGGCAGGTAGACTGGGTGGAGGAGTGTTGACATGCTGCCTGTGACCTGCAGGTGGTGACATCAGGGAGGCTGACGGGAGGAGTCAAAGGACAGCGGTCCAGGAGACGGTGAGTCCACTGGCCTTTACTCCCCTTACTGCTGTATACACTGCACCGCCCCATTCTCACACTGGGCTCCTCTACCTGTGGTGATAGAGGGACTCCAGATCCAGGACCAGCAGCCTGCCCCGGACCAGCCTACTCTCTGTACTCCACATCCACGGACTCTGAAGAGCAGGTAATGATGATGATGAGTCATGATGAAGAACCAAAGATGACATTTCAACTCCAGATGGGAGATGATGTCATCTGTATGATGTCATCTGAAGAGGTCCGCCCCAATCCAACATGTATTATATTCCATAATATAGCTGCACACATCCATGACTTCCATTCACTCAAAACACACACACACACACACACACCACACCACACCACACCACACACACACACACACACTTCTGATGTTTGACATGGGTTGCCTAAGCACAATTATGATTATGAAGTACATGAATATGACAAACGCAAACAAAATACAATATCTATATTCTAAACACAAATCTCGGCCCAGATGTCTGGGCACCAGGGATGTGTTGAGAGGCTCCTCATGGTCCTCCGAGGTTGGCGTCCTGTATCGTGACTCCACGTGATGGAAGTGTTGTGTCCCCTCAGGTCTCTTCTCTCCATAAAGGTCTGGACCGGTGTGCTGCCTTGCTCACTGACATCCTTCAGGCAGAAAAGGCAGGTCAGATGACTTTCCTAAACACATGTAATCGTGTAATCATACATGCCCTTTGGTACTGTGATCAAGTTCTAAAGACTTTTCACCAATAGAAACATCAGATTTTTTCAGGATTAGTAAATGAAAAGCTCATATTGCACACCTGGAAAAAGTAGGTGGTTTCAGGATGATAGCGATGTCTATTTTTGAGTGGGGGGGGGGGTGAAAGTGTGAGGACCGCCGTATTTGGGGATGAGCAATTCAAACTGAAATCCAATTCGTCGTGTTGGAATATATATATATATATATAAAATACACAGAACACTCAATAAAAACCAAACCAAAAAGATTCAGAGAAAAGTAATCAACATTCATTTTCATCATCTATTCTCCTGAAGATGTGCCGCTTTTCTCTGCATTATATCTGAGGTGTATTTTATTTTATATTGTTTAGCATGTTGGTTGGACAATTAATGATTCATAATAATAATAATAATAATAATACATGAATATTTAACCCTAACCCAAAGTCCTTTCCTATCAAAATGTCATACACACAATGCAGACATGTTGATTGTGTTCTGTCACCGCCCTGTTTGATGGTCCGTGTGTGTGTGTGTGTGTGTGTGTGTGTGTGTGTGTGTGTGTGTGTGTGTGTGTGTGTGTGTGTGTGTGTGTGTGTGTGTGTGTGTGGGTGGAAGCCCTGCCAGGCCTTCCCAGAGCAGTGAAGGGTGGAGCAGCTAAATCGACACCATGTAGCTCACTCTGGAAGAAACCCATCAGGAACACAAAGACAGGTGTGTTTATGTTATTATCATATAGTTTCGCTGCTAAACTGTTGCAGCAGTGAAGTCTTTTTAACAGCAGGGTACTGTGTCTCTACAACAAATATTTAGTTCAATACAACAAATACAAGTTCATTTGAGTTCAGAAAACCCAGTAACAGTGAATTACTAGGATGTGGGCGGCTGTGGCTCAGGGTGTAGAGCGGTCGCCCACTAACGGGTGTGTCGGTGTCCTCGGACAAGATACTGTGAATAGAATCCTAATCTAACCTGGAGCTCTGTACTTTGTCTCCAAGTGTTCCCACTCATTCTGTTGGTCCAATAGTAAATGACGCACTGATCAATCATAGCTGCAGCAACCTCATGGTTAACAGAGTCTCTGCCCCCCCCGGTTCAGAGGACAACAGGTCTCATATTCATGTTGCTGCTGCTCCTCTCTGGAGATGTGAAGCTAAATCCTGGAACATTGCAGTCTCTGTAACAGGATGTGATGATCAATGGTGTTGATTGTAGCACTAAGGTCTAACAAGACCAGTACAGAGACAAGTCCTTTGTCTGATGCTATTAGAAAGTCATTTCACCAGTGCTGTCTCTGTGCTATGACCACTCTGAATCCTGACTGAAAGTCCTCAAATAAACTATACTAATATGTAGAAAGTCACACAACTGAGAGAGGAAGGGTGGGTTAGAGATCGGTCTATAGTTAGCCAACACCTCTGGATCAAGAGGGGGCTTCTTGTGTTGCTAAGTTCCTGTTCACTTTTCCAGAGGAGCAATAGAAAGCATCCTGACTGGAACCATCACAAACTAGGATGGGATGTGTACGGCTCAGGACAGGAGGGTTCTCCAGAGGGGGATTAAAAGCAGAACATCATTGGGTACCGTCTACTGAGCTTCAGTGATGCTGGTGAGAAGAGCTAAAGGATACTAAAAGACTAAACCCACCCAGACAACCTGCTCACCTGCTGCTATCTGTAAGAGATGCAGCAGTATCGGCTGATGAACCAGCACACTTCAGAACAGCTTCTCTCCTCTTGGCTGTGACACTCCTGAACTCATCCTCCACATAAAATAGAGTTGTGTTTGTTGCTTTTTAGGGACGGACTAAAGTTAGCACATTCTTTACATTGAGACATGATGTTGAATTAAATACAGATGGAATCGCTTTTTTAAATTTAGCTAGTGTAGAAACTTTTGACTAAAGTACTAAAGCTATCATTATGGACATCCATATGAATAATAAAGTCACCTACAATGCTGACTTTATCTGTTTTAAAGACTTGATAAGAACTCTGACCTGGGGCCCGGTACACCATAACAAACAGAACTGGCTGTAGTGTTTTCCAGGTTGGGTGTGAAAGACGAAGAACCAGGCTTTCAAATGAGTTATAATTTAGTTTAGGTTTAGGGTTTAATAATAGGCTCGAGTCAAAGATGGCTGCTACTCCACCTCCTTTGTGCCTCGAGGAATGTGAGTATTAATATGACTCTGCGGAGCAGACGCTGTCTCTTCTTACAGGAAGTTACAGCTCAAATGTCTCGGTCCACTTTTCCACCTTCTGTTGATAGCTGTTCCCTTCATCCTCCAGACCAGAGGGGGCGGCAGCCTGGACCAGGTTCCACAACTCGCCGTCCTGCTGTGAAGACCTCCACCTATCCACCTGAGAAACAGACCTCCACCCATCCACCCCAGACCTCCATCCATCCACCTGAGAAACAGACCTCCATCCATCCACCTGAGAAACAGACCTCCATCCATCCACCTGAGAAACAGACCTCCATCCATCCACCTGAGAAACAGACCTCCACCCATCAACCCCAGACTTCCACCCATCCACCCCAGACCGCCATCCATCCACCTGAGAAACAGACCTCCACCCATCAACCCCAGACTTCCACCCATCCACCCCAGACCGCCATCCATCCACCTGAGAAACAGACCTCCATCCATCCACCCCAGACTTTCACCCATCCACCCCAGACCTCCACCTATCCACCTGACAAACAGACCTCCATCCATCCACCTGAGAAACAGACCTCCATCCATCCACCCCAGACTTCCATCCATCCACCTGAGAAACAGACCTCCACCCATCCACCCCAGACCTCCATCTATCCACCTGAGAAACAGACCTCCATCCATCCACCTGAGAAACAGACCTCCACCCATCCGGCCCAGACCTCCATCCATCCACCTGAGAAACAGACCTCCACCCATCCGCCTCAGACCTCCATCTTTCCTGGCCGTCCCCAGACCTCCATCTCAATCTCATACTGTGAGGCAGAGTGTGATAGGGAAGAGGAGGAGTTTGTTCCTGTGAGGGACATCGATGTCCAAAGCTCAGCTGTCAGACCGACGTGGACCATGAAGATGTCCAACGTGCAGCTAGAGCTTGGACAGGTTGATAAAGTCCCTCAGGACTGCAGTGCAGAGACAGACAGGAAAGTGAAGACAGTTCAGTGTCTGCTTGGAGAACTCAAGGCTCTGATCGCTGGAGAAGGTAACCTACCTGTCTGTCAGTCCACAATATATGGACACAGTCATTTGTCAGGTGTCCTCTTCAGGAGATCACACATTCTATTACAGAGTAGTACATTCTCTCATGTTACCATGGCAGTAGTGATCTTTGACCCTGGGGTGGACAGCTATAGACAAAGTGATTCACAATGCAGACAGAATGGAAACATCTGCTTTTTGTTTTCATGCGGTTTTGAAGTGTCTGGTGTGTGTGTGTGTGTGTGTGTGTGTGTGTGTGTGTGTGTGTGTGTGTGTGTGTGTGTGTGTGTGTGTGTGTGTGTGTGTGCGCGCAGGCAGTGTAGCAGAGAGGCTGCTCAGTCATCTGGAGCAGACGGTGTCTTCACCACTGATGGATGCTGGTAGTTCAAACATCCGGACTGAACCACAACAACCATCCCTTCACATGCAGAACACTCAGCTCCGCAGGTACCTGAACAGAGACCCTCACCAGCGGATGTCTGTGTGCATCCACACCAGTGGGCTACAATGAAGAGAAACTCAAGTCCATTGTATCTCTATAGCCCAATATCACAAATCAAGGGACTTCACAATCCGTACAGCAGACGTCAACCACATATTGACTGATTAGTTTCAAATCCATTGGAGTGACTGACTGTATATACACATATATTTATATTTATATTGTCTGTGTGTGTGTGTGTGTGTGTGTGTGTGTCCCAGGCGTGTGAGGACTCTGAACCAGCAGTTGAAGCAGAGGGGGACAGCAGAGTCTCATCATGACCTGGAGATGCTCTGTAACCCAGAAGGTACAGTTCCGTTGTTCTCACTGTGAAGTCCTCCGTCAGGACTAAAGGGACGGGACTAGTTTGAGTCCTGTGTGTCTCCACAGTGTGGACTCTGCAGGAGGAGCTCGGCACTGCTCAGTCACGGCTGCAGGACCTCCAGGAGGACCTCGCAGGACTACGGAACGCCCTAGAGGACACACAGAGCCGGCTGACCGATAGAGAGGCAGAGAATGCTCTCCTCCAAACAGGTTCACATCTACTCTGTAGACGCATCATTCAGTCTCACTCACAGAGATCAGTCCGGCTCTGAGCCAGCTGTCGACCAATCACACGTCTGTATCATTCTATACTGTTTATAATGTAGATATGTTAGTGAAGACAGATGGTGTGTGTGTGTGTGTAGACTTGGAGGCCACCAGAACCAGGTTGCTGGACAGTGAGCGAGAGAAGAGTGAGATGGCTTCACTCGCCCAGCAAAGACTGGAAGACATAGGAAACCTGAACAGGTATGTGTGTGTTTGTCTCTGTGTCTCTGTACATCTGTATGTCTGTGTCTCTGTACGTCTGTGTCTCTGTACGTCTGTACGTCTGTGACCAGGGGCGGACTGGCCATCGGGGATACCAGGGAAATCCCCGGTAGGCTGAAGGGGTTGGGATGGTCCAATACTGGCCCACCTCCATCACCAACCGGCCCTCCCTCTGACATCGCCGGCCCCGACTATATCCTATGCTTCACAGAACACGTTAAATTTACTCTAATACCTAAATACCCAAAGTCAATAATCACTGACTGAGATTTATACTACTCCTCGCGATCTGTATTCACACTCATGGTTTCCAACTTCTTTACTCATCTAATCAGTCAGTCTAACTTTGTTTTAGGTGTTATTAAATGTCAATCCAAAACACCAGCAGAGTTGTTGTCTCAAACATACTTTTAAGGCCACCCACCGTCATTTACAATCTCCAGCAGCTGATCTTCCTCTTCCTCTGTCATCACATATTATGCAGAGTGGGTTTGGCGCGTCAGAATTACTCCTGATATTTAATTAGACTCCTGATATTGTCCTTAGTGGGCTTTTCCCCTTTGCAAAGAAGCTCTCCAAAAGTTTTTTACTCATTTTCGCTAACTTGTGGGCTTAATTAACGTATCACGTGACCGAGACAAGCGTCTTGACATGTGTCAAGAGCCACAGGCGGATGAAATTGGGAGAGAATCCGGTCATTTTTCAAAATAAAACATCTATCAGGTGGTTGGGGACCACTGCTCTAGCCTACTCCAACACTTGCGGAAAAAAACCACCGACCAATGCGTTGTAAATCACGTCACGTGATGCAGTTTAGCCAATCAAATAAGGGTATTCTGATTTCACCAGTGCGATGTACCCACACCGTGACACAGGGGGGAGAGACAAGGAAAGACATCACAGAGCAGAGCTCTTGTAATTTCAGATGTGAAAG
Source organism: Leptoclinus maculatus (assembly GCA_032191485.1). NCBI lineage: Eukaryota > Metazoa > Chordata > Actinopteri > Perciformes > Stichaeidae > Leptoclinus > Leptoclinus maculatus. Next base: position 604,335 of record JAVDOI010000060.1, on the reverse strand, counting down.
TTAAATATCTTTATGATGTCTTCAAAGAATCAAATTGCTATGAAGACCACAGTCCTTAACCTATACACTAAAAACAGTGTGATAAAAATGTCTGCTCCATGTATTAATGCGCGATAAACTATGCATTAATGCGAGAGAAAAAATACCGAGTGGGCCGGTCTGACACAGTAACTCCCGGGACACTTTTTTCCCCCAGTCCGCCCCTGTCTGTGTCTCTGTACGTCTGTACATCTGTACCTCTCCAGAGGAGAGTGCTGAAGTTTTGAGTAGAGCAGAAACAGTAAGTATATAATAATAATAATAATAATAATAAGTTGTGAAGGAACTCCTTGTGAATGTAGCACATCATTGTGAGAGAGTCACCTTGACTTCTCGTCTCTGTCTGCTTCAGGATTCTTCAGTGTGAACAACATTGTAACCAACACCAGCACAGACCAGATCCAGCAGAGCCCCCCACAGACCGCATCAGCCAGTTCCTGATGTCTCTGGGTCAGCCTCCTGTGCGTGTGTCTGCAGAGAGAGAAGGAAAGACACTGAGAGACACATCATCACATCCTGCTGTTGGACCTCAGAGAGGGGACACGGACCCGTCCCATGGTTCAGATGGAGTCCAGTCCTGTGTGGAGGAGCGCAGCCGTCTGTCCCGCTGTGACGTGGAGTCGCTGTGTTCTGATTGGAGCACCAGGTCGGGGTCCAGCTTTGACACCAGAGACGAGGTCGCGTTCAGAGACGGCCTGGCCGCTCTGGATGCGAGCATAGCCAGTCTGCAGAAGACCATGCAGCAGGAGCTGGGCAGCTGATGGTTTTTATCAAATATGTTCTCACATGTTTCATGATCTTAAGTCATCTTTCACATGTCAAGTGAAGTATTTTGTAATGTTTTAGTTTTTTTTTTCTTGGTCTTGATGGAGACAGTGGACAGGGTTTAGTATCCTCACTGAGGATGAAGTTCTCTTGTTTTGTATAATGTCCTCGAAATAAACTGCTGAGTGTTTGATTAAAACATTTCCAATTCTTTAATTCCAATGAGTAGTTGGCTTGGACACGCTGAGTCAGCTCCACAGACTGACTTCAGAGAAGTTGACTTACTCGAGGTATGTGAATAAATGATGGATCGATAAAATCTAAAGTGTTTTTCAATGGAAAAAAAAACAACTGATAAACATGAAAAGATCAAAGAGTCATTTTTATGAAAGTGTAAAACATGTTTTAATATGAGAGCAGCGGTATAAAAGACAAAAAGAAGCACGCTGTCTAAATGTTCCAATCACGACTACAGCTCTGAATAAAGACATTCATCTTGCTCTAAAAACAATAAGAATCATTTCACCATGAACATGCTCCCTTTGGTAGATCAAGGAGTGTACGTCATCAACACACTCCTCCATAGTGCAAACAGCAGGGACAGAAGAAAAGGTCCACGTCCTAGAGATACATGGGAGGAGATGAACAGGACCCGTTCCACCACATCCACGCTTAAAGGAGCCGAGAGCACCCACATCAGTCTCCAGGACCACGCCGCTAAATATTAGTATCACTTCCAGTGCACACACACACACTAGCTCTGGGTCGTGTTCATCCTAGCTTAGCACAAACACTAAGAGCAGGTGAACCTGCCCAGATCTATCAAAAGTGAAAAATGTTGGATTTAATGTTTGCAAGCTAGTCACCACTTCACCCTCGAGACACCTGGGTTGACTTCAGCTGTGACCTGGCAACCCCACTATGAGGACAGGACCATGAGACGCTAACCCCACTATGAGGACAGGACCATGAGACACTAACCCCACTATGAGGACAGGACCATGAGACGCTAACCCCACTATGAGGACAGGACCATGAGACGCTAACCCCACTATGAGGACAGGACCATGAGACGCTAACCCCACTATGAGGACAGGACCATGAGACGCTAACCCCACTATGAGGACAGGACCATGAGACGCTAACCCCACTATGAGGACAGGACCATGAGACACTAACCCCACTATGAGGACAGGACCATGAGACACTAACCCGGGGCCAATGGTGCAGACTGAGACACTGCTACTGTATGCACTGCATTCATTCTAACTGCTCCTAAACTACTACTATGCTTTACATTTGTATTTCTAATATCCAGTTTGAAACAGTCTGGCATTCTTTCATTGGGGGTGAACGTGTCCTGGATGTCTGTAGCGGGGGCTCTGGGGGTTTGGAAGCAGATACTTGTTCCTTAAAGCATATCAGAGGGCCGTCCTCTGTCTTCATGAGTCCTGGTACAGGTGGACGCTTCCTGCCACAGCCTGCTTGTGTCTGTGCTCATGGATGCTGCTGCCGAAGTCGCTCAGCTCCTCCGCCGTGTCTCCGAAGCCGTGGTAGTGTCCGTAATGCAGGAAGTCCCTGCAGTCGGCTCCGCTCGGTCCCCTCCAGGCCGGGCGGTGGGACACGCAGCTGCTGGGACTGCCGGTCAGATGCAGGGAACCACACGAGTCGGCAGAAGAGCGGCGAGCAGGCGCTGCTGCTGCTGCTGCTGCTGCAGCCTGCTCATTGGCTGGAGGGGAGGACGCTGAGGGGCTTTTGGGTGAGTCCGGGTCCTCCTGGTCATCATGAGGCAGAGTGTGATGGAGGCCGACGGGAACGGCTTTGAACAGACAAAGACAGCAGCTCATGTTACGTTGCACTTTAAATCCTTCTGTGAGCTTAGTTTGATCAGAAAAGCTTGCAGTCCCACCTGAGTTGTGTTCCTGTGGAGCCTCCACGTTCATGCTCTCCAGATCCTCACCTCCACTCTGCTCCCACACACCTGGAAAACATGTCTGCTCATGTCCATGTCTTCACTTGTTAAGACTTGAACTGCTCATTACCTTCTACCTTAATACAGCAGGGCGGGGTTCAGGACGGGGCTAATACCTGGACTGTGCTGTTGCCGCTTGCTCATACAAACAGCTCCAGTGAAACAACACTTTACCGAAGGGTAGACACCTTATTTATGTTTCCATATCAACATTCTATTCTAACTCATTTACTCTGAAATAACTGCTAAAAGACTCCCAGAGAACTTCACTGTATACTTCTTATTGTGTACTTTGAGTAACTTTACGTCCATTGTTCTCTCATAAGGCCTCTCTTTCTCTCTTGAGGTAGATATTTGACTGCAGTACTTTTACTACGTGGTACTTATTTTACTCTCATATGTTCATAGTAAAGACACATCTCTCGCAGTATGAAGTGTAATGAGAAGGTCTTACCATCAGCTCCCCTGGCTCTCTTCATGTGGCCGAGCTCCTCGGCTGTCAGCAGCCTCTTCCTGGTCCCGTTCAGCAGCTGCTTCTTGGTTTTGGAGATGAAGCTGAAACAGTCGAGGAAGCCGTGAGCGAGGGCCAGGTCTGCTGCCGTCTGCCCGCTGGCATTCCTTAGACTGGACCACAAGAGGAGACGGGTGAGACCGACTACTTCCTGGTCAACTTCACAGTGTTTCATCTCCCAACAGGCTGACACTCGTCACTGACTGGCTGAAAGCTACACGGGTCAAATGAAAGCCTGGAAGTAATGCAGGGAGAGACCATCATGGCCCATGAACAGGCATCAGAGCAGACCTTCAGAGACCTTCAGAGACCCTCAGAGACCTTAATGTCTTACATGTGTTCTGCTCTTGAAAATCTCCCCCTTGCAACACATTCATTTAGCTAAATGAACAAAGTGTTACTGGTGGGCGGATATAATGATATCTCACTTCTTCTAGAATATCAGTGATTACATTAAAGAGTCCGGAAGACAAGATTACTCTTCCAAATATCTGTATTTCTATTGAGTGCTAAAAGACAAGAGCAGCTAACCTCTGTGCAACATCTGTCCTATGAACTGAAGGTGTGAGATCATCCTCATTCAGATGAAATGACATGAAAACATCACATTTAGATAGAATTGATCTTCCTCAATACCAGACAAAATACAACTCATTACATACATCTAAACCACTCTTTTGACATCAGAGTGCAACAGATATTAATAAATGATATCAATGATTGAGGGTTCAAAAAATCTGATGTCAATATATCTGCCAGAGACCCCACTGAGACCCCACTGTGACCCCAGAGACCCCACTGTGACCCCAGAGACCCCACTGTGACCCCACTCAGACCCCACAGAGACCCCAGAGACCCCACTGTGACCCCCACTGTGAAGTGTAACATGGAGTTCTGGACCCATTTCCAGCTTCTTCTTTTCCATTTCCTTTCAGTTCTTGGTCTGTTTATATATATATATTTATATATATATGAATATATATATCAGAAGAACATTCAGAACTGTCCATATTCTAATCAGCTGATCCACATGCTGCTATGATACTCTCTAATACTGGCTTCAGATCCACCAGGACATTTGATGCTCATGCTCTATTGTGCATTATACATGCTTTCTTCTGGAGTTGGCAGACGTCCATTAAGGAGCTTTTTTTAAGGACCATTAGTTTGAAGGGAAGGACTCACGGACTGGGTCTGAAGCTGTACGTTGTCTGGTGTTGGGAGAATCTTAACGGTCCAGACTGATCTGAGCATGGAAGCTTCAGTACGAGTGACACCTTCAGCCGTATCTCATGCTTTTCAGCAGTGGGTGGAGTTAGTTAGTTTGTTTACTCCATGAATCCACTGTTCTAGACAAGAGAACGTCTCCAGCTCCACTCACTGATGAAGATGCCGAGATGCCGATGAAAGCTCCGGAGAAGCTAGTAAGTGGACCTTAAATGGATGTTGTTCCAAACAGTTCCATGTGTGAGACTCCATCATTGGATTCTTCACGACAGTAAACTCCTCGTTTGTTAGCACAGTGAGCATGCAGGAAAAGACACGACTCAGCTTCAGTGCAGGAAGTACCTCTCCTCTCTGCCCGCTGCAGAAAGTGTAGGAAGCGAACAACAGATTCTGCAACAGCTTTCTGGGATTACTCAAGAAAACCGTGTTGAAATTGAAAAGCTGTAAAACATGAGAATGTGCAGGGTGTTTGCAGTGTTACAATGAAGCTCATGGTTATCCCTCCTTCACATAATAAAGCATATGTTAATATCACACGTTGAGAACTAATCCCACAGTGTCACATTCAAAGGAAGTTCCTAACCCCCCCCCCCCCCGTTCACTGCTCACTGGTTCCCCGAGGCTGAAAAGCTCATGATCATATTTACAGACGCGGATCCAAATCCAGCACAGCTCACTGGTTCCTCTGGAAGTCAGAGCCAACACAAACAGGGTTGAGGGTCTGGGCTTTCACTGGTCATTGGGGGGGTAGCAGACTGACCTGAGATCAGCTCATTCATTTGATCTGGTGTATATTATGTACACACCGTTGGCATTCATTTTTAGAGCCATGTTCATAATGAAAGGAAGTCTAGCTCTGTGTTTGGTCTCCACCACCTAGCTGCTCAATGTCCACCAGCTGGTCTCTAGCGGACTCTACTGCTGGGACTGGGACTTCATCAGAGCTGTCACTTTCTAGAACTGGAGTCTACAAAGCTCTATAGAGCTGACGAGGACTCTGTGGCTTCATCACTACCAGACACCTGACCAATCAGGGTCCTGGTCCCGTCCAGTCAAAACCCTCTTTCATTTCTCTCTCTTAAAACAATAGCCAGTATTTATTGTAGCTGTCCTTAGCTGTGTGATGAAGACATCAGCATCACAATGGATCTAATTCTCATGTGTCACTTTTTAGGAATGAGACCAACAATCTAAAACAATTGTATTATAGTTATAGAACTACAGATGTCTGACATGAATGCAGTTCTTTTTGTCACTGTGCCGTATGTAAATAGAAACACATGAGCTTTTCATTGGCTGTCTCCATCATATTACACATGAGAAGGCTTTTACCTGTGCAGCTGGAGAAACCACACAAACAACATCAGCTGCTTTGGAAGGGAAGGACTTTTTCTACACTTTAAATCCTGGATTGTGGGCGGAGATTAATAATGGCTTGTTATTAATTGATTATTAATTGTTTCTGTCAGAGGAGCGAGATAACCCTCTTTAAAAACCACCATGTTGTTTAACGGTTGAAGCTACGTAGGTAAAATGAGCTACATGAAGAATGCTTTAAATAATGTAGACGACTAGAAGTAAACCAGTCCACTTCCAAACAGCTGATAGACGGTTAGCAATACACTGATATTTAATAACTGAAAACACAGGAGCAGCCTCTCCGATACGTGAGCACATAAAGTAAAGAAATGCTTTGGAGTGTTGTTTATTCACCCTATCTTTACATTTCTGATCAAACTATGCAGAACCAGCTAATGTATGTGAACAGTCCCAGCAGGATGTGAGGCGTGGCTGCTGCAGAGCTTCAGTACTCACTGTGGGGTAGCTCCTGCTAGCAGCAGCACCTGGACACACTCCAAGCTGCCCGAGCGGGCCGCCTTGTGGAGGGGAGCCTCACCGACGACGTCCTGAAGACACAAAGTCACACTCTGGGGTTGTCCTTTTATCAAAGGTAATAATGAAGCTATTACAAACACATCGGTAATGTTTCAGTACGTGTAGCATGCTCCAGTGTGCAGCGACAGCGACGACATTAGAGACCTGGACAATCTGAAAACAGAGACTCTCTCTGAATTTCACAACACAGTCTTGTATATAAGATGTATAATCTTAAAATGTATATAAGATGTATGTATAATCTTAAAATGTATATAAAATGTATAATCTTAAAATGTATATAAAATGTATAATCTTAAAATGTATATAAAATGTATAATCTTAAAATGTATATAAAATGTATAATCTTAAAATGTATATAAGATGTATAATCTTAAAATGTATATAAGATGTATAATCTTAAAATGTATATAAAATGTATAATCTTAAAATGTATATAAGATGTATAATCTTAAAATGTATATAAAATGTATAATCTTAAAATGTATATAAAATGTATAATCTTAAAATGTATATAAGATGTATAATCTTAAAATGTATATAAAATGTATAATCTTAAAATGTATATAAAATGTATAATCTTAAAATGTATATAAAATGTATAATCTTAAAATGTATATAAGATGTATAATCTTAAAATGTATATAAAATGTATAATCTTAAAATGTATATAAGATGTATAATCTTAAAATGTATATAAGATGTATAATCTTAAAATGTATATAAAATGTATAATCTTAAAATGTATATAAAATGTATAATCTTAAAATGTATATAAGATGTATAATCTTAAAATGTATATAAGATGTATAATCTTAAAATGTATATAAAATGTATAATCTTAAAATGTATATAAAATGTATAATCTTAAAATGTATATAAGATGTATGTATAATCTTGGAAGTCACTTGTTGTTGTTGTAAATCATAATACATATTCTGTTCCATGTCCACAAAGAGCAAAGACAAATCCATCCAATGTAATCCAGTGGTAGGCCTACTACATTTAAGTTTATTCATTCACAAAGTAACAGTACTACAGTACAGTACATATATATACAGAGTAGACAGGTAAATATATATATATATATATATATATATATGACATGAGATGACAGCATGACATCACCTGGCTGTTGACGTCCGCTCCAGCCTGAGTCAGCCACACCACGCAGTGAGGATGTCCTCCAAACGCCGCCGTGTGCGCCGGCGTCTGGTTGAAGCGGCTGGTCACGGTGTTCACCTCACAGCCCATCTGGAACAGGCGCACCACACACTCCAGCTGTGGGCCAGGAAACACAGAACACAGGCCTATGGTGAGACCACTGAGACCACCACAGACTACCAGAGGAACAGGAGGCCTGTAGTATCATCTAGGGAGATAAGTGGAGACGGGTCCACATCAGTAAGGTCCTCTCACTCATAGGTCCTCTTCAGGGGGGGACAGCACCGGTTCTTCCTCAGGACTCTGATCCTTCAGAGTGAACCAGATCTCAGGTCAGACTGTAGGAGCCCTCGAGCTGTGTTTTGAGCCTGAATAGCCATTGGCTCTACTGGAACCAATGGAAATGCTGCAGCCCGTGACGTTATTTTTGATTTTTTTTTCAACTATGAAAACTTTATTGTACAGTTACAATCAGACACAACCGTAAAAAGGCATCAGTGAGAGAAGAAAAACGGCGGGCTTCACTCACAACATATGAATCTTTAGACCCGGTTCACGTGAGAACAATGACCGTGATTACCGCGGACGGTAGTTACATGAACTAACCGTAACTAACATGAACTAACCGTAACTAACATGAACTACTAAGATGAGCAGGGCTCATGTTTGACTAAGATTAGGACCCTTAAAAGACCACCTAAATGTTTCACCAACCTGTAGCTACCGGTCTCGAGGTGACTTACCTGTCCATAGTGAGCAGCCCAGTGTAAGGGGGTCCATCCGTAGCTCGAGTCCTCCGCGGTCAGATGAGACCGGTTTGAGAGCTGCTGGATCAGAGAGACCAAAGCTCCGATATCTCCATCCCGACATGCGCGGTGGACGGGAAACCGGTTGATAAACAGCTCCTCGGTGGACACATCGAGTCCTGGTCCCTCCGACATCAGTGAGACGTTTCTGTCCAGAGTCCCGGTCCCTCAGACCCAAACGGTTCAAACACAAAGAAGAGGAGATAAGCGCCTCTTCAGCCTGGATAGTCACAAAACCCGGACTGGATCCGGCAGCGGGACTGGGATCAATCCTGGGAGCACAAGCACATGTCGAGGCTTTTCATTTCGGTCTTTCAGACGGTTTGGGGTCAAAACTGGTCCGGAACACGTCCCGCCCTTGTGCCGCCTAGAGGTCGGAGGGAAACTTTGAAGTTATACTCTCATGTAAGGAACATTTTTTTTAACTTCTTTCTGTCTTAATGTTGGCTTTAAATAGTGTTAGGATGCTAGTTTGACTGCACGGAGGTGCTAAACAATGTATTCATGCTACGGACAATGCCTCCAATCCACAGGAACAGCAGAAGAAGACAACTAACACACCACCAGAAAGATGGCCGCGGCATTGGGCGGGAAAAGGCTGGCTCTGAGTCATGGCGGAAAGATGAGAGCAAGGAAACAGGTAGGATAACATGACTCAGCAGGAACCAGTCTGTGGTTATAACCATAACCTGACATTCTAGCACAGTTGAACAAAAAGCCCACCGAACAAGAAAGAATGAAGGAGGCCTATTATGTGACAGTGATGCATTTGAGTACTTCAATCCAGTTTTTGTTTCAATTCCACATTGTCCCCAAAGCCATCACACAGAAGTGTATCAGTGTCCTATACTGTATATTTTATTAAAGGGATTACTCAACCAGTTGAACATGTGAGATGTGAGTTTAACTCTTCTATCTATGAATAGAAAGCTCAGATTAGAATGTGAGGCACGAAGAATAAAGTACAGCGTCTGGTCAGTGTTGTTAACTTAAGTGTAAACTGTGGACCAGACAGTTCTTTAATTGTTGTCACTCTTGTGTATGGATCAGTGAAAACTGTACAACGATGTCATTATCATTATTTATTTGGTGGGTGGGTCGGGGGCAGACCTTTTTAAAATGCATCTTTTCAGATCCATGCATTGAGATTGATCTCTTCTCCTTCAGGACGGTTTTGTCCGAGTGAGGAAAAGTGATCTGGAGAAGTTAACCACAGAAGTCATGCAGCTGAGGGACTTCCTGCCCAGAGTCCTGAATGGAGACCTGATTGAAACGCTGCATAAAGCTCGAACAGCTCAGACAAGTACGCTTCTAATGAACTAACCTTGAGGACAATACTTTAGTATGGTGAATGTGTGTGTGTGTGTGTGTTATCTAGTGATTGTAAGATAGGAGGAACTGGAGCCACTATAAAGACAATAACTGGTCTGAGAGCAGTCAGCTGAGAGGCTGTGTGCTTCTGTTCTCTACTGAGGGGGTTTACTGGATTAACAGTGGGACAGGATCATCATGTGATCACTAGCAGCAGAGCTAGAGGTGCTCTTCTGAGTCCTGACTAAGAGTAAGAGCTTTAACACTACTGAAACAACAGAGGCTGACCCCCTATGGATGACATCATGTTTCATGAATGCACCTACTGGACTTGTACTGGCTTACTTCATGGTTGACAAGTGACCATGTGAAATGAAAAGGAAAGTAAACTATTCACAGTTAGCAGCTACTTTTAGCTTCAGGGAACTTCTTCATCAAACACATGGCTTTATATAGTCAGGTCATGTCCATTTTATTTCTACAGCCCAATATCATAAACATAAATTAGCTTTACAGTCTGTCCTTAGAGCCTTGGCTGAGACCAGGAAACCCCTCACAGGACGGACAGACGTGTAATAGATGTGTACTAAAGTTACAGTTTAGACAATCTGTATGACAGAATCAAGACAGAGCTGAGCCACACATGGAGACCTGGAAGAGGACGGACTACACAAAGACACAGGACACAAAGCTCAATTACATTATTCACACACACACACACACACACACACACACACACACACACTGACACAGATGGAGCTACCTGTCCAGCTCACTCTCTAACATCATCTCTAGAATGTAGAGCGAGTACAGGTACTGTTCCTTTATAGCATATATATATATCACTTGACCTGGTTCACTGGAGACCACAGACCTACAGACTGTGTGTGTGTGTGTGTGTGTGTGTAGTGAAGGAGCAGCTTGCACAGGAACAGGACCAGTTGCGACAGGAGTGTCAGCACCTTCAGTCCCGGTTGGATGCAGTGCAGACTGAGTGTCAGAAAGAGAGAGAGGTAGCATCATGTTTGTGAGCTGCACTCTATGAACACGTGCTTCCTGCCTTTACTCGTCCACTGTGCTGTAGTAGCATGACTCCCTGCTGTGTGTGTGTGTGTGTGTGTGTGTAGGAGAAGCTGCTGTTGCGTGAGCAGCTGTGGCAGAGCGGAGCAGAGCTGCAGCAGCAGGCGGACTTCTGCTCTGGTCTGGGATCAGCAGCCTGCAGTCTGCTGTGGAGCTGCTCTGCCAGTGAGGACACGGTCTCACGCTGGCTGGCTGATGTGAGTCGTCTGTCTGTCTCTGTGTCGGCTCTCAGGGTTCCACTGTGGATGTCTGACATCTGATGGCAGGAGCTGTATTGTGTGTGCGTGTGTGTGTGTGTGTGTGTGTGTGTGTGTGTGTGTGTGCGCAGGGGAAGCTGCAGTCCTTCCTGCTTGTAGCTGCTCAGACTCTGGAGAGCTTCGTCAGGTCTCTGGATGAGGAGGCCAAAACTCAGACTGAGGACCACAACTCCCAGGAGCACCAGTTTGTGCTGGCTCTGGCTGGAACCATTACGAGTGAGTTCATTAAAGATCCACAGACCTCAAGTTTACAGCTAAGGTGTAAAACTGCAGTCATGACATTGTGACCATATCAAACAGACATCCCAAGTCTCTTAATTGCATCCCTGTTTCCCTCACTTGCGTCCTTTCCTTGCGTCTTAGTCCCTCCCACCAGGGATGCATAGAGAGATGCAAGGACACCAATGCGAGGAGAGAGGAAACGAGGAAATATTTTTTAAGAGATATGAGACGTCCTTTCCTCAGTTGCGTCACGTGAAGCGACGTCTGTTTCTGATGACGGAGGATCAGCTGATCAGCTGTCAGTCGGCTTTAACAGCTGGAGAGTTATCATCACTGTCAGAGTAGAGGTGTTGTCTCTCTGTAGTCTGTTAACAAACTGTGTTCTGTTTATAAGCGCAGGATTGATTTCTACCAGCAGAATGCGTTTGACTCATTTATGACTTATTTGCGTCTGTATGTTTTGAAATTGTGACTGTGACATCATTATTAATTAATTAACCCAGAATATGATTATTGTTTCTCTTAAATGATAAAACTCATCAAACACTCAGGAATGATCAGCCTCACGTGACTGAATGAAATGATGATAAATGATGTAAAAAGCTCTTTCTGACTTTAATTGTTTCCATAATAAAAGTTATTGAGGGAAATATCAGATCATGGAAACACAAATCTTTCTAATAAATGAAGAAAGTTGTTTGTGGTCCTTTTGTTGTTCAGTCTACAATGAACATTTATTTAAACCAGACGGTGAATCAGAAAACTAATCAAATATAAACTAGAGTTTATTCTGTGATCTGTCTTCACTCTGATATGAAACTCCAGTGACAATGGGTACTTCTCAAGTCTCTTAATTGTCATTTCCTCGCTCCTCGCTTGAACCGGAAGTTGTTCTGCTCCTCCATATTGACGGCCGTCCCAAAGCTCTTATTTAGCTCGGAGGAGCAAGGATCGAGGATCGAGGATGGAGGAGGGACCTCCGAGGAGCCATGAGCGAGGAACCACGAGAACAGACTTCCAGGACGTCTTTTAACGGCCGACACGCCCCCTCATTGTTCATCAGTGATGTGATTGGACGCTGCAGCCGATCGGACTGACTGACTGAGTTTAACACCAGAGTGAAGACAGATCACAGAATAAACTCTAGTTTATATTTGATTAGTTTTCTAATTCACCGTCTGGTTTAAATAAATGTTCATTGTAGTCTGAACAACAAAAGGACCACAAACAACTTTCTTAATTTATTAAAAAGATTTGTGTTTCCATGATCTGATGTTTGCCTCAATAACTTTATTATGGAAACAATTAAAGTCAGAGAGAGCTTTTTACATAATTTATCATCATTTCATTCAGTCACGTGAGGCTGATCATTCCTGAGTGTTTGATGAGTTTTATCATTTAAGAGAAACAATAATCATATTCTGGGTTATTTAATAATGACGTCACAGTCACAATTTAAAAACGTACAGACGCAAATAATTCATAAATAAGACGATCACATTCCGCCGGTAGAAATCGATCCTGCGCTTATAAACAGAACACAGTTTGTTAACAGACTACAGAGAAACACCTCTACTCTGATGATAACTGTGTCTTTATTAGTTATTAGTATTAGTTACTATTATTAAGTACAGTGATCATGTGAACAGACACAAACTTCTCAAAAGTCTCTCCAGCTGTTAAAGCCGACTGACAGCTGATCCAGCTGTGATCAGCTGATCCTCCGTCATCAGAAACAGACGTCGCTTCACGAGATGCTTCAGAGGAAAGGACGTCTCATGTATCTTAAAACATATTTCCTCGTTTCGTCTCTCCTCGCATGGTTTCCTTGGAAAGGAAAGGAGCTAAGTGAGGGAAACGGGGATGCAATTAAGAGACTTGAGAAGTACCCAATGAGGGGGCGTGTCGGCCATTAAAACACTTCCTGGAAGGCTGTTCTCGTGGGTCCTCGCTCATGGCTCCTCAGAGATCCCTCCTCGCTCCTCGCTCCTCAGAACAGAAATAAGAGCTTTGGGACGGCCGTCAATAACTTCCGGTTCAGTCAGTGGTGTCCATTCTTCCTGCAAGTCAGTGGTGTCCATTCTTCCTGCAGGACCTGAATGCAACATAAGCTCTTTCTTTCCCATCAATCAGACGTAGCAGCAGTGTCCTGTGGCCGGGACTTCCTGTCCTGCTCGGCCCGTGTCCTCCTGGACACTCTGATGAGGCTTCTGGAGCTGATGACGCCTGGTATCTTCCCCAAACTGAAAGTGTACGTGAAGCTGTGCTAGAATCCATCACACAGAGCTCTGGTAGTCTCATTGCTGCTGAGGATCTCCAGCATAGAATGAACATGGACATGAATAGAGACATTTAGACTTTACCAATATGTAACATGAAGTTGCATCTGATCCATAAAACATCAGAGCAATGACAGATGCTCCGTACACACAAGCTGAGCTTTCTTCTGAATCATTCAAATCCTATTCTTTTGATTCTGTATATGATCATGACATTGTTGCGTAGCCTCAACATGGAATGTGTAGATTTCACCTGAATACATCTTCTTTTATAAATACATTGTGTGCTCATAGGTTTAGGGTGTTATTATCCAGCTATATGGATTAGTGAATGAATTCTGAATTTGAAGATTTTGTGTACACATTTTTCGGGGGTGATGATGTCATCAAATATGACAACAGGCATTGAAAGCTTTATTGGAAAAGCTCAATGGACACTTTGAGTGTAAAACACCATGTGATCTTTACAGACCTGTGGGGGAGGCTTATGTCCATGTAGGACACACAAACACTAGGACACTTTTACACAGAAGGAGGACTTGCCCCTGAATACATCACATGGTGGTCGGTTGTAGAGGTTTAACTTCTAGATTTTGGGCAGTAGGTGTCAGTGCTGTACTTGTGTTTGCTGCAGGCTGATGCTGATGGCTCTGTATAACGTCAGCATCAGTGTTAAAGGACTGAAGTGCATCAGTGAGAACCCAGGACTCCTGTCCCTCATCTGGACCCTGCTGGACGGTAAGGAGACCACACACACACACACACACACACACACATATTAATGAGCATAATGAGGCTTCAATCAGTCATTAACTGTCTATTCTAACAGTATGTGCCTGCTAAACTTTATTCAGAATCTCAGACTCTACACTTTTGTAAGTTACTATAGCAACCTAAAGCTAGGGTTGGTATTCTTGAAAAACTATGAAGAGTTTAAGATTTTAAAGTGATCCAACCTAAAAACTCTATTCCAATGATTGAAGCTAGCAGCACTAAATCTAGAAAGAAAGACTCAAAGTCTTCAACACTGACAGTCCGTCCCTTCAGACCTCCCTCCAAAGACACGCCCCCAAAATTATCATTATGAACATAAATAATAACCAACATGGTTATTCTCAGTACTCACAGGTAGACAGTAGACAGGTAGGTAGACAGGCAGGTAGACAGGCAGGTAGACAGGCAGGTAGACAGGTAGGCAGTAGACAGGTGGGTAGACAGTAGACAGGTAGGTAGACAGTTGACAGGCAGGTAGACAGTAGACAGGCAGGTAGACAGGTAGGTAGACAGTAGACATGCAGGTAGACAGTAAACAGGCAGGTGGACAGGTAGGTAGCCAGTAGACAGGTAGGTAGACAGTAGACATGCAGGTAGACAGGTAGGTAGACAGTAAACAGGCAGGTAGACAGGTAGGTAGCCAGTAGACAGGCAGGTAGACAGGTAAGTAGACAGTAGACATGCAGGCAGACAGTAGACATGCAGGTAGACAGGTAGCTAGACAGTAGACAGGTATGTAAATAGGCAGGTAGACAGGTAGGTAGACAGTAGACAGGTAGGTAGACGGGTAGGTAGACAGTAGACAGGCAGGTAGACAGTAGACGGGTAGGTAAACAGGCATGTAGACAGGTAGGTAGACAGTAGACAGGTAGACAGTAGACAGGTAGGTAGACAGTAAACAGGCATGTAGACAGGTAGGTAGCCAGTAGACAGGCAGGTAGACAGTAGACGGGTAGGTAAACAGGCATGTAGACAGGTAGGTAGACGGGTAGACAGGCAGGTAGACAGTAGTAGGTAGCCAATAGACAGGTAGGTAGACAGGCATGTAGACAGTAGACATGCAGGTAGACAGGTAGGTAGACAGGCAGGTAGACAGGCAGGTAGACAGGTAAGTAGCCATTAGACAAGTAGGTAGACAGGTAGGTAGACAGTAGACAGGCGGTAGCCTGTCTATCTTTACATTTGTACAAAATTAAATTATTGGTGGAGCTTATAGCGGTCTTGTGACGCCTCAGACACCAGATGTTTGATTAATTGATTATTATGATGTCATGAATATTTGATTCATTGATTATTATGATGTCATGAACATTTGATTCATTGATTATTAGGATGTCATGAATATTTGAACACAGTATCAAACATACTTTTAGAGAAGAGTACTAACCGTACTTTAAAGTAGCACTGAGTTGTAAAGTACATGATCCACTCAGTTTGTCTAGTCCTGGTGAGACAGACGTGCATTAGCCTTTGTTCTTCTCCTGACTGTTTCATTCCCACAATGCAGTGCAGAACGCTGCACATCGGTTCTCTCTATGCTGCATGAATGCTTCACCATAGCCAGTCTGGTTCCTTGTCATTCATTTGGAATCTGAGTGAAGATTCCTTGCTGTACACAGACTGGATACAACATTGACACAGCTGCAGGGTAGCGCTGCTCTCATGAAGGAGGTCCAGGAGATAGCATGGCTAGCATGCTAACAAACATGTTAGTTATATAGCTTCTTTTCAAACACTTTGCTGTCACTTACAATAGAAAAGCTTTGGTTATTTCTCCTGCAGTAATAGAACCAGAATATGAACAAACGTTGTGTCCTGGTCTACCCGCTCAAACCAGCGTCATGGGCCACAGATCAACCCCATTGAAAGAGCATGTTCCTACCTGCAGCTAAGCTAGCCAGCTAAGCCGATGCTAAGTAACACAGCAATGTGACCACAGCTCTGTTTAATCAGGTTAATGTCAGCAGGAGGAGCTTGCTGGTCTAAAAAAAGGATTATTGAGGGACCGTGAACGAGACTTGGCTTTGGTTGAATGCAGGTCAACAGTCCCACCGTCTGACCACGATTTAGCTTCTTATTGGTTTAAAATGAGCTCGTAAAGTGGCTTCGTATGAAACACGGTGTTACAACTTTAACTCTAGTCATCTCAGGTTGCTAATTGGACTATTATTATAATATATTATTAATAATAAATGGCCCAGATATCTGCTGATTACACTGGAACCCCAGAAATACAGAGACCTGGGAGTAAATGTGTTCTTTGGTCAGTAGCCATGTGCTCTAGTTCACCTGCAGCAGGCCAGGTGTGACCGCCTGCTCCACTTCTAAAGCACATGAAGATTTAATGAATTCAGTACAGCACAGTTTACATAGTTCTCATGAATGGAAACCCAGCACACTACCTCTGATCTCTGTTGTCTGACAGATGGAGACTGGGAGGTGTGTCTCCACTCTCTGCGCCTCCTGCAGTCGGTGTTGTTGGAGGAGGAGGTGCTGCTCCTGCTGGGCTCCTCTCTGCTGGATCCAGACCTCCAGGCTCGTGTGGGCCGGCTCACCTCCAGTGAGCAGCCCAGCCTGAGACTGGCTGCCCAGCAGACCCTGGAGGACCTTCTGGCCCTCCAACAGGTGCCTCAAGTCAGAACACATGTTGGTCATATTTCTGGTCCAATTTAAATAACATTTACAATATGTAACAGCAATGACTTATTTCACTCAATCAATTGGGAACAAACAACAAAGTTTCCGAGGTCCACCTGAATGCAGCGCGTGCTTCACCGTACAAAGGCTGGCTCAAATCTCACAATAGTTTGCTGAGAGCTGTTTTCTCTGCAGCCTCCAAACAATGAAGTGTTGGTTGTTTACGTAATGTTTGCTTGTTTGTCCGTCCTCTTTGACTCCAGCAGTGGTCATGGTGTCTTGCTAAGCTACACTGTGTTTTTTTTTTTTTTCTTTGGACGCACTCAAGTAGCATGGAGAAAAAGAAACACTGGAACAATCTGTGGGACAATCTGTGGGACAACTCAAGCCTTAGGTATTCTAGGTATTACTGAAGAAAGAGCAGGACGGGTTCATGTAGACCTGATACCAGACTTCTAGATACTTCTTACACTTTGGTGGAAATCAGGAGGGACAAATCTCTAAGGTCATTGTGCATGAAATGATACGATGTATAAAGGTCCAGGTACAGACAGACAGACAGACAGAGACAGACAGAAACAGACAGACAGACAGAGACAGACAGACACAGAGACGGCAGACAGACAGAAACAGACAGACAGACAGAGACAGACAGACAGAGACTGCAGACAGACAGACGGAGACAGACAGACAGACAGACAGAGACAGAGATGGCAGACAGACAGAGACAGAGATGGCAGACAGACAGAGACAGAAACAGACAGACAGACAGAGACGGCAGACAGACAGACAGACAGACAGACAGAAACAGACAGACAGACAGAGACAGACAGACAGAGACGGCAGACAGACAGACAGACAGACAGAAACAGACAGACAGACAGAGACAGACAGACAGACAGACAGACAGACAGACAGACAGACAGACAGACAGACAGACAGGCAGACAGATGCAGACAGAAACAGACAGAAACAGACAGACAGACAGACAGAGACTGCAGACAGACAGAGACAGACAGGATAACTCACAGATGTAAAGTCACAGTCACAAAAGCAAAGGTTTCATAAACACTACTAATAATGAGTGTGAATAGAACAGAGCTAATAAAGATACTATTCAGACATGTTTGAAGACATTTCTCCTGTTATGAATCATAATTCTGTGTCTGATATGGTTTCTCCTCACAATAGTTGTGCTGTCACAAAGGCTGCAGGTAAGTCCATGTGTTGAAGTTAGATTTGATGTGAAACATCACAGTGATGTAACAAGACCTGAGCACAGCAGTGAGGAGAGAGGACCTGAATGATTGGACTGTGAAGTGAGGGAGCGTTTTGTGTGTTTTCAGGGTCGGGGGTGTAAGCGGAGCAGCGTCTGATGTGGATCCAGTGTCAGTCCACTTCATCACTCTTGAACCCGTTTCTTTTAAGTCAAAGGATTTTGTTTTACTTGTACTGGTCACATTTGTTCTCATGATTTTGTGTGAATCCAGGTTTGTACAAGACGCATTAAAGATGATGTTTGCCCACTTTCAGAGCACTGAGTCTGTTTTCATAGAAACTGTAGAGCAGCCGAGTGAATGAAGAAGAAGACTGTTGGCTTGTCAACATGCTAGATTGTGGACATGTCTGTGAAGCCTAAAGCAGAAACACAGCCCCGTTACACGGTGCATTCAAATGTCTTTTGGCTGATCGCATTGGCACTCGACCACATGACCGTACGGGTGTAAATGCACCCAAACTGCATTGAGAACGGATTGTGATCCGATTGGCCAAACCAACCTTCAGAGATGCATTAATAGCAATTCAATGGCACGGTCACACATGCACTAATGCAGGTGAGTGACCGTCGCCTCCACAAGGATGCGAGAAGTGAGTTTGCTTCTCCACCGGAAAGCGCATGTTCATTTGAAAGCAAATGATAATTTGGTGCATGTGTGACTTTATAGTACAGGCTACAGCAAACACACTTTGAGCAGCTACTTTGTCAGAAATATGAGATTTAAAACAGACTTTAATAATTCTAGTCCTGAGTAAGAAGTTTCCAGTAAAGGTCTGTAGCCCTGCAGCTCTTCATCGAACACAAAAACATCCACCGACACAAACGTCTGCTGTCATATGCTGTTACTCAAAAGTTACAATTGTCCAGTCTGTGACTGATTCACAATAAAAGCCACTCCGTGTTCCCTCATGTGAAGCAGCAGGAAGCGCAGGGTTAACCCAGCTGTGATCAGTCACATCACATTACCCCTGCTGCATGGTTTCCTGTCAGTGAGTTGAAACCTGATATGAGGAGTAAAGAATCAATCCACACAGGAGTTTTATTTTGTTAATGAAACAGCTTTATTTCCTTAGTATGGACTCCATGGAACAAGGCCTAGACTACAGTACAGGGTATACTGAAGACCAGAGGAGAGGGTTCAGAGAGGCTGCCCCACTGATGGAACATCTGGGACATTATCAACCCCACCATGAGTAGAGTCAGAGGGCTCAACAACAATGAGCAGGATGAAGACTTTTCTTTGTTAGGCTCAGAACAATGATACTAATGACAGTGTAAGAAGGATCAACAGGGGAGAGTGAAGGGAGGAGGACACAGCTGTCCGTCCCAGAGCCTTCAGGGTGGGGGGGGGCTGAGGCTGGTCAACCCCCACCACTTGGCCTCTAGGAGGACGCAGCGGCGTTGGGCTTGTCGTCACGGATGACGGGGACGCTGCGCTCGCTGCGGCCGGATTCGCTCCCTCCGGTGACCTTTGGTCCGGTCAGAGTCAGCAGACCGTCGGTTGACAGGGTGCAGCTGATTGCTGATTGGTCAACACTGGAGGGGAGGCGGTAGCGGCGGTGAAACTCACGAGCGATGTAACCGTGGTCGTCCTGAAAGACAGCAAGGTGAACGCCACAGTGGCAGGTCAGTCCAAGGAAAGACATTGTGTTCAGGGTGCAGTCCACTAGTTAGTTTGGTTACACTCCTCTGTTAGAATGTATTCTGTCTGCCTCCCATCATTACCTGAAGCCCTTCTATGTCACTGAGTGGTGTTCAAACTGTTTCATGTCTATGGTAATCTGTGCACAGCTGTGTACCAGTGATGAGGCGCTACCTGTCTCTCTCCATGCTTGCCCTGGATCTCCACATAGTCATCAGTGACCTTCACACTGAGCTCATCAGGAGAGAAGTGCTTGACGTCCAGGTAGACCGTGTACTTGTCTCTGTCAGACCTCACCTGTGGGGACACAAGCACAGAGAGGCTCCATCGTATCAGAACATTGTCCACATGTACAATTTAAAAAAAGTTCAGATGAGTCTCTGGAACAAAGTCAGCATATCAAACATAGTTCAAAGAAATGTGAAACTAATGAAAGATCAGGAAGAGTCTCATTACTATCAAACCTATCAAAGACCTTGATGTTAGCCTCTTGTCTGGAGGCAGAGGAACACATGTGGGTTCATCTAACTGTCTACATTCTCTGTTACCTCAGAGGTGCCGGAGTTAGAAGAATCCAGAAAGCTGCGGAACAGCGACTGTCTGTAATAGGGGCTGATGGTGGAGGTGGTGTAGGGGAAGAAGTCGTAGTCAAACATGCCCTCTCCAAAGAACTGGTCAAAGAGTCGGGCCGGGTAGACGGAGCCCAGGGCACGTCTGAACCAAGGGTGCTGGATGGCAATATCCATAGTGACTGGAGATGATGTGGTCTAGCGTGATCCTGCTCAGCTCAGAGTCCAGCAGGTGGAGGAGGCGAGGTAATAACGAGAGAATGCTGCTGAACGGAGAGGAGTGAGAGTGTTTCAGGAGGGCTGGTCCTCTGCTCCACAGCTGCCTCCTCTTTATATACCTGACAGCCAGAAAGAGGGGCTTTATCCGCGATCCCTCTGGAATGGCATTATCTCATGGTGGGTTGGGCCCCGTCAGCAGAATCAGGGTCCAGGATGGGGGGGCACCGCTGGGTCCAGACCCTGGTGAGACCCGGTGCCACCAACACACCAGACACCCTGGGCTGCCAAAACAAACGCTGCTGGACGGGGAGGAGGAGGAGGGGGGGGGGGGGGGGGGCATGGAGAGACAATGAGGTCAGGAAGCAAACCAAAGACAGGAGGGAGTTCACCTGAGTGATCCAACATGTGATCAGTGACACGATGCTGCTGCTTTGTTCTGCCTGGGGGGTCGAACACACGGCATATTTACAGACAGTAGGCTAAACAGGGTAACACACTACAAATATACAGATATTCTGTCGGTTCAGCCCCTCTGATGTTGACCTCACGTATTTATCTGACAATGAAACTCTTTATCAAATCACAGAGGAGATGTTGGTGTGTTGGACTACAGTGAGACTCCTGTCACCCTGACATGTCCTTCCTTTATCATGCAGACTGAATACCATTCACAGAGTATCAAACCTTTTATTGGTCTCTGAACTGTTTCTGGATCAGCACACAGAGCTGTCCTCTACAAGCCCCATCATCAGGGAGACGTCCTCAGGACTGTCTGTCCAATGTCTTTCAGCTCGGGTAAGTTCAGTCCCAGCGGTGGAATGTAACTCCACTACATTTCACTGTACTCTTTACTTCACTAGATGCTTTAGAAAGACAATTTGCATAATTTATTATCATTATAATTTTTTTTTTTTTTTGTGTGGCTCAAGGTGGGGCCAGGCCCCATGGCCCTCTATTGGCCAGCCACCACTGAATACATAGATACATGGGAACTATTAACTAAACGTTATGTGTTTACAACATGAACACTTGTACAGTCTAATGCCACGGTGTGTAGGTCAGAGCGAAGTCTAATGCAAAGACCAGAGTCACTTCCCATGCCTGTTGTTTCACCACCGGTGGCTTCCCGCCACCTGCATTAGTCTAATCCCACCGGGCTTTGGCCAGCCCAGCACAGAGGCTTAGCCGCTCCATGCACCCGCAGCCAAGAGCAACTGGGCCGGCCAGCCGGGGTCGAGCTGTTTCAGGGGTGGTTTGGGGAGCTTGTCGGGTTTGGGGTTACTGCTGCAGACCGGACTTAGACGCTGTTAGGCTGGCTGCAGTTCAGCAGAGTCAGCATTCTGGGATTCATCAATGGGACAGACAATGCCTGTGTGCTCTGTTTCCACAGCTCGGAAAAGCTGTTTTGGCTAACGACCTGATGGCGGGGGGGACGTGCTCAGATTCATTCATAGATTCAAAAGGACAAACATGTAGCAGACAACCTTTAACAACAAACATCTTGTTATTGGTATACCTCCCAGTAAAGGTTTGTCAAAGAAGTAGATGATATTAGTTCTGGTCTATGTAGGAACCTCGACACATGCTGATGTCCATCAGTAATCCCTCCTGTCCACACTCTTCCTGTCTCCTTTACTAATGTGGAACAGCACATTGAACCCAGTGACTTTAGGAACTACCCACAAACTCAGACTGCTGAATACAAGATATTATATCACATTATCTGTGGCTCTGGATTCCGTCTCCCATCATGTCCAGTAGAATTACATTGGGAGAAGAGTATTATCAGTCAGTATGGGCAGGAGGAACAAATAGTGATTCAAAACTGGTTCATTGTGCATGTGGCTGTGTGACTGTGCTTTGGCTTTTCTAAAGCAGGACTATTCATGAATAGATGTATATGTATTCACATCACTCTGAGTTCTGCTGCCCTCTGCTGGACAGACATCATATCTCCTCCCTGATCCCAGATAGATCCCAGAGATCAAACTGGGACACTGCCAGTAGCTCTAATATGACACACAATGGGGTTTTACAAACTGCCCAAATGTTGTGTAACACAAATGAACACTATGTAACGTCTGTCTCCATTAGTGATTTCATTATATATGTGAGTGTATGTATAACTCCACTCTGCTGTCAGATGGAATTACTCATGAGCAGCAGCCCTGCTGAAGAAACTCATCTATACTGTTACCATACCACAGCTCTAAGAGGAACCACATCTACTGTTACCATGTCACAGCTCTAAGAGGACCCACATCTACTGTTATCATGTCACAGCTCTAAGAGGACCCACATCTACTGTTATCATGTCACAGCTGTAAGAGGACCCACATCTACTGTTATCATGTCACAGCTCTAAGAGGACCCACATCTTATCATGTCACAGCTCTAAGAGGACCCACATCTACTGTTATCATGTCACAGCTCTAAGAGGACCCACATCTACTGTTATCATGTCACAGCTCTAAGAGGACCCACATCTTATCATGTCACAGCTCTAAGAGGACCCACATCTACTGTTATCATGTCACAGCTGTAAGAGGACCCACATCTACTGTTATCATGTCACAGCTCTAAGAGGACCCACATCTTATCATGTCACAGCTCTAAGAGGACCCACATCTACTGTTATCATGTCACAGCTGTAAGAGGACCCACATCTACTGTTATCATGTCACAGCTCTAAGAGGACCCACATCTACTGTTATCATGTCACAGCTCTAAGAGGACCCACATCTTATCATGTCACAGCTCTAAGAGGACCCACATCTACTGTTATCATGTCACAGCTGTAAGAGGACCCACATCTACTGTTATCATGTCACAGCTCTAAGAGGACCCACATCTTATCATGTCACAGCTCTAAGAGGACCCACATCTACTGTTATCATGTCACAGCTGTAAGAGGACCCACATCTACTGTTATCATGTCACAGCTCTAAGAGGACCCACATCTACTGTTATCATGTCACAGCTCTAAGAGGACCCACATCTTATCATGTCACAGCTCTAAGAGGACCCACATCTACTGTTATCATGTCACAGCTCTAAGAGGACCCACATCTTATCACGTCACAGCTCTAAGAAGACCCACATCTACTGTTATCATGTCACAGCTCTAAGAGGACCCACATCTACTGTTACCATGTCACAGCTCTAAGAGGACCCACATCTACTGTTATCATGTCACAGCTCTAAGAGGACCCACATCTACTGTTACCATGTCACAGCTCTAAGAGGACCCACATTAACTGTTATCATGTCACAGCTCTAAGAGGACCCACATCTTATCATGTCACAGCTCTAAGAGGACCCACATCTACTGTTATCATGTCACAGCTGTAAGAAGACCCACATCTACTGTTACCATGTCACAGCTCTAAGAGGACCCACATTAACTGTTATCATGTCACAGCTCTAAGAGGACCCACACCTACTGTTATCATGTCACAGCTGTAAGAGGACCCACATCTACTGTTATCATGTCACAGCTCTAAGAGGACCCACATCTACTGTTATCATGTCACAGCTCTAAGAGGACGCACATCTTATCATGTCACAGCTCTAAGAGGACCCACATCAACTGTTATCATGTCACAGCTCTAAGAGGACCCACATCTACTGTTATCATGTCACACCTCTAAGAGGACCCACATCTACTGTTATCATGTCACAGCTCTAAGAGGACCCACATCTACTGTTATCATGTCACAGCTCTAAGAGGACCCACATCTACTGTTATCATGTCACACCTCTAAGAGGACCCACATCTTATCATGTCACAGCTCTAAGAGGACCCACATCTACTGTTATCATGTCACAGCTCTAAGAGGACCCACATCTACTGTTATCATGTCACAGCTCTAAGAGGACCCACATCTACTGTTATCATGTCACAGCTCTAAGAGGACCCACATCTACTGTTATCATGTCACAGCTCTAAGAGGACCCACATCTACTGTTATCATGTCACAGCTCTAAGAGGACGCACATCTTATCATGTCACACCTCTAAGAGGACCCACATCTACTGTTATCATGTCACAGCTCTAAGAGGACCCACATCTACTGTTATCATGTCACACCTCTAAGAGGACCCACATCTTATCATGTCACAGCTCTAAGAGGACCCACATCTACTGTTATCATGTCACAGCTCTAAGAGGACCCACATCTACTGTTATCATGTCACAGCTCTAAGAGGACCCACATCTACTGTTATCATGTCACAGCTCTAAGAGGACCCACATCTACTGTTATCATGTCACAGCTCTAAGAGGACGCACATCTACTGTTACCATACCACAGCTCTAATAGGACTATTTTGTTATTTGACATATTTAACTGTTCATCCCAAGTAGAAAGAAGTATTTGACCTGTTGAAAATTAGATAAACAAAGACAATGTTTTCAAGTAAAAATATGTTTCCTGTGAGATATGTGGTGGTGACTGTAACAGCTGGAAGAGTGGTTCACACTTTAACCTCACAGGTTTCAAAGTGTTCGAGTCATATTTCTATTACTGCTTCTATTATTATTCTATTATATCCACTGCTGCCGTTATTATTATCATAATAATAATTTCTGCTATTTCTAGTGCCATTACTGCAAATACTACTCTTCTATGAATAATTTTTGTCAGATAGATTGACTATGGTGTAATTCACTCACTCATTCACTCGCTCACAGTCACTAATAGACCCACAAAATGAAGTAACTGTATTAAACTGTATACTATTGTATTGAACTGTATCACTTGAACCTTTATAAGACACCTGTGTATTTAATATGTTATCTGTGTATTCTGTCAAAGGATTCGGCAACAACATGTTTTTGTTCATGCCAATAAAGCTCAATGGAATTGAATTGAAATGGAGCGACACAGAGAGAGAGTTAGAGGGAGAGGCGCGCGCGCGCGCACACACACACACACACACACACACAGTGAGAGAGAGAGACACATACACAGAGAGAGAGAGACACACACACACACACACACACACAGAGTGAGAGAGACACACAGACACACACAGAGAGAGAGAGAGAGAGAGAGAGAGAGCGAGAGAGAGAGAGAGAGAGAGCTCACAGCTGATTTCCTGCAACACGTACAGAGGACAGAGCAGATCACTGATCGTCTTCCACCGCCCACTTCTCATTACTGCGTTCAGAGCGGAGACCGGAGTCAGGAGACAGGAGACAGGAGACAGGAGACAGGAGACAGGAGACAGGAGACAGGAGACAGGAGACAGGAGACAGGAGACAGGAGACAGGAGACCGAACCACCGTTACAACTCTGCGGTTTAGAGGCTGCTATTGACTTCACAGCGCGGGACACAGAGACAGACAGTAAGCGGTAGGGTTCCCTCATTAGAACCGGGTCAGTCGTTACACGCAGAGACCGCGGGGATGATGAGACACGTGGAGCAGCCCGCCCTGGAGGACGTAGCCGAGGAGGAGGACGTGTTCACCGCGGAGCTGAGCTCCAAGAGCACGCTGGAGCCCGGCAGCTGTCAGGTATGGGTGTGTGAGTGCGCGTGTGTAAAGACACACTACCAGTCAACGTGTGTCCCTGACTGAGGACTGGTTCAGATCCACTCAGGCACCTTGCTTTGGAGGATAACGTATGAGAAGGAGACTTGATGTCTTTGTCTTTCTCTTAGGTAGCTGGTGAGGAGGAGGAGGAAGCGGGCCAGCTGTCGGTGTCCCAGATAGAGGCAGAGTTTGTCCAGCTGACCTTCAGGAAGCAGGTGTCCTACAGGTAGGAGACACGGAACACAAAAGTGGAATGCGACCCACTTCCTGCGAACCTGTTTTACCTGAATGTGACGTGAGTGTGTGTGTCACATGACGCAGTGTGTGTGTGTGTGTGTGTGTGTGTGTGTGTGTGTGTGTGTTCATGCTAACACAGCTGACCCCCATCTATAGTGTGTGTCCACAGTGTGTGTTGTGTTTGGCTAACAGTGGCCCACACTGTGCTGGCTGCTCTTCACATGTACTACAACATGTACTTGTAGAGAAAGAGAGTACTACTACTCAGTGGTGGGCCTTCAGGGCCTGCAAAGCCTTCTCTGCTGGCCTAAACAGAATCACAAAGTTATAGCTATTTTATAACTTAATAATTTTTCTTAAATACACTACATGTATTATAATTTATACAAATATTTTCCCATTATCTTATTTTCTCATTGCACAGCTACTGTCTTCCTCAGTTGCTCTGCTTCCAGTGCAGCTTGTTTTAGAGTTTTTTTTAAGTAGAGCTTTTATCCAATCAGATTTCACCTCTGTGTCTCTAGGTAAGAAGAGAGGCCCGAGGCCTGCAGACTCACAAGTGAATCTCTTTGCAGTTTAAGTGAATGGGGACGATATTGTTGATTGTCCTAGTGTTCAACCAATCAGATCTTTAGTTTGACATGTTGGGCGTATTCTTTGACGTGCCAGAGCCTGCTAGCTGGCCTAGCCATACGTGATTGGTCAGTGGGCTAGCGTGACATGTTGGGCAGTGACAATCCCAATATCTGCTGCCTCTGTCGAGCGGACATTTTCAGCCCTCAAACGCATTAAAACGTATTCAAGAAATACAACTGGGGAGGCTCGACTGTCTTCACTGGCGTCCATGAATCGAGAAGGACTTCTTACTGGAACTAAAACGCACAGATGTACTGAACAACCGTGGGATTAAACTCTTTGTTAACAAAGAAAGAAGGATGGACTTTGTCTTTAAATAGTGAACAGCAGCTCTGGTAAGTTAAATGCGTTTGTTTTTACATATGCAGTAGCTTTAATATGCTTGTTTGTATATTATTATTTGCATGCAGATGGATTTTTGTTTGGTTTAATATGTGATGGGAACCATTGTTACGTCCAATGTTGCTCTGGGGACACATTTAGTCGGTGCCAGTGTTGCCAACTTGGCGACTCTCTCGCTAAATCTGTCGACTTTCCAAACCCTCATGGCGACTTTCTTTGTCAAAAGCTACTAGTGACAAATCTAGCGACTTTTTCTGGTGTTATTGGAGACTTTTGTAGTGTTTAGACTCTGACATTAAAGCATGTACGTTTTGCACTACGTTCTGTGAACGAGCAGCGGGAGCTGCCGTGAGCCCCTCCGCCGCCGCAAAGCACACACAGGTTTCTTGGTTTGGTGATGTGGGTTTCACTGAGACCACGTTACAGTAACAGGACTTTGTATCGTCAATATTAACACTGTTGCAGAAGGAAACGTTGGCCGGTGCGTTACCTTGGAAACTGTTGTCATGTGATTGTAAACAGCTCCAGGCAAATCTTGTGTACCTGGATGTTTCCTCTGATGACTTGTTGTCGGCAGGTCAATACACACATGATGAAGATGATGAAGGTAAACGTCCACAGGGACTCTTCATTGGAGCATTCAGCAGTACACTACTGTACCTGACGGGTCCATCTGTATTATTCATGTACTAATATCTGAAGTATCGGCCCAATAACGTTCCATATATTGACCAGTAATCCATCACAAACTCAAACATATATGTTGTTTCTAGAGCTTTCATGAGACTGCTGGGATGGGTTCAAAGGTCACAGACCAGGGGTCAGGAGACACGAGGCCTTTCTCACATCCTCCATTCCTTTTCTCGCCTCCTCTTCACATCTTAGTCCCGCCCACAGGAGATTGGAGCAGAGTATGTGCATTGTGTGTCTGCTTAAAGGCACTCACACACACACAATCCATCTTGATTACTGATTAGAACATTAACAGAAAATATGGTGATCAAACATTTCAACCCAGTATAACACCATAATTATATTTCATATCAATATATGCTTTCTAAATGAATACGGGTATAATAAAGTTTTTTCTATTGTGGGATTTGGATGGAACCTGGTCTGTGGACTCTGGTCTGTGGTCTCTGGACTCTGTGGTCTCTGTTCTCTGGCTGCAGTCTACAATATAACCATAAAAGAGAGACTTTTAAAGGAGCAGTGCGTCTGGATTAGTGACATCTAGTGGTGAGGTTACAGATTGGCCCTTCCCTTCACAAGCAGCCTTCAGGTACCCTAAAAACTCCAAAGTGTCCCTCTGGAGCATGGTGGACATGGTGGACTCCATGAAGAGGACATGTGTAGATATGAAGGGCTCATTCTAAGCTCTGGTGATTATACACTACTGAAAACATACTTATGAATATGATGTTGAACCTGAGTGCATGTGGAGCCCTGAAGGGGATCTTACATGTGAATGGATTCTGTCCTGCCCTACTTTAGGTTCAGGCCTTCACTTGTCTGATTTGAGGTGTAACGTTTGAGGAAAAGGACGGATGTTTTCCATCACTGTGTTGCAGGCCAGATAGAAAGAGAAGCGTCTTATGTCACTGCCAGCATGAGGCCTAATCTCAACATAATTTAGTAATCAGTAATCCAGATGGATGGTGTGTTGGTGGGGGGGGTGGGCAGGCTGCCACCGACTCACCACAGGGCTTATGTAAGACCACAGTCTGTGCCACTGCAACACTGCTGTCTACTTCCTCTTGTGGAAACACTAAATATTATTAATCATGATGAAATGTGTCCCACTCACTGAACCACAGCAGCAGCATTGAAGGCAGCTCGTCTCTGTGAGGCTGTAGAACACTAGAACCGGACTGACACCGGTACTCGAGCTGTTTGCTCTGAATGTAATCACGGTTAATCACTGACGACGGTTATCAGAAAGGAAGGAGCCTGCAGACGGAACACATCAGCTGACACACGGTGATGAGAGTCGGACATTAGGCGCTGTCTTCCTGGTAATAATTCTACTAATTGGAATAAAATTGTGTTTGTTCTGTATAATAAGTTAACATGATTAGAAAGGGTTCATTGAATTGAAAAACCTCTGAGCAGTGTTTAGTCGTGAGAGGAGCCCTTCACCGCTCTGTGTTTCCTTCTTCGGTGAAATCCTGGTCAAAGACATGTTCTATATTATTGTCATGCCGGTCCTCTCAGGCCTCCATCAGGATCTGCTGCTGAGGCTCTGGATCATGAGTCTGGACTCCTTTCCTCTCTCGTCTGTTTGCTATCTGATGCTGTCTGTGCTATTTTCAGCCTCAAGCAGGACTCTGATGATCGAACCGGTGATCAGAAGTGTTGATGCATTAAGTTGACCAGCTGAGGGAGTGGGAGGGAAGAACAATGCACCTCGTGCCTCAAGCCAGAAAGTTGCATAATGTAGCCCAACAGAAGAGCAGATGGAAGCAGACCCAGATGGCAGAGATGGAAGTCAGAGCTCCTTCTCTTCTCAGGACTTAGTGGACTGTTGTTAATCTTTACTTGTGGATGCTCTGGGGCCGACCGCTCAATGACGGGGTCTTTCTAGTCCTCTACATGTTCATCCTGTAGGAGCAGACCGCGCTAGTTAGATGCTGAAACCAGAGGTAACCAGTATAAGAACAGTATACTCTGAGGGTCTTTAGTGCTGTTGGTTATTACCTCACCAGGAGGAGGATCATGGGATCAGTTGTGTGCACCTCTGTGTCTGTCCACAGCAGACTGCATCACATTGTGTGTGTCCGGTTCTGTCTGCATGCTCAAGGACTCGCACGCTCTCAGAACACCTTTTATTACCCGTTTCATTGTGTAGACTCCTCTGAACCACTAGGGGCCGCTTCTCTCAGACATGCACCTCTTTACGGTCCTCTGGTTTTAGGCCTGGTTAAGTACCCTGGTCACTTTTAAGTAAAAGTACCGAAACATTTCAACACTACACTCTAGTCTGTACTTGTAGTGTCCAGACGGTACACTATAAGTAGGTACAGTACAGCGGTAGTGTACAGTACAGTACAGCAGTAGTGTACAGTAGAGACAGCAGTGGTGTACAGTACAGTAGTAGTAGGGCTGCGACTAACGATTATTTTAATAATCGATTAATCTGTCGATTATTTTTACGATGAATCTGATAAAAAAAACAAAAAAGCATTAATTTCCAACCCTTTATTCAAAAACAGTATGCTTTATGCTTTACATCTGACAATTATATAGGCTTTTTTTTTAAATAAAGTGCACAAAAAGATGTATATTTTTGTTTAAAGGGACCTGAGCTGTCAGAACAATAAATAATTTATAAAAAATAAAGAAAAATACAAATCAGAAAATTTAACAGGATTTGTTTGAACGTCAGAACTTGTTCTCTACACTACACACTCAGGCGCACACACTCAGACACACACTCGGACACACATGCACTCAAGTTCACTTGAAGCTTATTCATTAAATTATTACCATCATTGTAGTAAGTGCAAGTTAAGTTCATTTATACACCACATTTAAACACAGCTTAAGATGACCAAGTGCTATAAAATAACTTTAAAATGAAATAAAAAAAGTAGCACACACAAATATATTTGTCAACAATAACCGATATGGGACAAAGCACAGAATATATTTACATGACAACAGATTGAAAAATGAATGGGCCAAAAAAGGTTGAGTGAATAAAAACGTGTCTTTAGTCTTGCAAACTATATATACCCTGCTTTACTACTGTTAACTTGTCATGCTTGTCAAGCTGGATAACGAGTAAACACCAGAAGAGCTACTGGAGGGACGTTGCGTTCCTCACTTCAAAACGGAACAAAAGTAGGATTCTGTAGTGACTTACCCTGCTGTTGAACTCCCTTCCTCCTCATCAAGGGCTCCAACATGTTTACGTTTTAGGTGCTGATTCATCACCGTGGTGCTCCCGTGCCATGTCGCTTTTGCATATCTTGCAATTAACACACTTTTTCGATTTATTTAGTGTGAAATGCTCCGACGCCTTGGGCGACTTAGGTCGTACTGATTTCTCTGCCTCCGCCATGTGTTTCAGAACAACGTTTACGGGTCTCTCCGGTGGTCTTTCCTCTACTTCCGCTCAACTCAACTTTTTTTATTTATACTCCAACATCTCCGCGACTTATTGAGTGGCGTAATAGTCGCTCGACACAACGAATCGATAATGAAATTCGTTGCCAACTCTTTTAATAATCGAATTTTATGGATTCGTTGTTGCAGCCCTAAGTAGTAGTGTACAGTACAGCAGTATTGTACAGTAGTAGTGTACAGTACAGATTGTAGTAGTGTACAGTACAGTAGTAGTGTACAGTACAGCAGTATTGTACAGTAGTAGTGTACAGTACAGCAGTAGTGTACAGTACAGATTGTAGTAGTGTACAGTACAGCAGTATTGTACAGCAGTATTGTACAGTACAGACTGCAGTAGTGTACAGTACAGCAGTAGTGTACAGTACCAGTGTAGAGTACAGACTGTAGTAGTGTACTGTAGTAGTACAGTAGTAGTCAGACTAACGTAGAGCGTGCACAAGGTGAAACGTACAAATATATATATATATATTCTTTATCTCTTATGCATCTCTCAGATCACCTCAGTCTATCTGAACAGAGCAGAAGAGGTTAAAAACCCTGGTACACTCACAGTAATGATCTGAGCAACATTCATTCATACCACCTGTGAGGAGGAATACATTGTTATCCAGTAAAACAATCCAGATTCCCAACTAAACATGCTGCCAATCAAATGATGAGGTCAGCATCCCTCACACTCACAGTGCTCCTTGTTTAAGGCTTCAACACGTAAATACATTTGTAATCCTCCGGCGTTATCGGAGCAGTTTGAACTCGTAGCTGTGAGGAAGCCTGAAAGGACCGTCGAGAGAGGAAGTATTCCATGTCAGCAGAGAGATCACAGACGGGTATCGTCAACATGCATATATGTACACTGATTATAATATGGACCCATTCTCAGATTGACAGATTCAAATGAACAATTAAAGACACTAAAGGTGTTTCTTTTTCATGTTCTTCGCCGAGTACAAATAACAGAAAGTTGCATGTACAGATGTGACTCGACTGTGTTGATGTGTATGACCACGGGCTTCAGTTGCCATCACTGCATATCCACAGTTTGGATTGCCATCATTTTGACATGTTTAGGATATTAACGTGTCACTGTTGCCCATTCGTTATGAGGGGAAATGATATTGAGCAGTGAGCAGTCAGACACAATAAGTAGGTTAATCAATACTGATCACTGCTGTCACACAGTGGACACACTACTACACCATGTTATGTATCACCATCACACTACGTGTGTTGCGTTCTCACAGAACAATGAGTGGATTCATGAAAAGTCATTACAGTTGTGATATGATGTCATGCTGTTTGTGTGTGACGTCTCTCATCTGGAACAGAGAATGTTCATCAGGATCTGAGGACAATGACATGACAGCGAGCTAGTCGAGTCCTTTAACAGACTGGAACATTTTATATATATATATAAAAAATATATATTTATTATAGTTTGGTATGGACTTTGACTCTTGCTAGCATAACGTTAGCTCCATGAGCTGAGTGGAGGAGAAAGATGTTTCTAAGGTGGTCCTATTTCCTGGAGCAGTGAACAACACAACTCTATGGGATGGTATTAGCAAACCCTCAGGGTTACCATGGAAACAAAGCGAATGGATTGTGGAAAAACCTGAAAATATCAATGAATGGTCTTCATTTCAAGTGGCCATGGTATATCAGAGGGACAGTCATTTTAATCCTGTTCTACATCCAGTCATCATTAATATATTAATACTTCATATCTGCTGTAAGTATTGGTCCTGACTCCCGGGTGTCGTTGGCGTTAGCATGAGGCCTCTTCCACAGATGGAGTGGACTCAGTCAGTACTGGTGACTCATCAGCCTCTCTCTTATTCTTTTACGTGTTACATTAACATTTACCACGAGCTTTGCTTATATCATGGTTGCTTTTATCCAAACCAGCTGCCTCATATTAACCCCCTGGTGGGGGAGGGGGTTAATATGAGGTCCTCGAGGGTGCTGGCCCGACCCTCGAGGACCGGAGCTGAACTCACTCCACCTACAAAACACCACTGTTGTCTTTAAGGCCACTTACTATTGAATACGCCTCCTAGTTTAATACTAAACCGCAAAGATCAAGTATTAGTTTGTACACTATTTCATCAGTACTTCTACTGTGTTATCAGATGATAACGTGGACTTGCAGCTCATTAGGACAATGGCTAGCTTTGGGGGTCAGGTTGGATTAATGTTTGCATTCATAATCAGAGTCCTTAGTTAGAGAAACAGAGAAAATAGGCCAGCAGTGGGTGTTGGGAAGTTAAAAGGATTGTGTGTCACGCTGTCGAGAGGCATTTTATTTGTCATGGAAATACTGAGTGGGCGAAGGATGAGAGGGAACAGCGACGACAGAAAACAGGTGTGTGTGTGTGTGTGTGTGTGTTCTCTCTCCTACACACAGTATCTAGATGTACTGCCTCTCTATAACAGTCAGGACACAGTAGAGTTCAGTAACGCTGACACCATAATCACAATAAACACCACAATCCTGAAGGAGGTCTTTGATTAAGTCACCTGGCGTGCTGTATCAAGTACCGACCCTATAGTCACTGTGAGTGTCGGTGTAGATGACATCAGCATGAAGGTCACCTAACTCTAAGGACAGGTAGCACATAGATCCAGTCAGGTGACTACTGAAGGCCTGTGGATGTGTGAATATACACTAAAGAACATAGATCTACAGTGACATCAGCCTGTCTGTCGTAGCTCATATTTGACACGCAGTACTTAAACGTGTACTCTGGAGGACGACTGCAGCTCGCAGTGCTAATGAAAAGTCTCCGTTGTCGTCACTGACATTCATTCTTCTTACTTGATGTCATTTGTTTGATTTAGAGTTATAGAATGTAACTTTGACTCAAGTAAAAAAAAGAATATTTCCCTTTATACTTCTACTCCACTTCAAGTATCTCAGCTTTAGACGTTGAGGATCTGACACAGAAAACACGGTCAGAAGCTAACAGCTCCACCTCCAGCATGAACATGAGTATGAACCACCCAATGATAAGAGAGCGCCAATCTGTGTGTTGATTATGTTTTATTAAGTCATGAGGATAAAGTTACTATGGAAACATATGAAGTCAGACTGTATTTAGTGATAATAGAGCGGCTTTAATGTGTCAACATTAGAGATGGTCAGGTTTAAATGAATGTGTGTGTGTGTAGAAACAACACACACCGTGTTTGTATACCAGCTGCAGCACACCACTGCCCCCGTGTGGAATAGGATGGACTAGCAGCCAGGAAGCCCTGTGACTGGAGACTGAAGACTGAATGCTGAAGGACACTCATGCCCTCATGTGGAGTGTGTCAGTGTGTTGAGCGTGAATATTCTTTATTACTTCATATGTGCTGTGTCTAAAAGGGCTTAGAACATTATGATTTTTGGGTTGATACTGTTTGGTGCACGATTTAATGTTTTTTGACCACTGGAGAATGAATCAAAATATGGTCAAAAATAACACATAGAAACCCCAATTCCTTGAGGAACACTGTAGAGAACTCCATGCTGTGATTCCATATCTACAACGTTTTGTCTTTTGGACATTTCTGTAAGAATTGGATTTTTCACTGATTGGAGAGCAATTACTTCTGTTGTGTAAACTGTCAGAAAGCCACACACACACACACACACACACACACACACACACACACACACACACACACACACACACACACACACACACACACACACACACACACACACACACACACACTAGGGTCCCTATTAAGAGCAGTGTGTTTGTGTGATTTCTTAGGTCTTGTTTTAGACGTGGTGACCATTTCTCAGTAGTTTTCTTGTCATTATTAACTAGCAACCAACCAGCTACACTAACCAGGTCAATGATGATCAATGGGACGTGTTGTTTCCTGCTGAATGGCCACATTAAGAACATTAAGAGAGTTTCAGTCAGGCATGTGACAGGGCAGCTAACAGTGAGGCCCTGATTGTAGTCATTATCCACTTCCTGGTTTTAGCCGGACGGGTACTTCAGGATCAGCGTGTGTTTACCAAGGCGTGTGTGTGCAGTGTGCAACTCAGTTGTGTGTGTGCGTGTGTGTCACATAGAGTGTAGTTAAACTAAAGAAGAGACGGGGGGGAAAGAGAGGAGGACGAGGAGAGGAAACAGTCTAAACTTAGTGAAGAAGGGACAAGAAGAAGAAGAAGAGAGGGAGGAGGAAGAAGACAGAGGAGGGAAGAGCTGACGAAGAAACAAAGAAGAGAGGGAGCAGTGATTGACAGACTGGACTTCTACTGCTGAGTGGACACATGGAGAGAAATGCAGGGACGGATTAAGTCTGCCTCAGGACTCAACGCTAATCTCTCTCCACACACACACACACACACACACACACACACACACACACACACACACACACACACACACACACACACACCTTGTGTGTCTTGTAAAAGACCTTTGGCATGTGGATTATTGACTTTGTAGCCACTGCAGGGCAGCCATGTTTGAAGTCCTAGTAGTAAAATCACTGAGTGTAACACTAAGAATGTCAGTCTGAGTGGAGTACCTTCATCATACTACTTAGTTTAAACCTGTCATGGCTGTAAGCACTTCATACTGATGTCTGTAGGGCTGTTGTTCTGTAGTCCTTTGAGGCGGCTTCCTGTTTGAGAAGCTGGAGTTTACCTTGGAAACGCAGTGCAGTCCTGTTAATGTTACACTTCTGTAAATGGAGTGATTGTAGTACTTTAGTGAGTCTCTGTCTGGTGGTTAATGCTCATACTTCCTCCTAGGAGAACTTTAGTGAAGCAGCTGCCGTCCGGTATCGACCTACATCACATTGTTAGAGTAGATTCATCTGCAGCTTGAAAGCCTGAAGAAGCTGCAGTCAGGGTGTGATTGCTCTTCTTCATGGCACTCCTTTGAACACCAAGGATTCCTTGGGGAATTTTTGGAACACTTAGAGTACCGTTTGGAGTCTAGCTTGGACATCACAGGGGAAATTCAGGACTTAGGACATTTAAAGACTAAAGAAGTTGTATCTTATCCAGCCAAAATGGGACCAGGGTCAGGGTAAGACCACAGGAAGTGAACCAGCTTGCTGTCATGGATTGTGACCCGGGAGCAGACACTGATCTGGGGTACGGGGCTGGACTGAAGGCCTGTGGTGGTGCTCCTGAACGACCATGGGAAGAGACAGAAGGGGAAAGAGAAGGAGCAGCGCCACTCAAAGTAAAAGGAGGTGATGGAGAGTTCAGCTCTGCATCCTCCTCCTCTAATTCCTCTCTGCCCTCCTCCTCCAACCTCCCGAAGTTCTTCTCCTTGCCCCCCCCAATCTGTGTGGAAGACGAGAGCGAGATGCTGACCGGCTGCTCCAAATCTTTCACCGGACTCAAGCTGTTCACCAGGAGGTAAGACTGAGTGTGAAAGAGAAAACTACACCCTGAATGTGAGATGTTTCAGAATGACAGTGGTTCACGCAAACCGGTGTAACACCTGCTACTGACCAGCAGGTGGAGCCACCGATGTAGCGCCACTACAGATGTGTAGTCACATTAGGGCAGCAGTGTGTCCACCTTTAGACACACTGCTGCAGACCCTCTTAACTCCATCTCCAACATGACATCACACACCTGTCTGTGTGTGTGTGTGTGTGTGTCTGTGTGTGTGTGTGTGTGTGTGTGTGTGTGTGTGTGTACGTACATAACCTTGCTAGTGGGTCACTAGTCATCATGTGGAGAGTGGACATGCCAACAGTAACAAGGATGACAGTCGTGCCCAGAGCTCGAGCCGCACACTGCTATAAACGACACCATGGGGCAGCGCTAGCGGCTAGCTTGGCTGGTCTGGAGCCTGTTTGGAGGGCAGGAGATGAGCATGCTGTATAAACCTGGTGAAACGGTCAGAGGAGGCTCTTATAAAGGTGATTAGGATTGAAATAGCATGAAGTTCAGGCCTGTGCTGTCAAACGTGTCTCTTCCTTTAAAGAATCGCTGGTTGTCCTCTCAGCCACACACTCAAATGTTTCTGTAGAAAAACGTTTCTCACTGAAGCAACACGGTTTTTATGTTTGTGGTATTCGGTTTGGGACTCAGCGGTTGTCATTACATTAGCTTCACTGCTTAGTATGGTAGTATGGTAGTATGGGAGCCTGTAGTATTGTAGTATTGTAGTATTGTAGTATGGCGCCTGTAGTATGGGAGCCTGTAGTGTGTAGCATGTAGTGTGTAGCCTGTAGTACGGGAGCCTGTAGTATGTAGCCTGTAGTACGGGAGCCTGTAGTATGTAGCCTGTAGTATGGGAGCCTGTAGTGTGTAGCCTGTAGTACGGGAGCCTGTAGTATGTAGCCTGTAGTATGGGAGCCTGTAGTGTGTAGCCTGCAGTACGGGAGCCTGCAGTACGGGAGCCTGCAGTACGGGAGCCTGCAGTACGGGAGCCTGTAGTACGGGAGCCTGTAGTATCGGAGCCTGTAGTATCGGAGCCTGTAGTATCGGAGCCTGTAGTATCGGGAGCCTGGAGTACGGGAGCCTGTAGTATCGGAGCCTGTAGTATCGGAGCCTGTAGTATCGGGAGCCTGTAGTATCGGAGCCTGTAGTACGGGAGCCTGTAGTATCGGGAGCCTGTAGTATCGGGAGCCTGGAGTACGGGAGCCTGTAGTATCGGAGCCTGTAGTATCGGAGCCTGTAGTATCGGGAGCCTGTAGTATCGGAGCCTGTAGTATCGGAGCCTGTAGTATCGGAGCCTGTAGTATCGGAGCCTGTAGTATCGGGAGCCTGTAGTATCGGGAGCCTGTAGTATCGGAGCCTGTAGTATCGGAGCCTGTAGTATCGGAGCCTGTAGTATCGGAGCCTGTAGTATCGGGAGCCTGTAGTATCGGGAGCCTGTAGTATCGGAGCCTGTAGTATCGGAGCCTGTAGTATCGGAGCCTGTAGTATCGGGAGCCTGTAGTATCGGGAGCCTGTAGTATCGGAGCCTGTAGTATCGGAGCCTGTAGTATCGGGAGCCTGGAGTACGGGAGCCTGTAGTACGGGAGCCTGCATTATCGGAGCCTGTAGTATCGGGAGCCTGTAGTACGGGAGCCTGCATTATCGGAGCCTGCATTATCGGAGCCTGCAGTACAGCTGGAATACTGGTCGGTGGCCACACATTAGACATGCACCTTTAATTCACATATATAGTTTTATCAGATTTAAGCAGTTTGCTGTGGAAAGGGGGCGTGGCCTAACTCACAATCTCTCTATCTTCCTTCGACCTTTACAGTTTCCTCTTTCTCTTCATTATCTCACTCTTTTTAGCTCAGCTGGTCAAGGAAGTACTCTGAGTTGTCTGTCTGTCTGTCTGTCTCTCTCTCTCTCTCTCTCTCTCTCTCTCTCTCTCTCTCTCTCTCTCTCTCTCTCTCTCTCTCTCTCTCTCTCTCTCTCTCTCTCTCTCTCTCTCTCTCTCTCTCTCTCTCTCTCTCTCTCTCTCTCTCTCTCTCCAGACCGGGTGGTGACTCCCCCTCCCTCTCTCCCCCTCCCCTTCCCTCCCTTTCTCTCTCTCTCTCTCTCCCCCCCTCCCCCTCCCTCTCTCTCTCTGCTGCACATTTAACACAGTTTAGTATTTGCTCTGAAGACGGATAGAAGAGAGAAACGAGTGAAGTGTGGATGGATAACTTTCTCCTCCTTTTTCAGGTTGGCTCCTATTTTATTCTTTGTTTTGTTTACTATTTATGAGGATAAAGAATATGACGTAGGCTTTATTTAACATTCTTAAAATGTGGATTTTAACAAGGAAACTAAAGCAAACTAAAGTGAAGGTGAAGTCGGTCAGGTTGTTGATGCAGTGCTGTGTTCAGTCTACTCGGATATCAGGGGACAGAACCAGCTGATGAGGAACCTCCATCATAAATAAGGCTATATATATTTTTTCTATTTATACTGTGTGAATATGAATCAGATGCTGCCTCAGTGTTTCCCACAGCTTAGCTTTGAGCTTTTAGTACTGTCTCAAACAAAGTCACAACAGTGTTTCTAAATATGGAACGATACCTGCTGACATTTCAAACTTTTAAAGACTATGTGAAAAGCTGAGCAACGTTGTGAAGTGTTGCGTCACAGTAAGAGGGTTCTAAGTTTGAACCACATTCCTTAATGGAGGCAGTGCAGGTTTGAATAAGTCAAGTCAAGTTAATAATTATTTGAGCTAAGCTAAGCATGTCCTGGACCGGTCTATGTACTGGATGTACTGAGTTGAAACTAATATCCATATTCCCTGCTAAGACAGTGAGTACTGACTGAACCATTGAAACTACCAGCTGTGTGTGTAATGATCCTGAACAAACCTTCCTTTTGAGAAGCTGCATTGTCTTTCATCTGCCCCCGATTGGTCAATTTCAAAACATTTTGGGACAGCTTACAACCGCTTGATTCAAAATATCTACTCATACGTTTGATACGCTTGATCCAATAATGTTTCCAGGACCCTCACATCGGAACACGAAACACTCCCCCCAAAAAAAACCTTTAACGGGGAGAAAAGAGGAAGAAACTCTATCAGGATGGACAGGAGTGTGATAGATGTCATGTGTACAGAATGAACAACATAACAGAGTTACAACACATTCAATGCATATGACAGAATGTTTCCAGTCCCTTCAGGACTTGGACCCTGATGGTTATTGAAACAAGAGGAAGCAGTAGTCCTACCATTATGAGACAATGCCTCATTATACATGGTAGCACTACTGTTCACACTGTCCTCATACACCCTCCTACTGGCTCTGTTGTTGTAACAGCCTGTAAACATTGTGTGTGTGTGTGTATAGTTCCAGTCATTAGCTACTGTTTAGACTGAAAACATGTCAGCAGGTCGACTGACAACAGAGAGTGAGAGAGAGAGTTGGCTGCTGTGTAGACTGAAAGAATACCTCCATGTAGAGAGAGACAGGTCCGTTAGAGGCCTCTCTCCATACAAGGCCTCCAACAACCACCCTACTACTTCTACAAATGACATTTATATACTTTTTATTTATACTACACATGCTCTGCCATTTATGTTGTAGAGCAAAGTGAACGGCTGGCTGCTGAGGTTCACTGCCAGTGTTGTTCCCAGGAACTGTTTGGTTCCTGTACTGGACAGGACTCGTGTCACGTCCCGTTTACAGTTGCCTGAAATGCTGAAAAATATGAACCATATCATAAAAACCCTATGAAAAATGAACACAGTAGTAACGCTACTGCAGATGTAAAAACAAAAAACGAAAGCAGTTCACTTACTAAAGCTGCTGTTCACTATTTAAAGACAAAGTCCATCCTCCTTTCTTCTTGATTACAAAGAGTTCAATGACGCGGTTGTACAGTACATCGGTGCGGTTCAGTTCCAGTAAGAAGTCCTTCTCGATTCATGGACGCCAGTGAAGACAGTCGAGCCTCCCCAGTTGTATTTCTTGAATACGTTTTTGAGGGCTGAAAATGTCCGCTCGACAGAGGCAGCAGATATCGGGATTGTCACCGCCAAACATGACAAAACGCAAAAAATGTAATGTCGTAAAAACGTCTTGCATATCTTTAAACTTTAACTTTTACTATTACAAAGTTGTGCTAGCTAGTTTCACACCAGTCACGTTAGCCCACTGACCAATCAAGCCGCATGTTAATGCTGACGTACTTGTAGGCCAGTTAGAAGCTCTGGCACGTCAAAGAATACGCCCAACATGTCAAACTAAAGATCTGATTGGTTGAAGACTATGACAAATCAACAATATCGTCCCCATTTAGATTTTCTTTACTTAGTAAAATAAATATTGTTTCTGAAAATAATACCAGATGTCTTCCAGCGCGTTCACAGACATCTTCTTCTTCTTCTGTTCAATCTGCCATCATCTATTCCAGCATTGTCGTGTTCTATGTGAAAAGACAGAAATGTTCCCTGAATGCAGCGCATGTGTGCATAGTACATTTACTGGGAACCTCTGAATGAAAGAGGGGTGTGGACAGGATGGATGGTGGCTCTTCTTTGTCCTGACTACAGGTGTACCGAGTTAGACATCAGTTAGGGAGAGAGGCTCTCGATCACGTATACAGCCTCCCTCCATACAGAGACGATGCTTTGTGTTTGGTCTCACCCCATAGAGGAGGACCACATTGCTCCTAACTCTGTATTTGCATAGCACTCCACTCTTTTTCATGTAAATATTTAACCCAACAGCACAGAGCTCTGGATAGTGTCACACACAGACACGCACGCACAGCTCTATATTCTTCCCCCAGGTTACTCATTCAACAGTGGTTTTACCCTCTTTAGTTTCCCCTTTAGCTTGCTAGCACTCAGCTAGCATCACAGAGGCTGTAACCCTGCAGTCATTGATAGAACACAGATCTTATTATTGATCCAGCAGGTTGGTTGTGTCTGATGGATTCATTGTGAACTCTGAACTTGGCATGTATTTTGGTGTGATAGAAGAAAGGTCAGGACTGTCCTGACTACTGAAAGCTAAATGAAAGAGTAGGTCAGGTGACGTTGTTGCATAACTAAACATTAAACTGTTGTTTCCTGTTTTTCCGACCAACAGTCGATCTGTTTTGTTTAAAGCGTGACTGTGATCTTTATTATTGTCGCTATGTCCACGAAGGTCTCCGAATCTTAAACCCAGCCGCTCTGAACTCACTCTACCGCTCCTGAACCTGAACCTGAACCATAGTGGTGACCGTACGTCATCAGTGGTGTGACACATTGTGAGTTTACAAGGTTCAAACCGATGTTGTCTTCCTGCTGATGAAAAGCACTTCTATGTGTGGAGACGGATGGACAAACCATGAGTATTCATGGTCTCCAGAGGATGACCACCATCCTGCCACTTGTACACGAGAATATTCAAATATAACACCCAGACTTCATTCAAAAGAAGCTTCCATTTCCTAAAAAAGATATTTGGAATAACATCTGCTGGGTACTCTCTCACTCTCGAGGGGACGAACCCTTGTGAGTCAACATCCTGGTTGTGTTTCCTGTTGGGACGTGTTGATGAGTCCTTCTCTAGTGAAAGTGTTAGTAAATGAGTCGTGGACTCCTGAAACCCCCCCCCCCGTCTGTCTTTAAAAGGAGTCCTGCTCTCTTCAGTAGGTCTATTTCTAGAGATAGAAATATCTCTGACAAAGAGCATTAAGCTGTGTTGACATGCAAATACACACTCAGGTGGGTCATGTTTTATACGGAGTACTCTCATCTCTTCCTCACTCTGCCCCATTGTGGTAGAGGATTATCACTGGAGAAAGCAGCTGTTACATAACAGCAACACACACACACACACACACACACACACGGTCATCATCTAGTTGTTTAGAGGCTGAGGGGGGAGGAGGGATGGAGAGGGAAGGATCAGAGGAAAGGAAACTCTTTACATTATAAACTATTTACAGCCTGACATTGATTTTCTGAGGCTGACATTGATATTTGAGAGTTAATGAAAATCTAGTAACTAGTAACTACCTTAATAAATCATTAATTAATCATGACTTGCAGTATTAATACGCATTTATAAAGCATATATTAGCATAGTCCCTAACCATTAGTGCATATCTAAATCATTATATATATAAATGCATGAATAATGTACATCTAAATA
This sequence comes from Leptoclinus maculatus, assembly GCA_032191485.1. Classification (NCBI taxonomy): domain Eukaryota; kingdom Metazoa; phylum Chordata; class Actinopteri; order Perciformes; family Stichaeidae; genus Leptoclinus; species Leptoclinus maculatus. The sequence goes on along the minus strand of JAVDOI010000060.1, from coordinate 561,239 downwards.
AGTTATTAATCATTTACTAACACTTTATAAATTATCTTATTAATCATCTACAACTCCTCAATAATTGGTTTGTAAAATATACAATACTTCATTTACAAATGGGGAATCCATCATTTATAAAGTATGAAAACACAATAATGAAACACATAATAGACGAGCTTATTAATCAAGAATAAAACATTTATAACTGTTGTTATGAACTGCATACTAATGAATTATTAATGTAGGAACAATGCTTTATAAATGATGAATTAAGTGTTTACTCATGCTTAACTAATGCTTCATAGTGTGTAGTTATTATAAAGTGCTACCGAATGTGGTAAAACAATTCTCTGATCAGATAATATGGCCGACATCTTCACATTAAAAACTCAACATGAGGGCAACATTGTCCATCTACTCTGACTGTGTTTGAGCACCAAGCATCATGATGTCCTGCTGTCCCCCCTGTCAAGTTCAGCTTGATCCTGGACCACGATGGATCCAGGTCTCTATGAAGATGTGGACTCAACAGTCACCGACCTCCCGCTGCTTTCATCCATCTTATTTTCCTGTGGTCGGTCATCAGACAGCCAGCAGCATGCTGGGTAGTGGAGTAGCCTCAGGTCCTAGCTGGGTTAGCTTAGCTTCCATCTTGGCTATCCACTATGGGTCAGTTTGGTGGTGTTTGGTCCGGCAGGTCTGGCTGGTTGGTCGGCCGTGGACGGTGATCTCAAACTCTGCTGCACTTCAGTCCCCACGTTTATTTTCAGATGTTGAGAAATATATATTCTGTCGTATGCAATCAGTGATAAACACGATAAAAAAAGCAACAAATAAAGACAAAAATGTAGCGACATTCATGGGAGCTACCAGCCGCAGCTGGACAGCTGCAACAAACCCCCCCCCCACCACAAAGTGTAGAAGATGAGAACAGATGAGCAGCACCGCTGCAAATGAGCCGGATATCCTGTTAACGGCGGCCACACTGTGAGCACGCGCTTCCTTTCTGTCTCATAATGACATGAACTGAAACCTTCTGGGATTGATCGCCATCATGAAAGGCACACTGAATGTAGAGAGAAGAGCTGCTGCAGCAGCAATGCTCACATCGTTTTAGGGCAAATGCCGCTTTGACACTTTCTGTGGCCTGCTGCAGCATGTGAAAGGGCTTTTTGTATTTGAATGAATTCAGTATTTCATTTCATCTCATTTTGAAACTCTCATTTCAATCTATCTCATCGACTTTATTTGATAATCATTTACACTGGTTTTGTATTACTCATGTCATTTCCTTTAAATGGTCTCTGTATTTGACATGTAAAATATAGCTGCCTTGTATGTATGCCTTATCATTTACCCCTGGTGCATCTTGGGTAATGGGGTAACTGTTGAAAATGGAAAGCCAAAAGGCATTTATGGGCTGGCTACAGTGCAGCCACTGAGACATGTGTGAAAGATGTAACGCATCCGAAATGTTTCCTCCTCCCAAAGTCAGCCAGTGGTCTGTGGGAAGGTCCGAGCTACTTCAACACATCTCCCAGAAGTCATAGCACCCTGTGGGAGCGGTTCACTGATCGTTGATCAGTCCCACTATCCAGACTTGAGAGCTGCCTGAATGTTAATCTAGCCAGTTCTTGTAACTACAGTGCTACTACACTAGAGCCATTCTTCTGACCCGGAGGACTGCGGGTCCTGAGGCTGTAGTCACAGACGGGTACTAGTGTTCTTCATCCTAACTTGCTGAAGAAGTGACTGGTGTGTTGGCAACTGTAGCTGTATGAGTGATGTCCTGAAGTAGGAGTTTGAACCACATATTTATCTGTCTTTTATGTTTATTATAACTGTAACAGTTATACTAAATATGCTGAGTGCAATGCTTGATGGTATATTTTGACCGTCTCACAGTAATGATCCTTCTGCAGGTCCACCTACAGAAACCTGGTCAGGACTTTTACTTCCTCCTGATAGTCATGTGTTTAGGTCATACAGATCAGATCTGTTCACAGTAACTCGGTGGCAAACGACACAAATGTGTGAAACGACGAGTCAGTGTTGAGTTAATGTCACGTAACCTGTCTACTTCAGTAACACTTTCTCTGTGTGTCTGTGTGTTCGTGTGTGTGTGGAGAGGCTAAGCCCCGCCCTCAGTACAGCAGCAGAGTAGTGAATGCATGCTCTAGACCGGTGTGTGGCTGCAGAGTGACTGTAGATGAAACAGAAAGAAGTCAGTCGGGAATCAAAGTGTAACGTGAATGTGTCTTCAGAGGTGAGCTGGCCTCAAATCCTCAAAGTAATAAAGTCATAATAATAATGACTGTATTTGAAGAAAAGCCTCATCCTAACAAGTGTTCAAAGCTGCCGTAGGCCCAAAAGAAGACGCCACTGCTCCCTTTAGTTCATCAGCACCTCCACCAGTGTTAGTCAGACCCTCTGAGATGATGCCTTCAGTCTCACACCACAGACCAGTCTCAGTGAGTCTGTTCCGGTGTGGTGCTGTAAGTTCTGTGGTAAAACTAGAAACACACATGTAGGTCCTCTTCTACCCACAGAGCTGCTGCTTCTTCTTTTCATAGTTTTACTTTAAACTGTGACCGAGCTACTGCTGATCTCACTCTTGAGTGCTTCTGCATGGGTCAGTGTTAGCTCCCGCGGCTTCATGGTTCACATTGTCTGACAGCATGAGTCATCGCTGTCAACTTTATTATGCCCACCTCAATAACAGGGCTTTGATGAAGGATCTAATGTCTGTAAGGATGAATTTGTTCATACGTTACCTTCCATACGTACTCGTCTCAGTGGAATGTGTTCACGTGTCCTTCCCCTCGGTGATGTAGTGACGCCTTTCAGCTTGTGGAATAGGATTCCTTTCACTGTTCACTCAACTTGTGTTCTATACAAATAAACTTAATTTCCACTGAGCGACTGTGGCTCAGTGGTAGAGCGGGTCATCCTTCAAATCAGAGGTTTGATCCTCGGCTCCGCTGGTCCATGTCGATGTGTCCTTGGGCAAGACACTTGACCCGCAGGCTGTTCCTGAGGTGTGTGTCTGAGTGAATGTTAGCTAGTCCTGATGGTGGTAGCCCCTGTCATCAGTGGGTGAATGATGACATGTAGTGTGAAAGAGCTTCGAGTGGTCGGAAGACTAGAAAAGAACTATACAAGTACAGTCCATTTACAGTTTACCATCTAATTGAACCCGAACACCAGGACAATAAATGTCAGTACGAACTAATCTGTGGTCTAATGTGGAGCTTTTTATTTATTTATTTATTTATTTTACCGGGACAATGCACACTAATCAACAGTTGAACTGTAAGTGAACCAGAGTTAGCCAGAGAGGCTAATTTACATCTGCTGTCCCAGGCCAGATGTTTCAAGGCAGCTTAAAATAACAAAATCTAAAAATGGAAACGGAATTAAAATTCATGGACAGCAACGTATAGAAAAAAAACAATTCACAGCAAAAGAGAAGTGTACGACATTAAAGCAGAACAGACATAACGGTCTGCAACATGCGTCAGGCAGAACAAACCCACCCACAGTACAAGCACATATACAGTACAACACTGAAGCACATAACATACACATCAAAGAATGGAAAATAGCCGCACTGAACAAGACAAATACACATATAGGTGAAACAAGCAGGCAGGACAGAAAGCACATCAATGCTTTGCATACCTGATTTGGCAACAAGACATTTCTTAAGGTTATGCTTGAATGCATGTGTGGTGGCGGAGCATTCCACGAGTGAGCTGCCTTCACAGAGAATGTAGATTTGCTAAACGAGCTTGACCTATGTGAAATGACACAATCGCCTCTTTGAAGCGTTGAAGAGATACTTTCAGACTCGGCTAAATGTGTCCACCTAATAGTTCAGGGCTCTCAGAGAAACACTTCTACTTTTCTATAGAAGAAGAAGAAGAAAAAGTCCCATCAAGCCTTGGGGACATCAGAGCATGACTCTGGCTGAACCAGTGGCCTTCTGAGCCGTTTCTTAAAACCCTCGAGTTAATCAGGAAGTAACAACTGTTTATCAAGACCGTGCTCTGTGTTGTTTTAGGAGCAGTGGTCTGTAGTGCTGTCTGGTCTGCAGTTAAAGGGTTCTGGGACACGTGTGTCTCATGAAGCAGCCGGAGCTCTACTTCTGTATTAGTTTAGTTTTCAGGCACTTATCAGTTCATTCATTAATTTACCAGAACAGAACGCATTAATCAACAGCTAAAGTCTAAACGTTAGTCTCTGGGCAGAGACTCCATGAAGAGAGGCCTAATGTTATTAATGCAATGCTTTAGCAAACACTACAGTACAACACAGTAGCATCCAGATACAATCCAATGAAATACATCAATAGATTGCTAAATATTACTAAAGACTCGGCAAATCAAAAAAACGTGAGCTAAATGAGGCTAAAGCTAGCGAGCCGATGAGAGTGAGTGAGCATCACAACGGTGCTTCATATGACTTGTATTTGCGATGAGTCAATAAAATGAGTGATTGGAAGCTTCTGGTCTACATTAACAAGTGGTTTGAACCCACTGAAAGATTTAACAGCTAGTAAGAATTGTGTCCCACATGTTCCCACGGTGGCCACGGGGTCTCCTTTACATGTCAGAGTTGTTCCGTTGGTCACAGTAACACACTCCACGAAAGAAGAAAGTGAAGGATGAGGGAGCCAGTGAAGGGCTGCTGGGGGACTGAGTGACTTTGAACTAAGCAGCACTGCATCAGGGATCCATTGATCGAGTTAAACCGCTGATTCAGCATGGCAACGCCTGATCGATTCAATTAGTTTGGAATGGAAATGTACATTTTGTTTTGGGTGTTTGTAGTAATTAAGCAGTATTCATAACTTGGAAGGAAAGGACTTGTTGTACCAGTAAGGTTTGTGGAAACTGTTCTCTCTGTTCATGTCATTTAGGGAACACATTTAATAAACGGAGCATTTCTAAAGGAAGACTGAAGAGAAGGAGAGGGAGCTGCAGTATCATCAATCATCATAGATACCATCCAACAGAGAGCTCACCTTTAACCTTTAGCTTGCTATCAGAGAACCCGGGAGGGGCACAGCTGTGTTCTTTACCCATCAGACCCCACATATTCTTTTAGTACCGTCCATACTGCACCGCCCTTCCTGACATGATGGATTTCTTCTTCCAACATCGTTTCCGCCGTCGGAAGAAAGGACAGAAGCATCCGGCTGGTCCTGCTCTTCAGACCAGTAAAGCCAGGAGGCGCTCTAGTGTGGGGCTGCCCTCTGCAGCACTAGTGCAGTCCAGACGCTCCTCTGTTGGCTTACCTCCAGTTTGTACTGACCAGCGCAGGCGCCCCAGTGTTGGCTTACTGGTGGCCAGTACACAGAGGAGACAGGTAGGATTAACAAACACAAGTGAAGCAGTGGGAGACTCTGGAAGAGGAGGATTGCAGTATAAAGCCTCTGGCTCAGCGCCCTGCATACATCGAGGGATGGCGATGCGACATCGACGTCCTAAAGTCAAATCTATTGAACCTCATTTACTCGGATCCTCGATGTTACTTGCGAGTGTAGTCCAGATGGGCAGAGGAGTAGAGGAGCCGGACCCCCCCCCACGCGACAGCTTCAGCCCGACAACTCGGATGCACTTAACCCAGGCAGTCAATATGAAAAACATCACACCCCAGACTGCAAGGACCAGCCCCAGTCTGGGTCAGCTGGCCTCAGCAGGTCTGAGCTCTGAGACACATGTGTCCTCCTCTGAGTCTACACTCCATAATAGCTGTTCGTCACCACTGGGGAGACCAGAGGAAACCATATACTATGATCCTTATCTGGAAACATGGGAGAACTTCCTGTCGTATGTAACACACACACACACACACACACACACACACACGAACAACAACAAAGTGTTTGTATTGGTTTTGTATCTGCAGACTTCTTGCTTCTATGCTTCCACAGATTTACTGCCTACTACTTCTAGTACTCCTTCTAGTGTGTCGAGGAATGTTCCTGCAACACGTACAGTCTCTAGAAGAACCATGTCTAGATGTTCTGACAGTGCAGCCATTTAAAGACCCTTTGTGGACAAACACCCACTAACGTGTGTCTCTGTCCTCAGTGGGACAGGGACCAATGACTCTGCAGTAGAGATGGAAACATGACACCAGGGTGCACACGATGATTATCGCCTCTCTTCCAGAGCGATGCTGTGACGTGTGTTGAAGTTAATATATAATACGTAAAATCAACAGGGATTTGGACAAGTATTATAATTGAT
>JAVDOI010000060.1:545000-550000 GCA_032191485.1 Leptoclinus maculatus | reverse complement strand
CACACTTTCACTGCAACAAAGTCACACACGTGTGAACCTCTTTGGCATAAGTGCTTCTTTCTCCTAAACCATGTTTTCCTGATCATTGGAGATGCTTCTGTTCTGGCGCTCCTAGAAGAAGCCTCAGTTCATCTGTCCTCTCTGCTCTTCCTCTGCTCTTTTCCAGATTAATTTCAGGTGTAAACCGTCTTTCAGAGAATCTGGCTCTAGGAACATCCGAGAGGTGAGTTTGAGCTGCTGCTGGAGCCGTTTTAGGCTCAGGAACCATCAAGGGAATAGACTAACATTGGTCATTGATTCAAAGTTCTACAAAGTAAGCTATTTAATAAGTATTTTCAAAATGATGATCTGTGTGATTTGTGCGTTTTCAGCCCGTTGTGGTGCGTCATCACTGGGTGCATCGGAGACGGCAAGAAGGCAAATGTAAACAATGTGGGAAGGTGAGTGTGAATTGTGATGATAATAATTCACTTCTTCTTTCAGCAGCACAGAGGCTCACTCACTCCTTCTTCTTCTTCCTGTCTGTCTTGAGCAGGGCTTCCAGCAGAAGTTTGCTTTCCACAGCAAAGAGATCGTGGCCATCAGCTGCTCCTGGTGCAAACAGGCTGTGAGTGGGTTTAACAATCATATTCGTTCTATTCTTCCCATCTCAATCAATACATGTATTCAACTGAATGTTTTTCTTTAGTACCACAACAAGGTGTCCTGCTTCATGCTGCAGCAAATTGAGGAAGCTTGTCCAATAGGAGCTCATGCTGCTCTTATAGTTCCACCCACATGGATCATTCGAGTCCGGCGCCATCAGGTAACTGTTGACTCTCACTTTTTTTGTTCCCCAATAACATTTTTATTTTTGTTCAATCCACATCTCCTTTTCATCACCCCCACCCTCCCTAAACAGTCCTCGGGGCTACATTGAAAATAATGTTGATAATAACTAGTGAGTGCCCGTTCTGATGGCCGATGGCTTGTCTCCCAGTGGTGTCGGGGAGCGTGCATGTTCTAAGCGCGTCGCACTGGTTCCCTCGACCAAACACCATTTTTGTCAAACCCAGGTTTTTGATACTTTTACGTCTTGTTCAGCACGATAATCTTCACCAATAATCACCACTGTTATGATTTTTGAACTGTGAATTCAATCGGTTGAAGTAAAAAGTTAGCCTTGAAACTGGCCCGGCCCATGGTGAGACCAGTCTGCTGGTAAAATCATACAGAATCCTTCCTTTAGCTGGGAGTATGCAGTACGTACTGGTTGAGTATGTAGTGTGCAGTACGTACTGGTTGAGTATGCAGTATGCAGTACGTACTGGTTGAGTATGTAGTGTGCAGTACGTACTGGTTGAGTATGCAGTGTGCAGTACGTACTGGTTGAGTATGCAGTGTGCAGTACGTACTGGTTGAGTATGCAGTGTGCAGTACGTACTGGTTGAGCATCTAGTGTGCAGTACGTACTGGTTGAGTATGCAGTGTGCAGTACGTACTGGTTGAGCATCTAGTGTGCAGTACGTACTGGTTGTGTATGCAGTGTGCAGTACGTACTGGTTGTGTATGCAGTGTGCAGTAGTAGGCAATTTCCAACACAGCTGAGGGGTGAAGACAACAGAACAGAGCTGATGCAACTATAAGATTTTAAAAACAACTTCTGTTCATGGCCATACTATAGTATAGTAATATAGTGTCGTATAGTAGTATAGACAGTAGATAGTCTTATAAATATCTATCTTCATATTCCCCATACAAAACAAGAATCCTATTCGGCATGTCTTGTCCTTGACCCATCTTTGAAGTTGTGATTGAGTATTTTGAAACATTTCTCAACAGTAGCAATGAAAATAACTCCTCAGGGTGATGTAATAAAGAGATGTGTTATGTTCATAATGGATGTGTTGATAATATGCCACACACCGTTTTCCTTCTTTACGAGATCTTCCTGTCTGCTCTCCATGGAATCAACCTCAGTGATGTGCAGCTGCTGTCTGTGTTTGTGTCTCTAACAGTCCTCTATGAAGTCGAGTAAGAAGAAGAAGAGAACGTCATTCAAGAGGAAAAGCAGCAAGAAAGGAGCAGAGGTCAGTCCTGCACTGTACTTTATACAGATCCACATGGTTATGGTACACATATTCTCCTAACAGTGGGTTTGGTTCACTTTGAACTATTTCTTAGGGACATAATTAGTTTTTATCAAAGAAAATCAGACAGAATGAACAAGCTCTGAGCAGATCATCTTCTTCTCTGACAGGAAGGACGACAATGGAGGCCTTTTTTAATCAGACCCATCCCTGCTCCACTGATGAAACCACTGCTGGTGTTTGTCAACCCCAAGAGCGGAGGAAACCAGGTATTCATATTCAGTGAGCTGGTCACTGAAACAGTTCAGTCAAGCTACATGCTGAGCAGTTATGGTGCCACTAAACCAGCCCTCAAGTCTGGAAGCCGGGTAGTTGGTCAGGTCAATTATCTCAGGGTCTTGTTCTCCAGTGAGGGTCAAATGGAGCGTGAGATGGACGGGTAGTTCGGTGCAGCGTCAGCAGTGATGAAGGCCTTGTACCGGACCTCAATTTACCAGTCCGTCAACGTTCAGACCCTCAGCTGTGGTCATGACCTTTTTGGTAGTGACCAAAAGAATGAGCTTCCTTCCTAGGGAGTCTGGAATCAGCCTTAGAGATGAGGAGACCCCTTTAATTTACATTCAGTTACTTTCTAATCTTCCAACGTCCTACTGGTTTCTCTGTCTCACAGGGTACTAAGATCCTGCAGTCCTTTATGTGGTATCTGAACCCCAGACAGGTATTTGACCTGAGCCAAGGAGGACCAAAGGAGGGGTAGGTCTCTCTGTCTGACACAGACACACACACACACACACACACACACACACACACACACACACACACACACACACACACACACACACACACACACACACACTAACATCATCAGTGAACATGTACTTGTGATGTCCCATGTGTGTCGATATTGTAGCCTGGAGCTGTATCGTAAAGTCCATAACCTGAGGATCATGGCCTGTGGAGGAGACGGCACTGTGAGTAGAAACACACACACACACACACATGCACACACACACACACCATCCAAGATATATTTCTAAATAAAAGAAACAGGACTAAACTAGTTTAGGGATGTGCCGATAGAAATGCTACTTTTACAGCCACTATATTGTCTGTTAGCCTGTGGAATGGCAGTGATTACAATATCTGTCTGATGGATATTTATTAAAGGAGGTTTGATGCCAAGAGGGCAATTTTGTAAAACAAATAATCTCCTAATATTGTCTGGAGTCGGGGAGTAGTGCATGCCCATGTGTTGGGCATGAAAGGATCTAAAAGGAGCCAGTGGTAACGTATCCATGGACACCAGAATGAATACCTATGAAGTGCGTGTTCAGCTGATGGAGCTGAGAACCTGTTCCTGTGAAAGACGGGTGGATGTAACTGCATGTCTGTGTGTGTGTGTGTGTGGAACCAGGTGGGCTGGATCCTGTCCTGTCTTGATGAACTCGCATTAAATCCTCAACCTCCTGTTGCCGTGTTACCACTTGGGACAGGAAATGACCTCGCCAGGACCCTCAACTGGGGAGCGGTGGGTACAAACACACACAACTAAACTGTAGGAGTGAATACAGACAGTCCAATTACATGCTGTGGGCAGTCTCTTCAAATCCTGTTTTCTATTCATAAACATGTCTATATGTTTTATGTCACTCTGCTGCATGGACTCCAGGGCTATACAGACGAACCTCTGTCTAAGATCCTCTCCCATGTTGAGGATGGAACGGTTGTCCAGCTAGACAGATGGAATCTACAGGTTGAACCAAACCACGGTGCAGGGGCTGAACCGGACGAACAGCAAACTGATAAGGTTTGAAACATTGTGCTCCACAGCTGATCAGAGTCCATCCCACACCTTGATTCAGAACACAAAGTTTACAACTTCTATAGTCGGCTGTTCGGAGTCCTCCTCTTTGATCCTGGTAGATCCTGTTTCTGAATGAATTTACTGGTGACAGCTCAGTGTCAGTGTGAACGGGAAATAAAACATTCATCAATGCACATGAAAAGGAGCTACGACTGTTGATCTGATATTTGTGTGAATGCTCTCAGCTTCCTCTAGATGTTTTCAACAATTACTTCAGTCTTGGATTTGATGCCCATGTGACTCTTGAGTTCCACGAGTCAAGAGGTACATCCATTTTCATACACATGTTACTACTCAATATACTCACTGTTATTATTGACACATTGATGTGTCAATGTTATGGGATTTTCCATTGAATTTGTCCTAATATCCATGAGATCTGCTGTCTCTGTCGTTGTTTCAGAAGCCAACCCAGAGAAGTTTAACAGTCGTTTTAGGAATAAGATGTTCTATGCTGGGGTGAGTGCATCTCCATGTTAAATGTCACTGTGGTTCTGTTTAATACTCTTCACTTTTAAAGGTGCGTAATGATTGCCTCTCAACAGCTCTTAACATGTCGACAGCGAGAAGGCAACTTGTAGCTAACAGCGCTAACAGCGCTAACAGTGTTTACCTGAGGGGGAACCAGAGGGTGGATGTTACACTTCCACCACGATGTTATCGGCTGTAAGCTCCGTATGAGAGCGGCGCAGAGCGACAGCTGGGAGTTAACCAGTGGAGCACGCTCACATGCACTCACATGCACTAAAAGGCACACAAACCAAGTTCTGGCTCTGGTTCTGGCTCCAGCTCTGGCTCGGGGGAAGCTGAGTTTGTGTCACTTCCAGTAGCAGCTGTGCTGCTTTCTTTTAGACTGATGTTACAAGCTCAAAGCTTTAAGTCTACATAAGTCTCTGAACTCATGACTGCTGAACTGGTCCATTATCACCACAGTCACCAGGATGTGCTTGGCACTACTTATGCCTGTGCTGCTCATCACCAGGTGCTTGCCTGGTGTGACCGTGAATGTCACGCTGTACTCTGGAGACACAGAGTACAGTGTGAGCGTATGTCTTCTTGAGATCGTA